>JAOTQM010000223.1:600000-788167 GCA_026939265.1 Oreonectes daqikongensis | reverse complement strand
CCACAGCCAGTTGTCAGAAGTGGGATTTGAACCCACGCCTCCATTTGGAGACCAGAAACCTCAAAACTGAGAAAGGTAAACATCATTGATCCTTGCTGCAATGAAGAGACACATTCTAGGAGGAGAATGAAATTGGCATTAATGCATTGTTTTATTTTAGAAATAAAAAAGCTTTTGTAAGGAGAAATTCTTCACAAATTCAAATTTCAGATTGAAAATTTGAAACAAAGCTCAGTAAGACTGCAAGAAACCCCATAGAGTGTGATAGTTGAAAGACTTCTAGTGGCATTCCTCCACAAGCCAGTTGTCAGAAGTGGGATTTGAACCCACGCCTCCATTTGGAGACCAGAAACCTCAAACTGACAAAGGAAAACATAATTGATCCTTGCTGCATATGAGGAGACACATTCTAGGGGGATGAAATTGGCATTAAATGCTTTGTTTACATTTTAGAAATAAAAAGCTTTTGTAAGGAGAAGGACTTCACAAATTCCTTTTTTCATATGGGAAATTTGAAACAAAGCTCAGTTAGACTGCAAGAAACCCCATAGAGCGTGATGGTTGAAACACTTTTAGTCGCATTCATCCAAAAGCCAGTTGTCAGAAGTGGGATTTGAACCCACGCCTCCATTTGGAGACCAGAAACCTCACAACTGAGAAAGGCACCATCTTGACCCTTGCTGCAAATGAAGAGACACATTCTAGGAGATGTATGAAATTGGCATTAATAGCATTGTTTACATTTTAGAAATGAAAAAGCTTTTGTAAGAGAAGGTCTTCACAAATTCAAATTGTCAGATTGAAATTTGAAACAAAGCTCAGTAAGACTGCAAGAAACCCCATAGAGCATGATGGTTGAAAACTTCTATTCGCATTCCTCCAAAAGCCAGTTGTCAGAAGTGGGATTTGAACCCACGCCTCCATTTGGAGACCAGAAACCTCAAAACTGAGAAAGGTAAACATCATTGATCCTTGCTGCATATGAAGAGACACATTCTAGGAGGAGGATGAAATTGGGATTAAATGCATTGTTTACATTTTAGAAATGAAAAAGCTTTTGTAAGGAGAACGTCTTCACAAATTCCTTTTTTCATATGGGAAATTTGAAACAAAGCTCAGTTAGACTGTAAGAAACCCCATAGAGTGTGATAGTTGAAAGACTTCTAGTCGCATTCATCCAAAAGCCAGTTGTCAGAAGTGGGATTTGATCATATATCCTTGCTGCAAATGAAGGACATACTAGGAGAAGAATGAAATTGGGATTAAATGCATTGTTTACATTTTAGAAATAAAAAAGCTTTTGTAAGGAGAAGGTCTTCACAAATTCCTTTTTTCATATGTGAAATTTGAAACAAAGCTCAGAAGACTGCAAGAAACGCCATAGAGTGTGATGGTTGAAACACTTCTAGTCGCATTCCTCCAAAAGCCAGTTGTCAGAAGTGGGATTTGAACCCACGCCTCCATTTGGAGACCAGAAACCTCAAACTGAGAAAGGTAAACATCATTGATCCTTGCTGCATGAAAGACACATTCTAGGAGGAGAATGAAATTGCATTAAATGCATTGTTTATATTTTAGAAATAAAAAAGCTTTTGTAAGGAGAAGGTCTTCACAAATTCAAATTGTCAGATTGAAATTTGAAACAAAGCTCAGTAAGACTGCAAGAACCCCATAGAGTGTGATAGTTGAAAGACTTCTAGTGGCATTCCTCCACAAGCCAGTTGTCAGAAGTGGGATTTGAACCCACGCCTCCATTTGGAGACCAGAAACCTCAAAACTGAAAAGGAAAACATCATTGATCCTTGCTGCATATGAGGAGACACATTCTAGGGGAGGATGAAATTGGCATTAAATGCTTTGTTTACATTTTAGAAATAAAAAAGCTTTTGTAAGGAGAAGGTCTTCACAAATTCCTTTTTTCATATGGGAAATTTGAAACAAAGCTCAGTTAGACTGCAAGAAACCCTATAGAGCGTGATGGTTGAAACACTTTTAGTCGCATTCATCCAAAGCCAGTTGTCAGAAGTGGGATTTGAACCCACGCCTCCATTTGGAGACCAGAAACCTCACAACTGAGAAAGGCAAACATCCTTGACCAATGCTGCAAATGAAGAGACACATTCTAGGAGATGTATGAAATTGGCATTGATGCATTGTTTACATTTTAGAAATGAAAAAGCTTTTGTAAGGAGAAGGTCTTCACAAATTCAAATTGTCATATTGAAATTTGAAACAAAGCTCAGTAAGACTGCAAGAAACCCCATAGAGCATGATGGTTGAAACACTTCTAGTCGCATTCCTCCAAAAGCCAGTTGTCAGAAGTGGGATTTGAACCCACGCCTCCATTTGGAGACCAGAAACCTCACAACTGAGAAAGGCACACATCCTTGATCATTGCTACAAATGAAGACACACATTCTAGGAGAGAATGAAATTGGGATTAAATGCATTGTTTACATTTTAGAAATAAAAAAGCTTTTGTAAGGAGAAGGTCTTCACAAATTCCTTTTTTCATATGGGAAATTTGAAACAAAGCTCAGTAAGACTGCAAGAAACCCCATAGAGTGTGATGGTTGAAACTTCTAGTCGCATTCCTCCACAAGCCAGTTGTCAGAAGTGGGATTTGAACCCACGCCTCCATTTGGAGACCAGAAACCTCAAACTGAGAAAGGCAACATCATTGATCCTTGCTGCAATGAAGAGACACATTCTAGGAGGAGAATGAAATTGGCATTAATGCATTGTTTATATTTTAGAAATAAAAAAGCTTTTGTAAAGAGAAGGTCTTCACAAATTCAAATTGTCAGATTGAAAATTTGAAACAAAGCTCAGTAAGACTGCAAGAAACCCCATAGAGTGTGATAGTTGAAAGACTTCTAGTGGCATTCCTCCACAAGCCAGTTTGTCAGAGTGGGATTTGAACCCACGCCTCCATTTGGAGACCAGAAACCTCAAACTGACAAAGGAAACATCATTGATCCTTGCTGCATATGAGGAGACACATTCTAGGAGGAGGATGAAATTGGCATTAAATGCATTGTTTACATTTTAGAAATAAAAAAGCTTTTGTAAGGAGAAGGTCTTCACAAATTCCTTTTTCATATGGGAATTTGAAACAAAGCTCAGTTAGACTGCAAGAAACCTATAGAGTGTGATGGTTGAAACACTTCTAGTCGCATTCATCCAAAAGCCAGTTGTCAGAAGTGGGATTTGAACCCACGCCTCCATTTGGAGACCAGAAACCTCACAACTGAGAAAGGCACACATCCTTGACCAATGCTGCAAATGAAGAGACACATTCTAGGAGATGAATGAAATTGGCATTAAAGCATTGTTTACATTTTAGAAATGAAAAAGCTTTTGTAAGAAGAAGGTCTTCACAAATTCCTTTTGTCATATGAAACTTGAAACAAAGCTCAGTAAGACTGCAAGAACCCCATAGAGCGTGATGGTTGAAACACTTCTAGTCGCATTCCTCCAAAAGCCAGTTGTCAGAAGTGGGATTTGAACCCACGCCTCCATTTGGAGACCAGAAACCTCAAACTGAGAAAGGAAAACATCATTGATCCTTGCTGCAAATGAAGAGACACATTCTAGGAGGAGATGAAATTGGGATTAAATGCATTGTTTACATTTTAGAAATAAAAAAGCTTTTGTAAGGAGAAGGTCTTCACAAATTCCTTTTTTCATATGGGAAATTTGAAACAAAGCTCAGTAGACTGCAAGAAACCCTATAGAGTGTGATAGTTGAAAGACTTCTAGTCGCATTCATCCCAAAACAGCCAGTTGTCAGAAGTGGGATTTGAACCTACGCCTCCATTTGGAGACCAGAAACCTCACAACTGAGAAAGGCACACATCCTTGATCATTGCACAAATGAAGACACACATTCTAGAGAAGAATGAAATTGGGATTAAATGCATTGTTTACATTTTTGAAATAAAAAAGCTTTTGTAGGAGAAGGTCTTCACAAATTCCTTTTTTCATATGGGAAATTTGAAACAAAGCTCAGTAAGACTGCAAGAAACCCCATAGAGCGTGATGGTTGAAACACTTCTAGTCGCATTCCTCCACAAGCCAGTTGTCAGAAGTGGGATTTGAACCCACGCCTCCATTTGGAGACCAGAAACCTCAAAACTGAAAGAAAAGGTAAACATCATTGATCCTTGCTGCAAATGAAGAGACACATTCTAGGAGGAGAAATGAAATTGGCATTAAATGCATTGTTTATATTTTAGAAATAAAAAAGCTTTTGTAAAGAGAAGGTCTTCACAAATTCAATTGTCAGATTGAAATTTGAAACAAAGCTCAGTAAGACTGCAAGAAACCCCATAGAGTGTGATAGTTGAAAGACTTCTAGTGGCATTCCTCCACAAGCCAGTTGTCAGAAGTGGGATTTGAACCCACGCCTCCATTTGGAGACCAGAAACCTCAAACTGACAAAGGAAAACATCATTGATCCTTGCTGCATATGAGGACACATTCTAGGGGGAGGATGAAATTGCATTAAATGCATTGTTTACATTTTAGAAATAAAAAGCTTTTGTAAGGAGAAGGACTTCACAAATTCCTTTTTTCATATGGGAAATTTGAAACAAAGCTCAGTTAGACTGCAAGAACCCCTATAGAGCGTGATGGTTGAAACACTTTTAGTCGCATTCATCCAAAAGCCAGTTGTCAGAAGTGGGATTTGAACCCACGCCTCCATTTGGAGACCAGAAACCTCACAACTGAGAAAGGCAAACATCCTTGACCAATGCTGCAAATGAAGAGACACATTCTAGGAGATGTATGAAATTGGCATTGATAGCATTGTTTACATTTTAGAAATGAAAAAGCTTTTGTAAGGAGAAGGTCTTCACAAATTCAAATTGTCAGATTGAAACTTTGAAACAAAGCTCAGTAAGACTGCAAGAAACCCCATAGAGCATGATGGTTGAAACACTTCTATTCGCATTCCTCCAAAAGCCAGTTGTCAGAAGTGGGATTTGAACCCACGCCTCCATTTGGAGACCAGAAACCTCAAACTGAGAAAGGTAACATCATTGATCCTTGCTGCATATGAAGAGACACATTCTAGGAGGAGGATGAAATTGGGATTAAATGCATTGTTTACATTTTAGAAATGAAAAAGCTTTTGTAAGGAGAAGGTCTTCACAAATTCCTTTTTTCATATGGGAAATTTGAAACAAAGCTCAGTTAGACTGTAAGAAACCCTATAGAGTGTGATAGTTGAAAGACTTCTAGTCGCATTCATCCAAAAGCCAGTTGTCAGAAGTGGGATTTGATCATATATCCTTGCTGCAAATGAAGTGACATATTAGGAGAAGAATGAAATTGGGATTAAATGCATTG
Source organism: Oreonectes daqikongensis (assembly GCA_026939265.1). Taxonomy (NCBI): domain Eukaryota; kingdom Metazoa; phylum Chordata; class Actinopteri; order Cypriniformes; family Nemacheilidae; genus Oreonectes; species Oreonectes daqikongensis. The sequence goes on along the minus strand of JAOTQM010000223.1, from coordinate 782,812 downwards.
TTTACATTTTAGAAATAAAAAAGCTTTTGTAAGGAGAAGGTCTTCACAAATTCCTTTTTTCATATGTGAAATTTGAAACAAAGCTCAGAAAGACTGCAAGAAACGCCATAGAGTGTGATGGTTGAAACACTTCTAGTCGCATTCCTCCACAAGCCAGTTGTCAGAAGTGGGATTTGAACCCACGCCTCCATTTGGAGACCAGAAACCTCAGAACTGAGAAAGGCAACACCCTTGAGTCTGGAGCCTTAGACCACTCGGCATCCTGACATTCTATCCAGATCTAGAGGCAGCATCATTGCTGCAAATGAAGAGACACATTCTAGGAGAAGTATGAAATTGGCATTGATAGCATTGTTTACATTTTAGAAATAAAAAAGCTTTTGTAAGAAGAAGGTCTTCACAAATTCAAATTGTCAGATTGAAATTTGAAACAAAGCTCAGTAAGACTGCAAGAAACCCCATAGAGCGTGATGGTTGAAACACTTCTAGTCGCATTCCTCCAAAAGCCAGTTGTCAGAAGTGGGATTTGAACCCACGCCTCCATTTGGAGACCAGAAACCTCAAAACTGAGAAAGGAAAACATCATTGATCCTTGCTGCATATGAAGAGACACATTCTAGGAGGAGGATGAAATTGGGATTAAATGCATTGTTTACATTTTAGAAATGAAAAAGCTTTTGTAAGGAGAAGGTCTTCACAAATTCCTTTTTTCATATGGGAAATTTGAAACAAAGCTCAGTTAGACTGCAAGAAACCCTATAGAGTGTGATAGTTGAAACACTTCTAGTCGCATTCATCCAAAAGCCAGTTGTCAGAAGTGGGATTTGATCATATATCCTTGCTGCAAATGAAGGACATTCTAGGAGAAGAATGAAATTGGGATTAAATGCATTGTTTACATTTTAGAAATAAAAAAGCTTTTGTAAGGAGAAGGTCTTCACAAATTCCTTTTTTCATATGTGAAATTTGAAACAAAGCTCAGAAAGACTGCAAGAAACCCATAGAGTGTGATGGTTGAAACACTTTTAGTCGCATTCATCCAAAAGCCAGTTGTCAGAAGTGGGATTTGAACCCACGCCTCCATTTGGAGACCAGAAACCTCACAACTGAGAAAGGCACACATCCTTGATCCATGCTGCAAATGAAGAGACACATTCTAGGAGATGTATGAAATTGGCATTGATGCATTGTTTACATTTTAGAAATGAAAAAGCTTTTGTAAGGAGAAGGTCTTCACAAATTCCAATTGTCATATTGAAATTTGAAACAAAGCTCAGTAAGACTGCAAGAAACGCCATAGAGTGTGACGGTTGAAACACTTCTAGTCGCATTCCTCCAAAAGCCAGTTGTCAGAAGTGGGATTTGAACCCACGCCTCCATTTGGAGACCAGAAACCTCACCACTGAGAAAGGCAAACAACCTTGAGTCTGGCACCTTAGACCACTCGGCCATCCTGACAATATGTCCAAGACCTAGAGGCAGCATCATTTCTACAAATGAAGTGACAGACTAGGAGAAGTATGAAATTGGCATTGATAGCATTGTTTACATTTTAGAAATGAAAAAGCTTTTGTTAGGAGAAGGTCTTCACAAATTCAAATTGTCAGATTGAAAATTTGAAACAAAGCTCAGTAAGACTGCAAGAAACCCCATAGAGCGTGATGGTTGAAACACTTCTAGTCGCATTCCTCCACGAGCCAGTTGTCAGAATTGGGATTTGAACCCACGCCTCCATTTGGAGACCAGAAACCTCAAAACTGAGAAAGGTAAACATCATTGATCCTTGCTGCAAATGAAGAGACACATTCTAGGAGGAGATGGAAATTGGCATTAAATGCATTGTTTATATTTTAGAAATAAAAAACCTTTTGTAAGGAGAAGGACTTCACAAATTCCTTTTTTCATATGGGAAATTTGAAACAAAGCTCAGTTAGACTGTAAGAAACCCTATAGAGTGTGATAGTTGAAAGACTTCTAGTCGCATTCATCCAAAAGCCAGTTGTCAGAAGTGGGATTTGAACCTACGCCTCCATTTGGAGACCAGAAACCTCACAACTGAGAAAGGCACACATCCTTGATCATTGCTACAAATGAAGACACACATTCTAGGAGAAGAATGAAATTGGGATTAAATGCATTGTTTACATTTTGAAATAAAAAAGCTTTTGTAAGGAGAAGGTCTTCACAAATTCCTTTTTTCATATGGGAAATTTGAAACAAAGCTCAGTAAGACAGCAAGAAACCCCATAGAGCGTGATGGTTGAAACACTTCTAGTCGCATTCCTCCACAAGCCAGTTGTCAGAAGTGGGATTTGAACCCACGCCTCCATTTGGAGACCAGAAACCTCAAAACTGAGAAAGGTAAACATCATTGATCCTTGCTGCAAATGAAGAGACACATTCTAGGAGGAGAATGAAATTGGCATTAAATGCATTGTTTATATTTTAGAAATAAAAAAGCTTTTGTAAAGAGAAGGTCTTCACAAATTCAAATTGTCAGATTGAAAATTTGAAACAAAGCTCAGTAAGACTGCAAGAAACCCCATAGAGTGTGATAGTTGAAAGACTTCTAGTGGCATTCCTCCACAAGCCAGTTGTCAGAAGTGGGATTTGAACCCACGCCTCCATTTGGAGACCAGAAACCTCAAAACTGACAAAGGAAAACATCATTGATCCTTGCTGCATATGAGGAGACACATTCTAGGGGGAGGATGAATTTGGCATTAAATGCTTTGTTTACATTTTAGAAATAAAAAAGCTTTTGTAAGGAGAAGGACTTCACAAATTCCTTTTTTCATATGGGAAATTTGAAACAAAGCTCAGTTAGACTGCAAGAAACCCTATAGAGCGTGATGGTTGAAACACTTTTAGTCGCATTCATCCAAAAGCCAGTTGTCAGAAGTGGGATTTGAACCCACGCCTCCATTTGGAGACCAGAAACCTCACAACTGAGAAAGGCACACATCCTTGACCAATGCTGCAAATGAAGAGACACATTCTAGGAGATGTATGAAATTGGCATTGATAGCATTGTTTACATTTTAGAAATGAAAAAGCTTTTGTAAGGAGAAGGTCTTCACAAATTCAAATTGTCAGATTGAAACTTTGAAACAAAGCTCAGTAAGACTGCAAGAAACCCCATAGAGCATGATGGTTGAAACACTTCTATTCGCATTCCTCCAAAAGCCAGTTGTCAGAAGTGGGATTTGAACCCACGCCTCCATTTGGAGACCAGAAACCTCAAAACTGAGAAAGGTAAACATCATTGATCCTTGCTGCATATGAAGAGACACATTCTAGGAGGAGGATGAAATTGGGATTAAATGCATTGTTTACATTTTAGAAATGAAAAAGCTTTTGTAAGGAGAACGTCTTCACAAATTCCTTTTTTCATATGGGAAATTTGAAACAAAGCTCAGTTAGACTGTAAGAAACCCTATAGAGTGTGATAGTTGAAAGACTTCTAGTCGCATTCATCCAAAAGCCAGTTGTCAGAAGTGGGATTTGATCATATATCCTTGCTGCAAATGAAGTGACATACTAGGAGAAGAATGAAATTGGGATTAAATGCATTGTTTACATTTTAGAAATAAAAAAGCTTTTGTAAGGAGAAGGTCTTCACAAATTCCTTTTTTCATATGTGAAATTTGAAACAAAGCTCAGAAAGACTGCAAGAAACGCCATAGAGTGTGATGGTTGAAACACTTCTAGTCGCATTCCTCCACAAGCCAGTTGTCAGAAGTGGGATTTGAACCCACGCCTCCATTTGGAGACCAGAAACCTCAGAACTGAGAAAGGCAAACACCCTTGAGTCTGGAGCCTTAGACCACTCGGCCATCCTGACATTCTATCCAAGATCTAGAGGCAGCATCATTGCTGCAAATGAAGAGACACATTCTAGGAGAAGTATGAAATTGGCATTGATAGCATTGTTTACATTTTAGAAATGAAAAAGCTTTTGTTAGGAGAAGGTCTTCACAAATTCAAATTGTCAGATTGAAAATTTGAAACAAAGCTCAGTAAGACTGCAAGAAACCCCATAGAGCATGATGGTTGAAACACTTCTAGTCGCATTCCTCCACGAGCCAGTTGTCAGAATTGGGATTTGAACCCACGCCTCCATTTGGAGACCAGAAACCTCAAAACTGAGAAAGGTAAACATCATTGATCCTTGCTGCAAATGAAGAGACACATTCTAGGAGGAGAATGAAATTGGCATTAAATGCATTGTTTATATTTTAGAAATAAAAAAGCTTTTGTAAGGAGAAGGTCTTCACAAATTCCTTTTTTCATATGAGAAATTTGAAACAAAGCTCAGTAAGACTGCAAGAAACGCCATAGAGTGTGATGGTTGAAACACTTCTAGTCGCATTCCTCCACAAGCCAGTTGTCAGAAGTGGGATTTGAACCCACGCCTCCATTTGGAGACCAGAAACCTCAAAACTGAGAAAGGTAAACATCATTGATCCTTGCTGCAAATGAAGAGACACATTCTAGGAGGAGAATGAAATTGGCATTAAATGCATTGTTTATATTTTAGAAATAAAAAAGCTTTTGTAAGGAGAAGGTCTTCACAAATTCCTTTTTTCATATGGGAAATTTTAAACAAAGCTCAGTTAGACTGTAAGAAACCCTATAGAGTGTGATAGTTGAAAGACTTCAAGTCGCATTAATCCAAAAGCCAGTTGTCAGAAGTGGGATTTGAACCCACGCCTCCATTTGGACACCAGAAACGTCACAACTGAGAAAGGCACATATCCTTGAGTCTGGCGCCTTTGACTGCTCGGCCATCCTGACATTCTATCCAAAATCTAGAGGCAGCATCATTGCTGCAAATGAAGTAACATCCTAGGAGAAGAATGAAATTGGGATTAAATGCATTGTTTACATTTCAGAAATAAAAAAGCTTTTCTAAGGAGAAGGTCTTCACAAATTCAAATTGTCAGATTGAAAATTTGAAACAAAGCTCAGTAAGACTGCAAGAAACCCCATAGAGCATGACGGTTGAAACACTTCTAGTCGCATTCCTCCAAAAGCCAGTTGTCAGAAGTGGGATTTGAACCCACGCCTCTATTTGGACACCAGAAACCTCACAACTGAGAAAGGCACACATCCTTGATCATTGATGCAAATGAAGAGACACATTCTAGGAGAAGAATGAAATTGGGATTAAATGCATTGTTTACATTTTAGAAATAAAAAAGCTTTTCTAAGGAGAAGGTCTTCACAAATTCCTTTTTTCATATGGGAAATTTGAAACAAAGCTCAGTAAGACTGCAAGAAACCCCATAGAGTGTGATGGTTGAAACACTTCTAGTCGCATTCCTCCAAAAGCCAGTTGTCAGAAGTGGGATTTGAACCCACGCTTCCATTTGGAGACCAAAAACCTCACAACGGAGAAAGGCAAACATCCTTGAGTCTGGCACCTTAGACCACTGGACTATCTTGACATAGCAAGAGAAGAACTAGATGAGGCAGCATCATCGCTGCAAATAAAGTGATACATTCTAGAAGAAGTATGAAATTGGCATTGATGGCATTGTTTACATTTTTTAAATGAAGAAGCTTTTGTAAGGAGAAGGTCTTCACAAATTCCTTTTGTTAGATGGGAAATTTGAAACAAAGCTCAGTAAGACTGCAAGAAACCCCATAGATGGTTGAAACAATTCTTGTCGCATTCATCCAAAACCCCATAGATGGTTGAAACACTTCTAGTCGCATTCATCCAAAAGCCAGTTGTCAGAAGTGGGATTTGAACCCACGCTTCCATTTGGAGACCAGAAACCTCAAAACTGAGAAAGGTAAACATCATTGATCCTTGCTGCAAATGAAGAGAGACATTCTAGGAGAAGAATGAAATTGGCATTAAATGCATTGTTTACATTTTAGAAATAAAAAGGCTTTTGTAAGGAGAAGGTCTTCACAAATTCCTTTTATCATATGGGAAATTTGAAACAAAGCTCAGTAAGGCTGAAAGAAACGCCATAGAGTGTGATGGTTGAAAGACTTCTAGTCGCATTCCTCCACAAGCCAGTTGTCAGAAGTGGGATTTGAACCCACGCCTCCACTTGGAGACCAGAAACCTCACAACTGAGAAAGGCAAACACACTTGAGTCTGGTGCCTTAGACCGCTCGGCCCTCCTGACATTCTATCCAAAAACTAGAGGCAGCATCATTGCTGCAAATGAAGTGACATACTAGGAGAAGAATGAAATTGGGATTAAATGCATTGTTTACATTTTAGAAATAAAAAAGCTTTTGTAAGGAAAAGGTCTTCACAAATTCAAATTGTCCGATTGAAAATTTGAAACAAAGCATTTGGCAGATGCTTTTATCCAAAGCGGCCTGCATTGCATTACATCATACATTTGTTTCCGAGAATGTGCAATACCTGGAATTGAACCCTGACCTTGGCGTTGCTCTAACCACTGAGCTACAGGAAAACAGATGATGTTAACATAAGGTGAATATCCACAATGGTAACTGTCATGAATTGCAAGGACAGGACCCAGATGCAGCTCTTTAACAAAAACGTATTTATTAACACATGACAAAACATAACTCAAAATCCCTTGAGGGGGAAAACAAGAACAAAATGACAAAGACACTGAAAAAACTAAACTTCAAATAAAACTTAACTCATGGGAACAGAAACAGGGACGAGGTAGACAATGTAGACAAACGATCCGGCACAGGACAGCAAACACAAGGGGTGTTTCTCAATATACCTCCTCGTTTCCTCGCTCCTCCGTCCTCCATCCTATGACCCGGAAACTGTTCGAGCTCAGCCATCTTTAAGGACATCTCAATTCTCTAATTGCACCGTGAGGAGGTGAGGATCGAGGATGCTTTCTGAGGAGTCATGAGCGAGGATACACAGGTGTATCTTTTGCGGAAGTGTTTTATCGACTAAACCTGACTCGCGAATAAATGTCCCTCCCCCTGCACAGTGTCACATCTTCAAATGATATTGAAACACACATAAATGTGTTAATGAAGCATTATATTATTGTAAATGTAGACAATATTACAATATTACATTATTATTAAACAATATTAACATAAAATTAACAACACTGAAAGTCCAATACATATCATTCAGTACAACAGTTTGCACAATTTCAAGACTAAGAATCAGAAAATACACACTATAAATAACACATGACATTAATATGCCACCATTACCACAAACTTAAGCTTGACTGCTATTTCCATTTAATTTTCAGCCGTCCTATAAGTATCGACTGGTTTAGCTTTTTGAAATGCCTTGTACAGGAACTCAATTTCAAGGTCTCTGGAACTTGGACCTCTAGTCCAGGATGCAAACCTGGTCTGAGGGTTCTGAAAACAAATGGCCAACATCGCTATATATTTTATAACATTCAAAGCACACATGAGCTTTCACACTGTATGTATTTACTGAAGCTTTTAAGGGCAGCACAAACAGAACATGAGTGAAGTTGAGAACTGATCACGGTTAAATGGCTTTTTCACAGTGTATTCTAAGATGATTTTTAAGATGCGACGGCCGAGGGAAACTCTGATCACACTGAGAACATCGGTGTAATTTTTTTTGGGAATGTATTCTCAAATGCCTTCTTAGGTTACTTGGTAGTTCAAATATCTTTCCACACAGATGGCACGTGAAAGGGTTTTCGGCGGAGTGAATTTCTGTGTGATCATTCAGTCGTTTTCTATGTGTGAAACTCATTCCACACTGTTGGCATGTGTAAGGTTTCTCTCCGGTGTGAATTCTTATGTGCTCCTTCAGATGTCCTTTCTGTGTGAAACTCTTTTCACACTGTGGGCAGGCAAAAGGCTTCTCTCCGGTGTGAATTCTTGTGTGTTCCTTAAGATGTTCCTTCTGGGTGAAACTCTTTTCACACTGATGGCATGTGTAAGGCTTCTCTCCGGTGTGAATTCTTATGTGTTCCTTAAGATGTCCCTTCTGTGTAAAACTTTTTCCACACTGAGGGCAGGCAAAGGGCTTCTCTCCGGTGTGAATTTTCATATGATCCTTAAGGTTTCCTTTACATGTAAAACTCTTCCCACACTCTGGGCAAATGAAAGAATTTTTGACGTCTGACTGAGGTCTTACTTGTGATGAATTCTTTTTTTTAGTCTGTGAGATGTTAAAATTATTTTCTCCAGTTATGAAATTATGAGGTTTCTGGTGTTTCTCCTCCCCTTCATTCAGTTTTCCTCTTTCCTCTTTCATTTCAATGAACTCTGTAATAAACATATTACCATATCAAAAATCAATTAAAGGGGACTGCTGTGAAATCAAAGAACAATAATTGTTCCAATACACCTCCAATATAATACATCTCTTCAATATAACTTCATCTCTTGAAGAAAAGTGTCCGCATATGCGTAAATCTGATATAACAGCCTTATCTGAGCAAAGCTAACTTCCGTTACAACAATGTGAAGCTACTCGGTAACTTTCGCACAATATGTGCAAACATACAACAAAGAGATGTACTGTTTGCATGACATTATGAAAATTGTGTAAGCATTGTACAAATTGTACCTAAACTGCTCATTTAAAACAAGACTGAGATTTTTTTCGCGTCGTTACACCGTTTGGTTAGGACAAAGTGACTTTACCTCCTGAAAGTTGCATTGATTCATATTTTCTGGCTTTAATATTTTTCTAGTGTAATAACAGTTTTATAAAAGCAACAAGGTAGCAACTAATAGTGCTTTATTGTGAACAAATCACGGCTAAATGGGTTGCAGGCACTTCGGGTCGTGCATAAAAAACGCCCCTCAGCCATGATATATTCACGCTAAAGCACGGCCTTTCGTTTTTATCGCATAAGCATGTAACGCTTAAACTATGGAAGGCTTTATTTAGAGACAAATCCCATTACAGAACTGTGCTAATTTAATCTTAGAATTAAACCTACAAATAAAAAGTAAGACACACACTTACCTCTTTCATTCATTGCAATGCACGTCACTTCTTAAGTTTCTTTATTTTCGAACCTACAAAACTGTTGCAAATGTAAAAGTAGTAAAATAAAATAAAAAACGTACTACATTTTATTTAAGTATCTTCAAGGTGGCTATGCAGAATTGCATTTTAAAACATATTTTTATATTTTAATGTATGCTTTAATGCTTGAAATTATTTTTGTAGACACAAATGTCATTTTTGCCTGCATATTATTTCAATACAAAAATCAAACAAAATGTTTTTCGAATGTATGACTGAATAGTAAAGAGACCAAGAAGCAAGTTAATAAAATATTACAAATTCAAGGCAAATGGTGACTACTAAAATATAACATGGTTTGGTTTGATTTGTTTTTAATTTTTCTTAGAAACAACATGATTCCCAGTTACATTTTTGTGTCATTCCATTTTTATTCTAACCATATCAATAAGGCATGACTATGACTTCTAAGCCATGACTTCTTATTGTATGCGTTAGTTAACTGTTAGGAAATAAGATGTCAAGCGCACTTAACAATGATGTTAAGATTTGCAAGGATCAAGTATTGCGCTGAGCTGTGAGCATTTATCGAAAAGCATTAACGTTACAATAACACAGAACTATTACAGTATTACAATAATAATTTAAGCTACGTTCGTTTTTTATTATTCAAACAATCAGCAACCCGACGGGCATAAATTTAAAAACCTTATGAAACTGTTAACGTTTAATAATTTAATATAGCCTAACTGAAATTACATTGCGTTATCCTTTCCTCTGGCGAGCAGCGACGCAGCTTTTATGACGCCATTTATGAACTACCAAAGATATTAATATACCAAGATGCGCCACTGCCGTTACATTGAATGGCGAGGAGTGCTAGGGTCAATATTGTAGCTGTGGCGAAGGAAGTCCCGCCTTCCAGTAAAACGAGCCAATCGTCAATCAATAAAGCCTGACGATTTTCTGGGGGGGAGCTCTTGTGAGGCGCTTGCCAGCCTGTGCGCAGGCGCAGTAGATGAGGCGACCTCGAAAAGGGGGGGTTCTTGACGCAATTTAAGCTTAGCAAAACAAAGTTATAATACAGTTCATGTCATTTTTAATTTACAATTGAAATATGATGTATAGTTTTGATTTTTGCCATATTATCAGAAATATCGGCCTTCCACCATTCAAATAGATAGGACTGTGGACTTACTATGACGTAAATAGCTGCCCAGATGCGTTGTAAATATGGCCACAGAGTGGTACGACTACCGTAAACGGACTTTGGAACTACTCGGGGAAGCAAACAATATAAAAGTCTTACAAATGTATGTTGTTTAGATATTTATATTCTAAAACAAAACAAACATACACCTTAAATAAAATTAGTTTAGAGGTATAATCTATTATAGGTATATTTTGTCTTTTAAAATGTCTAAAATTGTGTCAGAAAAAGCTTCAGTCTCAGAGTAAAAAATTCTTTATTTTTTAGATAATTTGTAATTATATTACATCTATTATCTGTTTTGTTTGATGTTTCAAAAACTCAGAAACAATCTCAACATGTGATTATTTTTTTAAAGAGCGTTCCCCGTTGTATGGGTTTATAGTGGCATTTTGCCCGGACTAATATGATGGCGCCATTGATACCATTGATTAATTCTGCTATAACCATGACTTACATTACATATATGTATGTATGTAATCAGCCTCTAGCAGGCAAATACATTTATTTTAATTAATTACACGTTTAGAAATACTTTATTAGTAGTAGTAGTATTTTAAAAGAATAGAAACAGTTTAAACTGTAATGGAAAACATCTATAGGCCCAGTTGTTATATTATACGATGTATGTACATCTTGTAATGGAAAGCTGTTATTAGCATTACAGCTCACTAAATCATCATGCATTTCCAGCCAGTGATGCCTGGGTATTATGTTGTGAATGCAAGCACAGAATACAGAAATGTGTAGGCCTATGTTACGCCAGGAGCACAGTCGGGACTAGCGGAGGAAGATGTGATATGAAATGATAAATTGTATTTTTCTAGTTATAGTGCCGTCTCAGAAGTTTCGGAGCCTATTTCTTCACCCAAATGTTGTTGTTTTGTTATTTCCTTATCCTTTCGCTATTCCACATCTTTATGCATTATTATCCTTAGCTCAGTAGTTAGAGCATGGGTGCGAGAAACACCAGGGTCATGGGTTCGATCCCAGGGATTGAACAGAAACAAATGAATAATGCAATGTAAGTCTCTTTGGATAAAAACGTCTGCCAAATGTGTAAACACAAACATTTTTGTGGAAACTGTTGTCCCTGTATTAAATAAATTTGAGTCCCTATAATAACTTCTATTGCTATAAGACAACATTTTGCTTCCTTTCTCAGTGAAATAATCTCTCATCAAGTACTGAAATATTTCCTTAATAAATACATGATTTCAGTGTGCACATTTTATTAGTGTTTATGAGCTGCTTTTGTTTTAGTTAAAACTATTGGACCCAGAACACTAAACATTTTTTCATATATAACCATTTGCAATTGCATTTTCACGATTTAATGTGTTAATTTTAGAGCTGACTGTTCACAGACTGGAAAAAATCCTACAAACAAACAAAAATATATCTTACTTGCCTTCATTGTGGAAAGATTTTTAACAGACAGGACACTTGAAGGCCCACATGAGACTGGAAAGAATGTAAAATGAGCTTTGCATATAGAAGCTGCCTCAATGATCACACAGGAATACACACTGGAGAAAGCCCTTACTTATGCCCGGAGTGTGGAAAAGGTTTCACATCTAATGGTGATCTTAAAAAGGTACCAAAAAATTCACACTTGCCAGAGGCCTTTCACTTGTCAGCAGGGTCAAAAGAGTTTCATTAGATAAAGGCAACATCTCACTCCTCGTCTTGCTTGATCTTACTGCTGCGTTTGATACTGTAGACCATAAAATACTTTTAGATTGCTTACAGAATTATACCGTTATTGAGGGACAGGCATTAAAATAGTTCAGATCATACTTACCGTATCTGACAGATATTATTTTGTCCAATTAAGTGGGATATCATCATATCTAACTCAAGTAAATTATGGATTGCCTCAGGGATCAGTTCTAGGACCCTTGCTATTCTCCGTATACATGCTGCCCCTTGGCAACACTATTAGAAAACATGGAATTACTGTTATGCAGATTATACTCACCTATGATTCCGTCCAGATGATTCCTTTTAGCTATCTAAACTGGCAGAGTGCATTCAAGACATTAAACATGGATGACTAAAGTTTTTCTCAGAAATTCTAATAAAACGGAAATACTACTTGTTGGACCAAACGCACGTAAACAGAATATTGTGGATTACAACCTACAAATGCACCGTAACCCCAGCAAATACAGTTAAAGTCCTAGGCGTTATATTAGATAGCAATCTATCATTTGTAAAACACATCTCAAATGTCACAAAAACAGCCTTAGAAATATTGCCAAACTAAGAAATATTTTGTGTTGCTGACGCTGAAAAGCTAATTCATGCATTTATGACCTCAAGACTCGACTATTGTAATGCACTACTAAGTGGTTGTCCTGCATCATCAATAAATAAATTACAGTTAGTTCAGAATGCGGCTGCCAGAGTTCTTACAAGATCTAGAAAATACGATCATATAACCCCAATCTTATCATCTTCACACTGGCTACCCATAAAGTATCGTATTGACTTTAAAGTTCTTTTAATTACTTATAAAGCCTTAAACGGTTTAGCTCCTACCTACATAACAGAACTTCTATCACGCTACAACCCAGCTCGCTCTTTAAGATCTCAAAACTCCGGACTTTTGATAACACCTAGGATAAATAAATCTACCAAAGGGGGTAGAGCCTTTTCATACGTTGCGCCTAAACTCTGGAATAGCCTTCCTGTTACTATTCGGGGGTCAGACTCAGTCTGCCAATTTTAAATCCAGATTAAAGACATATTTTTTCAGCCAAGCATTCACATAATGCATGAACTGGGATGACATTATTTATTTATTTATTGCCAGATAACAATGTATCTGGAATGTTCTTGGTGTGCTCAAAAGATACAGAAACGAAACATATTTAACATACAAACATATCAATAATGTTGGATGACTTTGTTACTCCCGATTAGATTTTGTTCAAATTCAAAAGACACAACTGGAACTGCCACAATACATGCAGACATGCTGAATAAATGAAAATTTGGAATGGTCTCTTAATTTTTTTTCATGGCTGTAGTTTTGTGCCTCCAGAAGTGCTCTCAACAGCCCACATCTTTTCAGATGGCAACATTATTTATACAAATTATGTAATATAAAAGTCAATATGACACATATTGCTACTTTCACAGCAACATAAGTTTAAATAGGTGCATTTTCTTTCTGTATACATACAGAAGCAGAAGTATAAAACATTGCTTGTTTTACTATTTTTATTTACTTTTAGCATTATAGCCTTTGTAATACACACACTGGAACAATTCTGGTCTTAAGTTAAACTGGGCTTTAGAATAATTTATAAATACATCATTTAATATACAATGTTAATTTCTTATATGTTGGGGGCAGTTGTGGCCTAATGTTGGGGGCAGTTGTGGCCTAATGTTGGGGGCAGTTGTGAATAAAAACACAAGCCTGACCAAAATGTTTGTGATGTTTCCTCTTTATTGATCCATCAACCTGTTTCTGCAAATGCTGACACAGTTCTCACTGTAGAAATGGTCCAGCAGCATCACTCATGTCATCATCATTTGCAGCATCTAGATCGGTGTTATTTAGAAGATCTACTAATAGAGACATAAGCTGACTGTCTTGCCAGTTCTTTGCTGTTGAGTTTGATTTATGTTCGGAGGGTCGAAGATTCCGCTGGATCATGGCCTGTAGGGAAGTGCGTAGATCCCACAGCAACTCCCAAGTGTGAGGAGAAAACTGCCATCGAATAAGTGTGTGACCTGATAATGCCACCTCAACGTGATCTCCCACAACTGACAATAAACAAATAGATTTACAAATGCTAGATTTCATTTCCAGCTTTTTATTTCAACAAGCTTTAATAATAATGCACATTATTCTGATTTCACTTTGCTTGTGATTAGATTGGGTCTGTTTGTGTAGTCAGTAGGTTGTTTGTACATGAAGTCACATCAGTGCGCAAAGTGCAGATGGAGGGCAGGAAGTGATTTTCTACATAGGAATCACCAACCTAAAAAGCCAATTTTTTGCATTGTTTATTGTTGTTCAAATAGATCAAACCATGAAACCACAAGTTTTTATTGTGTAGCCAAAGCTGTTCATGAAGGGGGGAAATGCAAGAACTGACTGAAAAATGCAGGAAAGTGTATTGTAAACATGTATCTGCAGTCGAGAGGAGCCAAGTTGGTTTACAGGGACTTTAATATACCTAAACAACAACCAGGGAAACCCAAAACCCAAGGTCTGTCAAACCTTATTTGTAATAAACTCTCGTTGCTGTTAAAGCTGCAGTGTGGAATTGTTAGCGACCACTAGCGGTGAGTTTGAGAATTGCAATCAATCCTCAGCTCACCCATCCCTTTTGAAGTAAAGTGTCTGTTGATTTTAAGTATAAAAAGCCATCAGAGGAGGTCGCTTTAATTCGAATCAGTATGTGAGTAACATTGGTTTTAAGCATCATTGTTTATCTGGAACCAGTATGCTGCTTGTATATACCTGTGTCGTCCTTGCTTATTTTATTCATTTGCATTACTATTTGCGTGGTCTAAGCTATAATAAAGCTAAGCATTTTATGCCTGCGTTGCACAGCATGTTTGAGGGGAAGAGCTAGCTAGTGGTAAATAGCAACGCTGTTCAAGGCGTTTGATCTGACAGCGAGATAGCAGTTAGGAGTAAGTTAGTAGACGATTTTCTCCCCCTTTGTAAAGTCAGGGATAACTGGACTATGTAACGCAGGGTAGAGAGAGGGGAAACGCGCTCAGTAGAGCTGCTTGTCCGTTTAGGGCTACTGTGCAAAACATAGCGGTACAACATGGCGAATTTCATGTATGTAGGCCTGCTCTGTATGAAGAAGGCAATTCTAAGGCAATACAAACATAACGGTTCATTACGTAAGGTCTTTACACAATAAAGAAACCACATAACATGGCTTAACATACCAAAACAGCAACTGTTAAAAAAATCTGTTAAATACCAACGTTTTCCGACGTTGTCATTTCGGTACGTAAGCTGTTTCCGTATAATGGATTTCTATAGGGCAGAAGCGCTTAATGTAATTTTCTTTACTTTTTACTTTATCCGTTTAATAAAGGCTTGTGTTCTTTTGACAGAAGCTAGTGTTTATTACAAGTTTGACAGACATTTGGGTTTCCCAAGTCATTGTTAAGGCACGTTAAGCGTAAGGTCCCCATCATATGACTCTGCTTCTCTCAACTTTATTCTGCCTTTTCAGTCAATACTTGCATTTTTCCCCTTGAAGAACAACAACTTTTGCTACACAATAAAATGCCTTTTGGTTTCATGGTTTGATCGATTTGAACAACCATAAACGATGCAAAACAGGCATGTGATAGTGAAATAAATTCCTGCCCTCCATCTGAACTTTCGCACATCATCAGATCCACGTGGTTACAAACAAGCTATATCCAGTGTGTCTACATGGTAGCATGGTACTACATTACCTTTCTCACTGAGGTCACAGTCTGTAAGCAGCAGCAAAGCTAGTGGGTGAACCACAGAAGAGTCTCTAACGAAGACCTGACCATTGGATTTCATGGCAGAGAAGAATGTTAGCCAGCGGCTCGAGAGATTCTTCTCTCCCCTGCACACGAGGAGACAAACAGATGTAAGCATAACATGTTTTATATGCCGTGTAATAAAGTAGAATAAACAGTATTCATAAACATCATCTTCAGATGTTTATGAATATCTTTAGTAAATATCTTTAGATGGTGTTTTATATGACTTTAGAGGTCATGACACATTTTTATTTTATTTTACCTTACTATTACTATTGATATATGAACATTTTCCACTTTCTGACCTGTTTACGGAGGAGCGGTGCAGTAGCACAGGGCCACTTTTTGTGCGAAAGGAAAGATTTTCTGGACGAAATCTTCCCCCTTTGGTCACTGTGCCTCTTTTCACCTGTTGAAGTTCACATGAAAATTTATTTTGTAATGATGATCTGGTAAAGTGGGAGAAACAGTGGGAGATATCATCATAACATTCAAAATATCATCACAATAGAATTATAAGGTTCTGACATTCTTGTTAAAATTGATTTATTCTGTGATAGCGTATTAGATGCATGTCATAGAAAGCCTTAATTGTCAACACATTATTACATACTAATATACACATATTTTTAATTTAATTAATGTTATCCAAGATAGAACCTTATAATTCCGATATGTACAGTAAGTGTCGTTGTTTTAGCTTACATGTAGTCTACTGATACAGCAAATTGTTTAAAATGACAAACAATCTTTAATCATAAATCCATCTTTAAAAAATCACTAGTGCTTGTGTCACCCTAAAATGAAGTTTAACCCTGTTTTATTCATATTACCATTGACCAAACTAACTTTATTGCCACGTTAAGTGTATTTCTGTTCTCCCTTTGCTATCTAATACCAAAACCTCAAAATGCCACTGATTTATTGTGTATTATAATGTGACTCGCTATGACGTGCATGTGTGTATAACCTGTATTAGATTAGGATAAAGGCCGGCCAACAGCACTGCTTTAAGCAGCTGTTCCTGGTCCCTCTGCTGGTTGAGACGTGAGGACAGACGCAGACATTCAGCAGAATTATCCACCAGTCCAGCTTCAGACAGATTCTCACTGAACTGATGCATCAGGCCTGTTCAAGATACACAGACACTAAGAAATTCAGGCCAGGGGTGTCTATTTACACTATAGACAGAAAAGTGGTAATGAAAATTACAGCATCAAATGAAATGAGAGCCTTAACATAGGCAAGGGTATGCTAATGTCTAGCAATTCATTCAAAGCTTTTGGAGCCTATGGCCATGTGGACAGCGTTCCAGACATAGCGCAGGCCCTACATGTTGTTGTGCATGCCCTATTTGTCTTACCCTGTATAAATCGCAGACTGGATCCAGACAGTGTATATTTGTCTAAATACTCCTGTTTGCCTTCTTTGTTTTGCTGCTCTTTCCAGCTTTGAACAACACGACTGAAGACCAGATAATCACTGCAGCTGGAACCACTTAACTCTTTCTTGGCCTGCAGAGTCAGACATTTTAAACCCACATTAAAAAATAATGAATGTGCTGTTATAAAAAAAAGTTAGAATGTATAAATTTGTGAATTTTGTTGTGAACACTAAATTGCTTTTCTGACCTTGGAGACAAGGGCCCGGTTCTGCATGCTGTTATAAAAAGGATCTCGAGTCAGGCAGGCTGCCACAGACAACATTGGGAGAACACAAGAGAATAGAGCGGAGAAAACCAAAACTTTTCCCAGCTGTGGGTCACATGACATGCAGGCTACCCGCTCTCCCAGCGGAGTCAGATTCTCCAAATTATCCAGTACACCTAATTGAAGAATATAAGAGAACATGTGTTCAAGAGAGCACTGATCCAATAAATAAAAAAAACACCCGGAGCATCTTAAAACAGACCACATACACCATTACAAGGAAAACAAATAATGACTAGTTAAGTATCTTAATCATCATTCTATTATACATACAGTATGAGTCAGTAGGTCACGTCAAGTTAAACTTGGCTGTTGCTTTTCAAATATCCCATATTATATTTACAAAAAATACAAATGACAAAATCTTACCAATGTCCATCAAGGTCTTTATAGCAACTTTTACTGCCTGTTGGTCTGGACAGTCGAGGACCTGTGACAGGAAGTCCAAAGCCTGTGCCAGAAACAAAGAGTTAACAAAAATGTTGTAACAACTTATAAAAATATAATAAGTAAACTTATCTTGACACATCCTGTCTGTTGTTACTTGTTGTACCGTTGTCAACAACCGTCAAAAATACGGCTTTATTCAGAATTTTTAAACAAGCGGATTAAAGCATTATTATTTTATTATTTTCTTTCAAGTGCAATCACAACTGTCTGTATAAAAATCATCACACTGACATAGAAAGCTTTAGAAATGTATTAACACGTCCTCACTTTGCTTTCCGGACAGTGAATTTTGGCCTGAATCACGACGCTCTCCAGAGGGGTGCGTAGTATTTCAGGGATGGGGAACATTGTCAAGGTGTCCAAGTGTTTTCGTGGGAAGAGATGGTAGGCATGTCCAGGTTGACACCTCCCTGCCCTTCCTCTTCGCTGCGTAACATTGGCACGTGAGATCCAGACCGTGTTCAAACAGGAGACCTGAGAATACCTCACAATAATCAGCTGGATAAATTTCTGACTAACAGGTTGGTTTTTACTAACTAAGTAACATAACATTTGAATGGGGGACCTTGGTTTTGGGGTCATAGTTCTGTTCTTTCTGTGAGCCCACATCCACCACATGCACTATATCGTCGATAGTGACAGAAGTCTCAGCGATGTTGGTTGCCAGGACAATTTTGCGCATGCCATCTGGAGGTCGATGGAACACGGTCTGCTGGTCTGCGACAGCCATACTGGAGTGTACTGAAACAGAATAGGCAGTTAAAATGAAGAATGAGTGATTATTAGTCAAAAAATTGTCAGCTCTATGTTATCGGTGCCTCATTGACTGTTTAACAGAAGCGCTGGCTTCTCTGTGTTTAAATACTGATAATGATATTTTGCACAACATTTAATGTAATAGTTAGGTCCATAAATATTTGGACAGAGGCACATTTTTTGTTATTTTAGCGGTGTACCAAAATGTATTCCAGTTATAGTTTTATAATGAAAATTGTCTTAAAGTGCACACTCTCATGCATAGCCATCACACTGCCTGAACACAGATGTTGTCTGCTCATATCATGAGATACCTTTTATTCTTATGCAGGTTTATATATGCTTTATCTCTACGAAAAAAATGCTTTTTATAGCTTGTTCAGTTATTTTAGAAGTGTAATCTATCCACTAGAGGTCTTCACGGGTCCAAAAATCTGTACCCGAACACGAAGAGACCCGTGATTGTGTTACACAGAACCGACCCGGACCCATGCAATATTTAAAAGTTGGACTCGAAGCTGTGAAGACCGGAAAAATGCCATAAATTTACTACACGGACCCGACAATTATTTCGAAAATTGGACCCGAACCCGATACAGACCCTGGACCCGAACAGCACAAATTCCACAAGTTGTAAAAATAAAAGTTTTTGTCTTACCTACTGTAACTTAGTAGCCTACTCCCTCGTATCGGATTGTGGCGCTATCCTCATTGCTAATGTGCTATCCATGTTCCTTTCTTGCTGATTGAACAAACATGCTTAATCCACTCATTATTCCAGCTTGATGTTAGCAGCATTACTTTGCTATTATCTATGTGCTCTGAGCCGAGTTTGAACAAAAATTTAAGATATAACAACTCGGTTCATTTATATCAATATAAACATGATTTATATCTTAAACAAGATTGCAAAGCAAGATGGTGGAAAAAGTCCCGCTTTCTAAATAAAAGAGCCAATCGTCACTGCTAAAGCTCTGGTTGCCATAGAAACATGACGTGCACAACATGTGAGTTTGCTGCCTGCCCAGCCAGAAGCAAATCGAAGCAAAAAACATCATGTAGGTGCTGAAGGTGCTCCGATCGACTCGGGTATTACACGCTATTTTAAATAGACCCGGGACTCGAAGTAATAGGATCTGGACCCAACCCGGCAAACCATTTAAAATATAGACCCGAACCCGTACGGGTCTCGGGTCCTCCGTGAAAACCTCTACTATCCACCCTATTCTTGAGGCTTTTGCACATTGTTGTGAACCCTCTGTAGTTCTCCTTGTCATCTCTTTATTGTTTATTCAATTACATGTTTACCTCTTGGAGAGTGTTCCTTACTTGTCTGGACATTGTGAAGGGGTTTTTCTTCATCATGGAGAGGATAATGCCATCATCCACCATTTTTTTCCAAGATTGTCCAAGATTTTCTTTGTTACCGAGATCTCTGGTGGGGTTTTTTTCTCAGAATGTACCAAATAGTTTATTTGGCTACTCTTAATGTTCCTGGGATGTTTCTGATGGATTTGTTGTGTTTTTTAAATCTAACTATGGTCTGTTTCACTTGCATGAAGTTCTGCATGAAGTATGATGTGGGTTCATAGCAACAGCTTCAAACGCCACACTTAGCAAAAAAGGAGAAGAAAGACCTGCATGTGGTTTTTCTAGACCTTGCCAATGCCTTTGGATCAGTGCCACATAAGATGCTGTGGACAGCTTGTGACTTCTTCCATGTTCCAGAGCAGATAACAAAGCTGATTAAGACATACTTCCAGGCTCTCCAATTCTGTATTACCACACAGGAGAGCACCACCACTTGGCTAAAGTTGGAATTTGGCATAATGGCAGGATGTAACATTTCACCACTGGCTTTCACTATGGCAATGGAACTAATAATCTGTGCATCGCTCAAGATGATGCTCAAAGAATCAAGTGATCCCTATGTAAGAGGTGTTGCTCCATCATTAGCAACTGGGAGGAAATGGAACCCAGTAACAGAGGTAGTGGAGGCAAAGGCAGCCCTCAGACACAGGGACATTGTAGGACAAGTCCAATATGGCAGAGGGGGCTTGGTTTGGGACAAACAACACCCACATAGCAAAAAGCTAAACCAACGCAAAAAAAAAGCGGTCCAAGCCCTTATCCCCAGCCTCAGGTCTGCTGAATATAGCCAGGGATTGGGAAATGAGAGTTGACATAAACCACAGACTTACTTTCCCCTTGGAAACTGTAGCGACCAATCTGCGGCCAGACATTGTTCTTTGGTCTAACTCCAGTAGGACAGTCATCATAGTTGAGTTGACTGTACCTAGGGAAGAGGACATCAATGAAGCTGTAGAAGGGAAGAATCTCCAGTATGCCAACTTCGCAGCTGAGACAGAAGAGCGGGGCTAGACAGCGAAAGTGTTCCCGGTGGAAGTGGGTTGCAGGGGCTTTGTGGCCAATTCCACTACAAGACTGCTTAAAGAAGTTGGGATTAGAGGACAGGTCCAACGAAGGGTAGTCAAAGAACTTGCTACTGTTGCTGAAAGAAACAGCTATTGGCTGTGGTTGAAACAGACGGACAAAGTCTGGGCTGCCGAATGACTTACTAATAATGTGGTGACTTGGTTTGATTTGTGTTGTAATGTTATGCCATACGGAACCGGGGGCACTGAGCATGCATTAACGGTGCCAGTGGGGCTAGAACAGCCATAGCCAACGATTTGGCGTGTACGGTTGTGTTGTTTTATGCCATATGGAACCGAGGGCACTGAGCATGCATTAACGGTGCCAGTAAGGCTAGAAAGCCTTAGCCATCAGGTTGGCGCATATGGTTGCATTGAGGTGTGATGCCACTGAACTACCAGCAAAGTAAATGTTGTTGAAGCTGCAGCCACTAATCACAGGTCCAGCAGAGCGTAATCAAGAACTATACAAAGTCGCTAAAAGAAGAAACCACTTGGTTGTAGTTGAAGCGGATGGACACAGTATGCACTGACAATGATCATGCAACAATGCAACACAAACTGAGGTCTGATCAGGCTGGGCCTCCCTTGGCTGAGGGTGTCTTGTGCTTAAGGGCCGAAACACCCAATGAGGCTGAGGTACACAACCGATGTGTTGCACTGTTGTAAACCCTACATAGTCATTATCAGCAGCTGTCACCCAGGATATTGGATGTGAAGAAGGTGGGATCGGACACACAACTCATAAAGTGGCTCACGCATAATATCAAGGAAAGGTAGATATAATGTATTGTACTTATAATCTTATTTCCCCAAAACACAGAAAATGCCTACCTGATGAACCCATTGAAGCCCTTGACCTCCTTCCCTTATACATATTCTTGACTGCTCCTCTGTCACGCCTAAAGCGTGGGAAAAGTCTCTTTGGGCAACTAAACTGTGCTGAATATTGGGATTATAATACCTAGTCATATTGAGCGAATCAACTCCAGACCTTTAACATGCTTCATTTATGAAAAAATTATTTGAAGAAAAGCCTGTCCAATTACCTTTGGTCCCTTGAAAAAAAGGGGAGCTACATATTACAGAACTGTAATTCCTAAACCCTTCAGCTAATCTGGATGTGATACACTCTAGATAAAGCTGACAGTGTGCACTTTAAGACAATATCCGTTATAAAACTGTAACATACTGAGTCATACATATTTGTTATGGTCCTCAAGACCTTTCCTTAAACCCTACCAATAAACGAAAACTAAATAAAACTGGTGTACTTACGAGGCAAAATCACCTGTGAGCCTGATCTGTAAGATGCTTTTTCTTCCAATTTCTGCTGTACAGCTTTAATCTCTTGCCATCCGGGTAGAAAACACAATACAGCACCTAGAGTGAATCAAGAGTGAGTCAGTAGGCAGGAGCAAATGTTAAAGGCACAAACATTTAAATGATTTACACAGTGCCCAAGACAAATATTCTGCAACATAATCAAATGGCATTGGTTCTTGCATCAAGGTATTTTCCCCCATTTTTACTGAACACCAATACAAACATACAGCGATATGTTTATGAAGTAATTTTTGCACAAAATACACAGAAATGGTCAGTAATAAGTTCAGTTTTACTAAATGCTTGACAGAGTAAAAAACTTGTTAATCAGTTTGAATGAAACCTATTAAACTTTATTAGTTAGAAAAATATACAAAATATTCCAAAAGATAATGTTTTCAAGAAACAGGGATTTATTAGGATTTTTTTTGTCTTTTTTTTTTAGAAAAAACATTTTAAATACAGTCATGACCAAAAGTATTGGATGAAAATAGAGGTTGCAGAAAGTATTAAATACATACAAGGGTGCCAATAATTGTGGCCAACATGTATTGGAGAGAAAGAAAATTATTATTCCCCCCACTTCCAATTGTTTTACTTTATTAAAAAAATTAAAAATCGACAAAATTCCAACATTTCTTTAAAGATAAAAACGAGAAACCATTTTTACAGCTGTCTTTGCTTATATTTACCAAGGGTGCCAATACTTTTGATCATGACTGTATTCAGTTATAGGTGGAGAGTGACTGCTATTTTCAACATTCATTCAGGATGGCATCATTCCCATACCTGCAGCAAATATTTTGGTGTAAGTAGTATATCTATTATATGCTGACATAAATTCTGAGTAAATCATTAATAAACCTTTCTTGCTGAATAACTGACTTACTAGAATGCAAAGAAAAGGGGGATCGGAACATCTCTATTATGGACCAAGTAATAGTATAAAAAACTGATAGTGTCTATACAGTGACAGATATACCAGCTCATAACGGATGCTTATTGGTTTACCAATATACTAAGTTTTGGGGGTACACTTCACTCTTATTGTGTTCCGCCAACATCTATAGTGGCCCTTTGAGCACGAGTCAGGAAAATGATGTTCTCTTTACCAGGCTCTCCACAGCTGTGAATATGGTCTATCACATCAGTTACTAGATCGAGATTGGGAGAAGCGTCATTTTCTTCCTTGAAAAAAGAGACAAAAAGAAGCCTTTCACATGTTGGTCTGTACATAATTTAAGATATATACAGACAATTATAACACCCCTTTCCCTGAACTGACCTGTCCGTTTCTCCTTTCTCGGCTCATCGCTGGTAATGGTCGACCCATCTCTGCCATCAACTCCCCCAGGTACCTCTCATGCACCGGATGCATGAACCCAGGCACACGCACCACTGGGCATCCACCGAAATACAGAGACAGCCGCTGTGTGTCACCGGTCGCGCTCATGAGAACCACTCGAAGTTCCGGATTCTCTAATAAGGCTGAACGCATCAAGGCCAGCAGCAGATCTGTGTTAACGTCTCTCTCGTGGACCTCATCAACAACTACATGACTGATGCCCCGGAGAGTGGGGTTAGACTGCAGTTTACGGAGGAGGACCCCAACAGTGAGAAAGAGCAAAGCTCCACCACTGCGCTCAGGTGGACGTGATTCAAGGCGCACCTGTGTGAGAAAAAGACATGACACCCCTAAACTTTAAAGCCAATGGTTTTGCACTTTGCCATTTTACAAACTCTCTCTCAGCCTCTTTACACTTACTCATTTGTCAAAAAAGAAAAAGCGTGAAATAAAGTAGTGCCAAATTCATCTTTAAATGTATTCATTTTATATTAATAGAAACCAAATTAATTTCATTTTTGCAACTATAATAAAAAAGTGGTAAAAAACTGCCATTGTGACAGCCCTACTTTATATAAAACTTTACAAAAACAGACGTCCACACGTTCTTACCTGGTATCCCACACAGTGGCGAAGCGCAGGACCCATCTCCTGTGCGACCCGGTGTGCTACAGACACAGCACTGATCCGGCGGGGCTGTGTGACCAGGATGTTACATTTCGCCCCCTCTCCCCTCCTGACCTGCTCCTCTACCAAATAACGGGGGATACGTGTGGTCTTACCGCAACCCGTCTCTCCTGCAATCACAACAGCTTGTGAAGATTGCACTGCTGCCAGCACGCTCTCTTTGTATAAATCCACTGGCAGCTCTGTCCCCTGACCAGGCCCTGCCCTCATCCACAGGCTGAGGAGGCGGTCACTCAGTTTTTCCGCTTCCCCTGGTAGCAGGGCTCGGTACGGCTTATTAGTGATAGCATCTGTGACGAGGCCGTCATCATCTTCATAATCTGTACTGATGGAGGAAGACTCTTGCTGAACTGCAAACTCCTCCTCCTCGTCCCATAATCTCTGAACCTCAGCCTTTGCTGGGTACTGAACATAAAAAACACACACAAGGTCAATAAAGTGCAAAATGAAAACTTCAACATGGCAATAAAGAAAACTGCTCGTCGAGCCATTTCATAGGGTCTTTAACCTGGGCAAGGTATTCTTGAATCCTCTGCTCCAGATCTTCAGGTACCTCCACATAGTACGGTCGTCTCTCTTTCTCACCAGCATCACGTACCTCCTTCTGATGGTACCTGGCATGAGTAAGAGGACTGTTCCGCTCATCCAGGAGATGCAGTTCCTGTAGGAGTATATATTGTAAGCACTGATGCTAAATGATGTGGATCTTCTCAGGCTTTAATCAGCTTTGAATCAGCCTTCAGGTTGTGTTCCTGCAGCTGAGTTAGTAGAGCGCAACGCAAAGATCTTGGGTTCAATCCCCAGGGAACACACATACTTGTAAAAATTGATCTGGTGTAAAGGGAGTGAATTTCAAGTTCCACCTCAATGTACACTGTAAAAAATTCATAATATAGGACACACTATTCCATATTAACTTTTTCCAGCTGTTTGACCTGTATTTAAACTTTTGCACTGCATTGCATGGTGTTTCGGCTTTAACAAAAATGTCTGTTAATATACTGCCAGACAATGTATTTTTTTCACAGGATTTCCATCTTTTATCCATGAAATAGCACAACGGGCATTTTATTGGGCCAATGAGCACGGAGTAAAAACAGTCAAATGCATAAATGTATATTGATGAAATAAAAAATGCCAACTGTGAAAGAAAAAAATCATAATTCTTTCATGTTGTTCATTTTCTTCCTTGCCTACTTCAGATTAATCCTCCTAGTAACATGGTCTTGTAAACTATCGGTACTGCTTAGTGTGTTGACAAAATGTTTTATGCTCTCCTACTTGTAAGTCGCTTTGGAAAAAAGCGTCTGCCAAATGAATAAATGTAAATGTAAAGATTAAACTCAATCGACTCAAGTAAAAACAATCTTGAAAAAAAAAACATTGACTGAACTTATTGACTTCCATGGTATGAAAACAAAACCACCGAGAAGTTTCTCAAAATATCCACTTTTGTGTTCCACAGAAGAAGGATGGGAGGTTTTTTTTGCTGAGGAACATTTCTTCTTATTGCAAAACAAACAAATAAGGTGATCTTAAACCAACCTTAAATCTGAGACAAGCCAATGCTGCTGCCTTGGACTCTGCCTCCAGTCTGCGATGGCCAGAGGCTGAAAAAGTCATCTCCTCCGGCCAGTGTACGGTCAACTCACACGTCTTTACCTTACCACCTACTGTTCTGTACTGAAGCAGCTCCTTCACACAGAAGGAAAGAGAGATGAAAGAAGAACACGGAAGCAGTCATCATACATCTTCGAAACGCAATCGCCATAAAGACATTAAAAGAAGATGTGTGTACTGAACTTACTCTGACCCTGCAGGATGATGTGGCCACTTGAATGACACTGGACAGAAGTGATTTTGGCTTTGGAAACATGGAAAGCGCCTCCCGAATTTTTGGATCCTCTTCTATTGGTCTAAAACAAATAAAACATCTCAGCGTAATGATAATTCTGAATGAACACCGACATGTACTGACACAAACGTATGAGTATGAGTTGCAGAAGAGTTCACAAGAAAGCAGATAAATTTAACATTTAAAATAATCCACTAAAATCTTTATTGATTTAATTTATTAAATTGTATTTTATACACTGCCTTTGATTTTACTGCATAATTACCAGTGATGTGCAAAACATAAAATCTCTTTAGTCGACTTCTGAATTGTTTAAAATTCAAAACTAAACCTAGAATCAAAGTAATTTCATTTTACTCATACTGTTCAAAACTGCAACAACAAATAAAATTAAAATGAGAAAACCTTTGGGCTATTAATGCCTTCAATGACTTTCTCTTCTGGATGAACGAACTGTCACAGAAAGTCACATTTTCTTCATGATCGTCCCACACAGACGTCTGTCTCGGCATCCCAGCTATGGTTGGTAGCTTTCCTTGACCAAGGATTCCCAGCTCCTAAAATTGACATTACATGGACATGTCCAGCATTACTAAACGTATACGTAGTGTTGTGATGTTATAGCCGCCCGTGTCACCAAACTAATAGAACTTTCTTTCTTAATTTAATAACAATAATGTTTTATTTAGGGTTGTTCCGATACCGATACCAGTATCGGAAATACTGCCGATACCACAACTAATTTAGGCATCGGTATCGGCAAGTACTTGAATCCATGAACCGATCCGATACCATTTTCTTAAATATAGACCAAGCTATCAGAAAATAATTCTTCGCTGTCACTGATCAGAGCAGCGAAGAAGAAACGAGAACCCGCTACTAGCAATATGTTTGCTGTTTGGAAATATTTTAAACTTGGTGAACCAGCCAGTAAAACGGCAACATGTCTAATATGCTATTCTGCAATTTCGAAGGGTGGTTTAGTTTTTCACTAAAGAAAAAGATATTAATAAACAATCATACTGTCAGATAATAATAAATATTATTATGACTGTTCACTGTATGTATTTGTTCATGTTTTATTAGGGGATAAGTCTGAAGCACACGATAAAATAATTTTATCACTTCATACAGGGCTAGCAGTAAATACAGATACACACCCAGGTATCGGATCGGTGCCCAGGTATCGGAATCGCATCGGAAAGGGAAAAAGGGTATCGGAACATCCCTAGTTTTATTATAGATACACTTAGTATGGAAAAAGTAAGATGGGAGTTTGCTGTATTAAATAACAAAGATGTGGTGTCTTATAATATATTTTATTAATATATGATCTATTTAAATATGCATTTAAACTCGGGCTGTCAAACGATTAATCGCGATTAATCGCATCCAGAATAAAAGTTTGTGTTTACATAATACATGTCTGTGTACTGTGCATATTAATTTTGTATTTATAAAAACAAACCCAAACATGTAAATATTTAAGAAAAATATAAAATTAATAAACATTTAAATATAATTTCAATTATTGGTAAATATAAATAAATACATCTAAATATATATAGGCCTACATGTATGTGTTTGTGTTCATAAATACAAAATGAATATGCACAGTAAACAGACATCTATTATGTAAACACAAACTTTTATTCTGAATGCGATTAATCACGATTAATCAGCCCTAATTTAGTGGGGCTAAGTGTTAAAAAGTTATTTTATTTATTTATTCATCGAATACGTAAGTCAATGAGTAATCGTGTTAAATAATAACAGTAATTGCGGTTATCAATTTCGTCATGATTGCACAGCCCTCCTGTCCTCTTTGTATTACGTATCAATGATATCAGAATATTATATCATATACACCTGAGGTCTATCGTCTGTTTGGTCGGTTCATGTGCAGTACTCTGCTTACTATTGTACGTTTTTTAGGTACACCTGCAACACCTGCCACCAGCCCAACCATGTTGCATAAGACACAAAAAGTACAGCAAAAGAGAGTACAGCTCATACCTTCAGTTTATAGCAAGCTGCAGCTGCAGCATAACGCTCTGCCTCTATTTTACGAGACCCAAACCCTTCTGTCTGAATTGTCGTGGGCCAGTGAAGGGTGACTGTGGCTCTCTGAACAAAAAGAAGAACACAGTCTGTCACAATTGGTTGTAAGAGCATTGAAACCACAAAGAAGAAAGTGTCATCACTGAAACGTGCATCACTTCACCAATATCCAGAGTGTGGATGCATGACATGAATTATTTTATGCAAACTGACCATAAATTATGCAAATGATCAAAATAAACATGTTTTTTCAAAGCTTTCCTACAAAAACAGAGTTTACATATTGTGGTAAGACCACAAGTTTAATTCAAAGGCAATAAACAAAAACAAACGTTAGGGATGCTACATTTGACCCGTGCTACATTTTGTAAGGGCTAATAACCTTGACTTCCTCATCGGTGCAACTGTATTGGATGTACTGTGAGAGGTCAGACAGCCCTAATGATTTCGACAATGTGGCGTGCAGGAGGTTCTTTGGTTGAGGAAACTCTTTAAGAAAATCAGATCCACCTGTACGCAAATGTAAACATACATCATTTAGTTTCTCATTTGTCTGTGCTTGTATTCTCTGATCACATGCATCTTACCTTTGTTAACGGCCTCTGATAAAGATTGCCGATGTTTATGAATGGCACCAGCTTTAGTTCTATAGCGACTAATAAAAGCCCAATTCAACACGATGTCTTTATTAATTTCAGGACTTTTTCTCCTTAAAGTGGTCAGTGCCCGAACACGCATGAGAGCAATACAGGACAGCGCCATTTTTAAACTTCTTCTCCAGCACTTTAAACGCGAAACATCGAGACTACACACACACACACACAGCTCAAGCGCCACCCACTGGTAGCGATGGGACGAAACACTGACGCTTCGAATGTTGTGGAGCATTCGAACCACTGCTGCATTTCAGGTAGACGTGGGAGAAATGGCGTTGTTGTGTTTACGTCTATTAAAATTGGCAGTGACGTACTGGATTCATTTAACAGGCCAAACAGTAAAACTAAGTGTAAATCGAGCATATTTCTTGATGCTAAAAATATGTATGGAAGCATCAACAAATCCGGAATCTGGTCATGCAGCATCAGCAGTGTGTTGTATATTCCCAAATATTATATCAGTGTCAAGAAGAGGATATGCAATGATGAAGGTATAGATGAACCTTTGTTTGACCTGAGCCAGAATGTTTTGTTTTGTAAGGTTATTTATACCGTATAAATAACCATAGGCCTACAATACAAAACATTCTTAATTATGGCTCAGGTCAAACAAAGGTTCATGTTTGTTTAACTATCTTAAAACAACATTTTCAGATAAATGGATATAAGTGAAAGATACTTCTTTCTATCCTTTCCTCCATACGGTGCTCTTGTCCAGTTGGTGGCGGTAGAGCATCATTAGATGGTTTACCAAGTGACGTTGTTGTTCTTTTAGTTAAAGAAGAAGAAACCCCACAGCGCATCCGACGTTAAAACCAACAACTGTAAGTTATAATTTTCAAAATTACACAAGGAGTTAATTCGTGCTATTTTTGTCTCTCATGTGGTTGCGTGAGTGGGAGTGTTATGCGAACAGTGTTCGTAACGTGCGCGTGCGTTCTATTAAAGGTATAAATGTTACGTTTTCGTTACCAACCGAACCGAGCACCGACACTGCACTTTTTACAACCTATTGAATGTAATATGTTAAATTACATTTCATGGTTAACAAGCCAAAAAGTGGCGTGCCCTGGCATCTGCTGGGACAGGGATTGAATGCCAAGAGGTTTACAGTGGTTTTGCCAAAAGGAGGGAGTTTACAATTTGTTTTTACAGTGTGTGTAAACAGTGGCTGTGTCTCGATCAGCTCTCTTGCTCCCGAGGTCGTGAATCAGAATATCGTGTGCATGGGTTCCGGCACTGGTAAGGACCCTGGCTTAATACACATTGGGACCTCTCGTGAAACCAATACGGAAGTGACTTAAACTGCAATTCATCGACTGGCCACTAGAGGCTGGCTACAAAACAAAGCAGAATCTCATTGAGCCTCATGTTAAAATGCCCAAGTTTATAGCCTGGTACAAAAAATATTTTGGTCTATTAGCTAATTTTGCACGACAACTTGTCATTTTCATGACAACTGTGAGGGGGTGAATGTTTTTATAACTCTTATAATCGTGTTAAATTGTGTTGCTGTTTTAAGCTTGTTTGTATTACATAGATGAAAGTGCATCATGAAATCAAATATATAGCTTTCCTGTAGCTCAGTGGTTAGAGCATGGCGCTAGCAACACTAAGGTCATGGGTTCGATCCCAGGGAATGCACATACTTAAAAACGTATAGTATAATGCAATGTAAGTCGATTTGGATAAAAGCGTCAGCCAAATGCATACATGTAAATGTAAATATAGCCTATGCCTTAAAGGGATTCTTCAGCCTTGAATCAAAATTTCCCCA
This sequence comes from Oreonectes daqikongensis, assembly GCA_026939265.1. Lineage (NCBI taxonomy): Eukaryota > Metazoa > Chordata > Actinopteri > Cypriniformes > Nemacheilidae > Oreonectes > Oreonectes daqikongensis. The sequence continues at coordinate 752,099 of JAOTQM010000223.1, read as the reverse complement.
TGTTTTACTCACCCTTAAGGCATCCTAACTGAATATTGTTTTCTTCATGAAACACAATGCAGTCGGAGTTATAATCCCACGTATCATTTTACTTCCAAGCAGTAGAATGGGAGTGGATGGGTCCCGGTTTTTTAAAGCTCCAAAAAGTGCATCCATCGATCAAAGAACTGCTCAACCTCTGTGATCTTAACAAAGGTCTTCTGAAGCGAGTCGATGCATTTGTTTAAGAGAAATATCCATATTGACAGCGCTATTAACTAGGGCTGGGCGATTACTCGAAATCGAATCACAATCGCAATATCTGTCAAAATAATCGCAATTAGATATTTTCCCCAAATCGCACAGCCCTACTATTAACGTTGATGTTTATCTTCCGTTATCCTCTGCTGCGTGTGAACCTCCTGGCTTGTTTTTTTCCGGTAAATGACAGTGACGAAAGCTCCCCACAGAAGATACCGCATCCCATTGGAACAAAACAAAAAATGCAACCTTTGTCAACGGAACTTACGACACTAGGGCTGGGCGATATGGGGACGATATATATTGCGGTACACATTAGTTATACATGTATTGGACACTTCTAATATCACGACTGTGTTTTATGCACAGCTCTTTAGTGAACTATGGCTCTTTGATCAGTAGGAAGTACTGCTCAATATAAAATCACTTTGAGATTGAGTCGTTTATAACATGCATTTGAACACAGCATCTGAATGTGCATCTAAACACTCGTCAAACATCATTATTAAAAATATACTTTATTATCATAAAAATACCTGAAAAGGTTTGAAGAACAGCGATAAAATATGCCTATATTACCTACCGTTACACCCCTAGAAGCTAGACATTATCATTAATAGCGCTGTCAATATGGATATTTCTCTTAAACAAACGTACCGATTCGCTTCTGAAGACCTTTGTTAAGACGATGGAGCCATGTCGAGATTGATTATTAAACGGCTGATTTATTCAAGAATGAAGTGTCTTAATGAATGGCTCACTGAAACATCATAGGTAATCGTAGGTAAGGGATGTAGGTGTGCATATGCAACATTACTCACAGTACTATCATACTACCATTTAAAAAATAAAGCGGCATCACCAGTATTTTAAAGCTTAAGCATTGCGATGCTACAGTAGCATTGGTACACCGTGCAACCTTAGTCTATAGCAGGCTTTATAAGACTGTAGATTGTGACTGTAGAAGTGTATTTGGACTTATTCTTCCAACCCGGCTGTAGGTGTTAGAAGAACACTAAAGAACCCCTTGAGTAACATAATTTCTTTTTGTGTGTGTGTGTGAGGCCCACCTCTGAGTCTGACACAGAAAGCAGACGTAGATGAAGTTTTGCAGTTGGCTAAAATGTTGATGTCTTTAATATTTTTTGTAAACACAATGACAATATTTTGAGTCACTTAGGTTGTATTTATATCATGCAAATATCAGGATTTTCACACTTTTTAAATAGTTTGCCTGAGGGTGTTAAGGTGAAATTGTATACATTAATTTATTGATTTTGACAGATATGTTGTTTCAAATTGTGCACACAGAGATGATGTTTTGCAAAAAATGGAGGTTATGAAAGAGGAGAATGAAGACATGAGTGATCCAGGCCTATGCAGAATAAAAAATGAAGATACTGAGGAACAGAAAGGTAGGTGTTCATAATTGGCTCTTTATTGGTTATTCAAATTAAGATAACATTTCCAGATTTAGTGGATGTTATAAATGGAAAGGACTTTTTGATTTGTACAAACATTTCTACAATTTGGTAACTTTTTATTCCCAAATACAAATTATGGCATTAATAGTGTAACATTTTTAATTCTAAGCACACAGCAAGATAACAAAGGAGTGGCTACGGGACAACTATGTAAATGTCCTTGAGTGGCCCATGCAGCAACAGCCCAAACTTAGAGGCTGTTTACACGAGATCGTTTTCAAATGAAAATGCAAAACTTTTTATGCGTTTTGGCCGTTCATTTACATGGAAACAGCGTTTTGGGGGACCGAAAATGCAAACTTTTGGAAACAGGTCTCAAAGTGCATGTTTTTGAAAACGCTGCTGTTCTTGTATCCATGTAAACAGCAAGACGGAACTTTTTGGAAACGATGACGTCACGCGCATGCGTATTACGTTTAGTCGTGCAAGTATGACCAAAACAATAATGGCAGCCTCCAGTACTGTGAACTCAAGATTCAAAATTTGTCTTAGTCACATACACAGCTATATAGAGGATATACAACCAGTAGTGAAATATAAGTAACAGAGTAACAGTTCGACTATGTGTTAATGTTTCCCCAGCAAAATGTGGATTTACTGCACCAATAAGACCAGCGGAGACATACATATACAGTTGGGGACAAAAATATTAGCCCCCTTGGCAAATATCATCAAAGAATGCTGTGAAAATAAACTCCTTTTGATCTATTATTTAGAAAATCACAAAAATCTGATTCATTTTTTAATTTTAATTCATTGATGTAAAACTAATGAAATCACATTATGAAATAAATGTTTTTCTGTAATATACTCAGGCCACAATTATTAGCCCCCCAGAAATTCGTACGAGTAAAATATCTCTCAAGTATATTCCCTATTGATATTTATATTTTTTAAGCACACTAAGGTGACTAGAAACATGATGTTGTCCAGTCATGACTTCTTCAGTCATGACTTCTTGTTCTTGTTGCAGAATAAATATTAATAAAACAAAGCCCAAACTCCTTAATCATTCATCACAATGGGTAAAACCAAAGAATATTGTTCTGATGTGCAGCAAAAGATTGTTGAGCTATACAAAATAAAAAAGTGGCTTTAAGGAAATAGTTAAAACAATAAAAATTCTCATTTCCAGGGCAATGATCAAATAGTTTTAATGGACTGGAGATGTTGCAAATCTGCCTGAAACAAAATGTGTGTCTATATTGTCTTAATGCACAGCGAGGAGAATATTTTTAGTTGCCAAAGACTCTTCAAGGATCACAGATGGAGAATTGCAGAAATTAGTTGAATTTTAGTATCAGAAAAAATAAAATACAAATAAAGGAAAACTGCACATCCATCACCACAAATTGTTTGGGACACTGTTCAAGAAACAAATCTACTGCTCTCATGCAAAAACAAACTCGACCATATTAATCTGCCATACTGGAACTTATAACAGGACTGGAGTCTATGCCATATGAAATAAAAAAGCAAGAACACAAGATGGGTTTGGTGCACACAGGGATAAAAAAAGTGCCCCATGTCCACAGTTAAATATATCGCCAGATCTTCATTGTTGTGGAGCTGGTTTTATACCAGAGGTTCTGAACATTATGACACAATGTTTTATATCAAATACCAACAGATAAAAAATCAAAACCTGACTTGCTCTGCTAGAAATCTTATAATGGGCTGTGGTTACATTTTCCATCAAGACATTGGTTCAAAACAAACATCCAAAAAGAATTAAATGAAAGAGGGCTAATAATTGTGGCCAGTGTGTATTAAAGAAAAACATTTATTTCATAATGTGATCTCCCCACAATTTCAATTGTTTTACTTCAATGAAACATTGGATTTTTGAGATTTTTTTTGTTTTTTTATAAAAGATAAAAAGTAGAAACAATGCAGATTTACTTTCACACCATGTCGACCAAGGGTATTAAAAAGCACTTTTGGCTTATAACTGTGTATGTGCGCAGGCACAACATTGCAACAGCGCCATCTACTGGCCTGGCATGCATACTACAGCGTTTTGATCCGTTTTCCTGGATCCATGGAAATGCAGACCATTTTGATAACGGTGTCATGTGTATGTGAAACTTTTCAAAAACGCAAAGAAACGCATCTTTGGAGAGATCTGAAATTGCCCAAAAATAGGTGTGCCAAGCTCAAAAATCTCATTCATAAAGACTTAAGGCTGTACTTCCTGCCAAAGGTGCGTCCACAAAGTATTGAACAAACACTATGAATACATACAGTACATGTGTTTTTTATTTTTTATGAATTTGCAAAGATTTCAAACAAACCTCTTTCATGTTGTCTTTATGAAGTATTGTTTGTAGAATTTGAAGGAAAATATTGAATTTAATCCATCTTGGAATACGGCTGTAAAAGTATTTAAATAGGTTTTATAGAATAAAGTTACTCATGTCATAAATGTATCAAGTTATTTTAAGGAAATAATGCCCCTGGACAAAAAAAAGCTTGTCATGTCAAGACCTGTAAAAGTCCAAAAGTTACCAAATTGTAGGGATGACCCAGCTTTGTTTGTATAACAGTATATAATTTATGTACAATTGTTTTGAGATTTTGTTGTCTTTTTATAACATCAAATCTCAAAAATATGTTTTTTTTATATGCATTTTAGACCTGGTGAACATGGAAGATAAATGTGATGAACTAAGTGAACAAAAGACATCTTTTACTTGCCCTCATTGTGGAAAAGTCTTTGCACGAAAAGCGGACTTCAAGCGGCACGTAAGAATCCACACTGGAAAATATCTTTTCACCTGCCCTCAGTGTGACAAACAGTTCTTATACAAAGGACAACTCGAAGAACACATACGAATTCACACTGGAGAGCGCCCCTACACATGTCTTGAGTGTGGTATGAGTTTTATTCACAAAAGTAGACTCAAGGACCACAAGAGAATTCACACTGGTGAGCGCCCATACACATGTGTTGAGTGTGGAATGAGTTTCACACGGGGAAGTAGTCTGAACGTCCACATGAGAGTTCACACTGGAGAGCGCCCATACACATGTGTTGAGTGTGGAAAGAGTTTCAGTTATAAATATAGTTTTAATATCCACATGAGGATTCATTCTGGAGAGCGCCCGTACACATGTCCACAGTGTGGAAAGAGTTTCTCTCATAAACATGGTCTTAAGGCCCACAGAGGAGTTCACTCTGAAGAGCGTCCGTATACATGTCTTCAGTGTGGAAAGAGTTTCTCTCATAAACATAGTCTTAAGGTCCACAGAAGAGTTCACTCTGAAGAGCGTCCATACACATGTCTTCAGTGTGGAAAGAGTTTTAAACTGAATGGATGCCTTCGACGACACAGAAAAATTCACTCTGGAGAGTCCTCACACATATCTTCAGCATAGAAAGACTTACACAATCAAAGAATTGTCCCAAGTAGGAGTTGCAAGAACTAATCGACGAGTCAACATCAATGTGCTGATGCAACATTTAAAAATAGATGTCGACTATTCGGGGATAATGTAATTTTGACTGTATACCTTTAACCTGGCACTGTCCCGTATACGGGACACCTGATTTACTTCCAAGAATTCGTATGTGAATTCTTATCTTATTGTGAGAAACCTTATATTGTTGGAAAAGTCTAAGACTCCAGAATAAATATTTCATCATATCATATTTATGTAAGAAGAGAAATTGATTCATAAATGACAAGAGTGTGCATCAAGAAATTGATATACTGCTAAATGTCACTGTCCCGCCTGCGGAACACCTACATTTACTTTAATGCTTTGCATGTAAATTCTTATCTTATTATGACAAACATAATATCGTTGGAAAGGTCTAATACTCTAGAATATACATTTGATCCGTGTTTAGAAGAATAATTTATGTAGGAAGGGAAATTGATACATAAATGATAATTTATTAAATTAGTCTGCATCAAAAGTGTAGTTTCATACAAATTTCTTTGTTTTATATTGTTTTGTTTACATGTTCCTGTGCTTTTGTATTTTTTCATTGTGTCTGTTAATTGTAAAAGTAAAAAAATTGAAAAAAACATGTCTGTTGTGGTCAAATTTCAGATCAAGTGGTTAAACCAATGGAAAGCATATGGGTCCTCTAGTGAATTTTGTGGTACAGCAGCTAAAAGACTCACAGACTAGTCAAAATCTGGTGTATCAAGACCAAACTTGATACAACACTTGGGACTTTTAAAATTTTGGGGCTGGTAGTAATTTTTTTTATGTATTTTTCTAAAAGAAAAACAAACTTTTTATCCTTTTTTTTAGTGATTGCTTTTTCAGAAATAATCTGCTAATTTTCTTCTTTCAAACGAGACCAACCGTATGTCTGTATTACAAAGATTTCATGAGTTACAGCCATTTTAGTGTTAACAGTGCGTTTTCATGTGTAGGCTCGAAAAGGGCTGCGGCAGGTAAAGAGTTTTAAGACGGCTGGCTAAAGGTTCCAACTATAGGCCTCGCCGGTTTTCACGGATTCTGTCCCACTCCCGGCAATAATATATACCATCTAGTCCAGCTCCCACTTGCATCATTCAAGAATTGCCCTCGTGATACGCAGGTCTACGGCGTATACCCGCTAGAATAGTGCAAGGATTTCCGTATACCCACTTAAAAGAGCGTGAGGATACGTAACAACATTGGGAGATATGAAACAAATGCAGATAATGAAACGCAAGTAAATTCAAACTACACTCTGTTGGTCTGCCGCTTCAGGTGACACGATACAGCTAATGACACGAACGTTATTTTTAAAGACAATTAGCTTAATATCTTAAGTTGCGTGGTACGCGGAGTCCCCCATTCGCGTTCCGGGGTCACGATGGTGTTTTTCCGTTTGTCGCTGGTGGTTTAACTTTACAGTATACGCTGATCATTCGCCCCCTGCTTTGACAACCACTGTATAGCCTATCCTATTAAATAAAATGAGCATATACATTGATGTCATGTATGAGTGTTTTACATTCATGTTGTTACCTGTATCGGCCGCTAGAGGGCACCTGTGAGAAAAGGCAAAAGAGAAATGTAAAGTAAAGAAGTGAGAGACAGGAGAGAAACCTAAAATTGCGTGCTCATCTGTTTTGTTTAAATGCAGCATAGATATAACATTGGCAACAAGGATATTGAACAATTCAAATCAAATCGAACGCGGCAGAAGGGTAAAAAAAAACATGGAGAACTGCGGGATACAGAACTTTAAATGTTTCTCAGACCCAGCTACACTAGGATTGAGATGGATAAGTCTTTCGAATTGTATGCAGATGGAAAAGGTCACGGTTAAGCAGCGAAAGAGCTTTGTTACTATACCTCGCAGGACCAGATGTACAAGATATCTTTTCAACCCTGGAAAATACCAGAGAGGTTACCGCTTTGAACTAACTCGCTTTTGAACTTTATTTTGTGCCCCAAGTCAATGCAGCATTCGTCCCACAAGCTTTTCAAAAGTTGACGCAGAAAACAGGTGAGACAGTACAACAATTTGTAACTCAAAAGACTATAGGTTTAACGCAGACACAGACAACCAAATAAGAGATGCTATCCTTAGTAAATGTACATCAGAGTGTGTTTGTCGAAAATTGTTAGAAGAAGGTCCGAATCTAACACTCACTCGATCAGTGGAACTAGAATCACGGTGTGAGAGGATGGAGGAGCAGATGTCTGCCATGTCTTTGAAACCTGAGAAGGATGTCGTTAATCGAGCTGATCCTAAGTGAGATAATCACAGAAACGCAAAAGGGAAACCTGCAGAGAGAAAGGATCAAAAAAGAAACAGGAAATGTTACAGATTTGGACAAAAGGGAGAGACCAGTACATTTACATTTACATTTACATTTATTCATTTGGCAGACGCTTTTATCCAAAGCGACTTACAATTGAGGAAAACAGCAAGCGATTCATGCTGCGACCAAGAGACGCACGACCAGCGGTTACACATAGTCATGGAGAGGCTGAGTGAACGAGGTTTGACACTAAATCCTGAAAAGTGCCAATTCAACACAAGTAAACAAATTTTCATGGGAATCCTTTTGTCCGAGAAGGGAATCGGACCGCACAGAAGAGAGGGTACGTGCAGTGCGAGAGGCAAGAGAGCCAAACATAGCAGCAGAAGTCAGAAGCTTCCTCGTGGGCTACAGTAGCAGATTTATCCCACAGTTCGCAACGCTGTCAGAACCATTACGACAGTTGACAAAAAGGAGACACATTTTGTGTTTGGACCAGAACAGAAACAAGCATTCACTGCACTGGAAGAAGAGCTAGCCAAAGCAGGTACACTGGCATATTTTGACAAAGATGCTCCTACCAAAGTGATAGTGAATGCCAGACCAGTTGGACTGGTGGTAGTCTTAGTTTAGACCCAGAAGGGGGAAACAGTGCCAATATGCTATGAGAGTCGCTGCCTGACAGATTGGGAATGCAGATATTCCCAGACGGAAAAAGAGGCTCTGTCCCTAGTGTGGGCATGTAAGAGACCGCACGCCTACATTTATGGCAGAGAATTTGAGTTGGTCACAGACCACAAACCTCTAGAGGCGATATACAGGCCTCGCTCCAAACCTTGTGCCCGCGTAGAACAGTGGGTACTCCGATTGCAGCCATACAATTTTAAAATCGCATACTTACCGGTCAGACACAATATCGCAGATCCACTGTCGAGACTGCTGGGAGAAACGTCAGAAACTGAAAGACATGAACACTAATCGGATGAGTACGTAAGGTTTGTTGCTATGAGTGCAATGCCCAATGCCATGACAACACGAGAGGTTGAGGAAGCGTCTTCGAGTGATTCAGAACTGGCAGAGGTACGCTCAGCAATCAACAGTGGCCATTTTGAGAACTGCAAAGCTTATGCTCCAATAGCACATGAGTTATGCTGCTTTGGGGTTCCGGACAAGATGGCGGACTGAGAAGTCACGTTGTTGTACGCTCTTAAATGAATCCCGAGTTTGTTATGGTTGATTAATTTTATTTCATCTCTACCTGTTGATTTTGTAAGTTGATCATACCCTGATTCATTTGAAGTCATTGAAAAGATGGAGGAACATTGTTACGCGATGGACACACATAAAGTTTCTAACAAAATGGAGAGAGGAGATGATTCGGGTCCTCCCACACCATGCAAGATGCAGAAAGAGAGGAAATGTAAAAAAAAAAAAAAGGTTGAAAGTGAGGAAAATCTCGAAGTGTCCAATTCTGCAATCTTCGAGGCGATTAAGGCTCTGGGGAGTAAGGGTGATGCACAACATGCAAAGCTAATGCTAAGCATGCAAATGAAGCAGCATAGTGCGATGATTGCTAGCGTAGCGAAGTCTGTACAAATCAATGCACAGGAGTTGAAAGAATGCAATGACAAGATCAAGATTATGGAAAAGGAAATTGCGACACTGACCAAAGACAACACAGAGTTAAAAGAACGAGTGATAGAAGAAGAAAGATACAAAAGAAGGTGGTGCCTGCATTTAAAAGGCTTCAAAGAGAAATCTAGCGAACGTATAAGAGAAGATGTGATTAAGCTTCTTTGTAAGAGTACTCCAGAGTTTTCTTCGACCATGGGAGAGGCAGTTGATGTGGTGCATCGGGTGGGAAGAAAGGAGAACAACCGTCCTAGAGAGGTGATCATTCTCTTTACTCGCAGAGTGGTGCGTGACGAAATCTGGAAAAGAACCAAGATGTCCATCGTGTGTAAAGATGCTGGCATACGTTTTGCCGAGGACTTGACGAGAGAAGATAGACTTCGGAGGAGTGAACTGTGGCCAGAAAGGAAGGAAAAGCAGCAGGCTTCAGAGGTCCCTATGGATTCTTTGAAGGAAAACATATTTCTTAAGAGGGTATTGATAACTTCACATTAACATGAGGTGAGATGGAGTGATAGAGAAAATGGGATGTTGTCTTATTTCCCACAGAATCCATCTTTTGATTTTATTGTAGCAAGTTGAGTTGATACATATTTTGTTGTTTAAGTGTTCTTCAAGTTAAGTTAAAAGTTAAGCTATTGTTCATGTTCACGTTAAAATCTGATATTTCATTTTCATTGTTAAATTGTAGAGGTTTAAAAGATGCTGTAAAAAGTAAGGTGCTATTTTTGTTTTGCAAAAACCAAAATTCCCAATGTTTATTTTTACAAGAAACGCATTCAGTGAGAGATGAAGTTGCTTTTTGGAAAAACAGTGGGGGGATGACTTTATTTTCAGTCATGGCTCAAACCGATCTGCAGGTGTCGCAATTTGCATGTATAAATGTCCAGGTAAAATGATTACTCACGAAGCTGATGAGGATGGCCATTGGCTTGCAGTAGTATTGAAGGTAGAAGAAATATTCTTCATTCTAGTAAATATATATGGTTATAATAACCAATTCCAAAACAAAGTTCTTTTGTCAACAGTAACAAAGGTTATGAATGATCTCAAAGCTAAGTATTATACAGAATATATTTTAGTTGGAGGTGATTTTAACATGACACCAGATGATTATTTTGATAGACAGCCCTCTAAATTTATCAGTTCTCATGTCAACAATATTATTCAAAATTTTTGTGTATCCAATTGTTTAACAGATATTTGGAGAAAACTTAATCCCCATGCCAGACATTTTTCATGGTTTAAACCTAATGCCCAATCAAGGTCGAGAATTGTTTATTGGCTCTGTTCTGACAGTATCTCAAGCTATGTATCTCTAGAACCATATGGGAAGTCTTTTAAGAATAAAGGATATTGGAAATTTAATGCAGACTTATTAAATCAGGAGGAATTTTGTATGCAGGTTAAAAAATTAATAGTTGAAATTAAAAGTAAACAAATATCTAACAGTATTAAATGGGAATTTTTTAAACATAAATTGAAGAATCAATCAAGAACTTGATGAGGCTATAAAACATAGTAAAAATGGTAAATCACCTGGCCCTGACTGTAACAGTTCGAGAGAGACTGGCAGGTGAACACGCCACAGACCGAGGTAGGAAGTGATGGTTTATTCCACACAGACACAGCAGGAGAACAAAAATAACCCACGGGCAAGTATTCCAAACAGGTATATTCCACAAAAACGGGTAAAGATTCCAAACTGAAAGTCAAAGATATTCCATAAAACAGAAGGGTATTCCAAATAGGTATATTCCACAAAAACGGGTAAAGATTCAAAACAGATAGTCAAAGTTGTTCCATAAAACAGAAGGGTATTTCCAAACAGGTATATTCCACAAAACAGTAGGGTACACAAAACGACATACTGCACGTAATAACAACAATACCGGACCAAGAACAGAATGAAACTTGGACTTAAATACAAACACAAATTCAAGACAAACAAGAAACAGGTGAGTCCAATCAAAATGGCCGACAGGTGATGTGCAAGGGATGATGGGAAGTGAAGTCCATTAGAATGCTGGTGAATCAGAACGGTTGAATCGTGGCGTAGATGTCGGTGAAAGGGGCGTGACCGGCGCAGAGGCGGGAGTTGTTACAGTACCCCCCTCCACGGGCTGCTCCAGCAGACCCAACAGGGTGGCGGGGACGACCTCTGGGACGCGGTGCAGGACAGTCAGGACGCGAGGCGTGGAAGTCCCGGAGGAGTGTCGGGTCAAGGATGTCCGCGCGCGGAACCCAGGACTGTTCCTCCGGGCCATACCCTTCCCAGCAAACAAGGTATTGGAGTTGTCCTGCGCGCTGGCGAGAATTCAGGATCTGGTAGATATGCTGGTCCGCGTCCAGCGGAGGTGGAGGAGGAGGTGGATCCACCACTACACCGGCTCCTGGGGAAGAAACAGACATGGGGTTAGTAAAGGACACATTAGAAGCGACACATGGAACAAGGGAGAGATCTTGTAGTGACGGGGGAGCTGAAGGCGGTAGGTGACTGGGTTTATCTGGCGGGTGATCAGGAAGGGACTAATATAGGGGTTAGGGTTGTTGTAGACGCAGATCCCGGGTCGACAGCCAGACTCTTTGCCCCGGGGAGTAATGGGGTGTCGGGGACCTTCGAGTGTCAGCGCATTGCTTCTGCCTACGGACAGCCTGCTGCAGGTGGTGGTGTGCTGAGTTCCAGACCCTCTCGCTCTCCCGAAACCAGTGGTCCACAGCTGGCACGGATGAGGGTTCCTCCGACCACGGGAACAAGGGGGGTTGGTAGCCGAGCATGCACTGAAATGGCGTTAGGCCGGTGGAAGTCTGCCGAAGTGAGTTTTGTGCATACTCGGCCCAAGGTAAGTACCGGTGCCAGCTGTGCTGATGGTCATGGCAGTACGTCCGCAGGTAACGTCCGATGTCCTGGATCTTCCGCTCCGCCTGGCCGTTTGCCTGAGGGTGATAGCCGGAGGTTAAGCTTACGGTGATACTGAGGGTGTTCAGGAAGGCCTTCCAGTCCCGGGAAATGAACTGTGGGCCCCTGTCCGACACTGTGTCTTCAGGGATTCCGAAGTTCCTAAATACGTCAGTAAACAGGGCTTCCGCGGTCTCCATGGCCGTGGGTAGACCGGGCAGGGGTATCAGTTTGCAGGCTTTTGAAAAGCGATCCACCGCGACAGGGATACACGTGTAGGTGTCGGACAGGGGTAGATCAGTGACAAAATCGACGGAAAGATGAGACCAGCGGCGGTTGGGTATAGGCAAGGGCATCAGTTTCCCCTCCGGCAGGCGTCGCGGGGTTTTGGCGATAGCACAGGCGGAGCATCCTTTAATGTACTGGGCTACGTCTGGGACATTCCGGGCCACCAGTAACGGGCAGAGAGGAGCGAGAGGGTACGCTGTCTGCCTGGGTGTCCTGTCCCGGGAACAGAGTGAGCTGAATCCACGAGGGTAGTGCGTAGTTCTGCTGGGACAAATCTCCTTCCCTCGGGACCTCCCGGCGGAGCAGGCTGCTGGAGTTGGGTGATCTCTTCGTCCAGGTTCCAAACTAGTGGACTAACAATCATGGCTGGAGGGAGTATGGGTTGAGGGTCCGAGTTATCAGGGAACTGACTGGTTTGACGGGATAGTGCGTCTGCTCTCTTGTTCTGGGTTCCAGGTTGGTACGTGACGATGAAGTTAAATCGGGAAAAGAAGAGGGCCCAACGAGCTATTCCAGATTCTTGTGATCAGTGATTGCAGATCGGGATCGGGCAGACACAGGGTAGGTGCGGAGCAAAAGGCATCCTTGAGCTGGGAGAAGGCTTTCCGGGCTTCGAGGTTCCAGGACAGAAGTCGCCCCTTCTTGCCAGTCAGGGCCGTGAGGGGTGCTGCCACACTGCTAAACCCGGAGATGAAGCGCCGGTAAAAGTTTGCAAACCCTAAGAAGCGCTGTAGTTCCTTTACTGTCTTGGGTAGCGGCCAGTTCCTCACCGCGTCCACCTTCCCCTGATCCATCGTGACTTGGTTGTGAGTAATTATGTAGCCCAAGAAGTGAATAGTGGGTTGGTGGAATTCGCATTTCTCCAACTTCAAGTATAGCTGGTGTTGGCAGAGTCTCTGCAGGACGGAGGAAACTTGCTTGACGTGGTCAGTGCGGGAGTGTGAATAAATGAGGATGTCATCCAGGTAAATGATGACGTACTTCCCCAGCAGGTCCCTGAAGATTTCGTTCATGAAGCTCTGGAACACTGCTGGGGAATTTACTAATCCAAAGGGCATTACACAGTACTCGTAGTGACCAGTGGGGGTGACGAATGCGGATACGGATGAGGTTGTATAAATCCTCCCCTTGGGCATGATGGCCCCAGGCAGCAGCTCTATGGCACAGTCCCATGGCCGGTGTGGGGGAAGTAGTGCGGCTCTCTGCTTGGAGAACACGTCCTGGAACGACCGGTACTCAGGCGGGATGTCTTCCGTGTCTTCTTCGGCTAGGACTGTCTCGGCGGCGACATGTGCTGGGAGAGAGTGAGCAACCAACGGGGATTCAAAGTGCGGGTTTGAGTCCTCTCGCTCCTTTGGCAACCAGCCTGTAATCCGTCCGGTCTCCCAGTTGACTTGCGGCTGGCTACGCTGGAGCCATGGTCGTCCCAGGACTATATCCGTCGTAGATCCCTCTAGAACCCAAAAGGAGATCCTCTCGGTGTGTTTCGGAGAGAAGTGGATGGTCAAGGGTGATGAGTGGTGAGTGAGTTGACCTTGGCCCAGCGGTTTGCCCAGGATGTTCTGGATGCGCATCGTTCGCTGATTCTTGATACATGTCAGTGAAAGGGGCGTGACCGGCGCAGAGGTGGGAGTTGTTACACTGACGGGTTAACCATAGATTTTTATAAATTTTTCTGGGAAGATCTAAAAGATATTCTGTTTGATGCCTTACAAAATTGTTTACATAATAATGAACTACTACCAACCATGAAGCAAGGGCTTATAATTTTGTTACCAAAACCAGAGAAAGATAAAAGGTTGTTAGATAATTTACGCCCCATTACACTCCTTAATACAGATTATAAATTATTCACTAAGGCATTAGCTTCTAGATTAAAATTTGGATTGGGCCAAATCATTAGTGAGTCACAATCTTTTTTTCTAAAAGATAGGTCAATTCATAACAATATCAGATTAGTTTTAGACATGATCAATTTATAAAAGATGATGGGTTAATTTTGTTTTTGGATTTTTATAAGGCGTTAGACGTGGTAGAGCATTCCTTCATTTTGCAAACACTTAAATGTTTTGGTCCAAAATTTATCAATATTATTAGTATGATATATAGAGATATTAATAGTTCAGTTGCTCTTTCTCAAGGTACTTGCCCAAGATTTGATGTGAAAAGAGGCATTAGACAAGGATGTAGTAGCTCACCCTTGCTATTTATTATGGTGGCTGAAATGCTGTCAATTTTGATTAAGATGGGTAGTATTTCAGGTATTAATATGTTGGGTAATCATTATATTGTTAGTCAGTTTGCTGATGACACTACTCTTTTTTTTTTTTTTTAATAAACAGCAAATACCCCTTGCACTGCAGTATATTGGAATTTTCTCAGATTCTTCAGGTCTTAAATTAAATTTGACAAAATGTGAACTAATGGCCATCCATGAGCAGCCAGACTTATCAATGTATGTAAATATCCCAATAAAAAATAAGGTGAAATATTTAGGCATTTGGATATCAAAAAATGTGAGTGATTTAGAAAAGTTAAATATAGACAATAATTTAGGAAAATGTTAATTAATAATGAATAATTGGCTGCAGAGACATATAACCCTTTTTGGAAGAATTCTATTGACAAAAGTGGAGAGTCTTTCTAGATTTAATTGTCCTTGTTTTTCGATAGCAATCTCTGAAAAGAAAATTAAAGAAATAAACAAAATAAACTTTTGATTTTGTATGGAAAGGGAAAAGTCATTACATACGTAAAAATGATATGATTAAGGATTATAATGAAAGAGGCCTAAGAGTGATTGACTTTGACATTATGAATGGAGTAATTAAACTTAAATGGCTGCAATCATTGATTAATAATGAATCCTCATACTGGCTTAAGAATTCTACATCTTTATTTAAAAAATGTGGGGGCATAAAGTTTTTATTACAATGTGATTTTGAAATTTCAAAACTACCTGTAAAACTGTCGGCTTTTCACCAGCAGGTATTATTATATTGGAAGTTGTTATTCAAGCATAACTTAAGCCCTTACAATATGTCAATTTGGAATAACAGATGTATAACAGTGAATAGGAGTTCTTTGTTTATTGATGAATGGTGGCAAAAAGGTATATGGTCAGTCATGCATGTTTTAGATAGTTTTGGTAATATATTGAGTCACAATAATTTTTCTATAACTACTTATAGTAAAATTATTAAGAAAATTCCCATTCAAATGATTAATTTAATAAAAGAACAGTTAAAACACTTAGTAAGAACTCCTAAAATATGCGACCTCATGATTGGAGATTTTAAATTTGCAGACAAGAAAAAATGTTCTAATATAATATTACGAAAGTGTTTGACACAGATATGTTTCCCAGGTCCTGTAAAGAGAAATTATATTTTAATGCATTTTGGAAAAAAAATAATTCAAGAGGTTAGGTGCAATTTTCTTTATTTTCCTATTAACTCTAAATGTAAAGAGGTTCACTTCAAAACTTTGAATTATATATATCCTGCAAGAGAATTCTTAAG
Organism: Oreonectes daqikongensis; assembly: GCA_026939265.1. Classification (NCBI taxonomy): domain Eukaryota; kingdom Metazoa; phylum Chordata; class Actinopteri; order Cypriniformes; family Nemacheilidae; genus Oreonectes; species Oreonectes daqikongensis. Next base: position 736,318 of record JAOTQM010000223.1, on the reverse strand, counting down.
ATTAAAATTTAAGGTTGGAGACTCTAATGTTTGTCAAATTTGTAAAAGTGATGTTGAAACTGTGGCGCATTTATTTTTTCAGTGTAAATTGGGTGTATTATTTTTGGATTGAGGTGAGGTAATTTTTTACTCCCCCCAGGTTAATTGTTTTTCAAGAGGAATTTTCTTTATATGTTAATTGTTTAAAAGAGGTAACTAATACAAAAGCTAAATATTTATATTCTTTATTGTTGGATTTTGGTTTTATAACGTGATTTTATAGCATCTTTTATTTACTTAACATTTTATGTATGTGTTTAGGCCTGTGTAATATGTGGGAATTTATTATGTACAATTTATTAATTTATCATGGGAAAATATCAATTGGGTTTGGTAATTAAACACAAGATACATCTTTTGTGGTGAATAATTTACTTCTTTTATTGAAATTTTATATTCATAAATGTTAATTTTTTACTCCCCCCAGGTTAATTGTTTTTCAAGAGGAATTTTCTTTATATGTTAATTGTTTAAAAGAGGTAACTAATACAAAAGCTAAATATTTATATTCTTTATTGTTGGATTTTGGTTTTATAACGTGATTTTATAGCATCTTTTATTTACTTAACATTTTATGTATGTGTTTAGGCCTGTGTAATATGTGGGAATTTATTATGTACAATTTATTGCAAATTGTTAATACTGAATATTGTTTTTGTCTTTTTGTTTTGATCTTAAAATTTTATAAATGGCTGAAAAAAAAGCTTGAAGCGCACTACGCCTTGTATTTATTAAATAATTAATATTCATACGTTTCTACCGTTAAAAAAAAAAGTTATGCTGCTTCGGACATGCAAGGACCAGGAAGTGTGCGACAGGGATGCGGAACAAAAAGCAAAAGCAAAGATGTATAAACTGATTAAACTTCACTAACATTAGTTTGTGTGGTGGATCAACAAATGAGTGAGAAACCTTGTGTGTGCTGTGCGCACATACTACGTACTATGTTCATAATTGTTTTAGATGAAGAGAGATGCGAACTCCTGGCCACCCACCCTTGTGGACTGAAAGTAAGGCTAGAGACGCTTCGTCCTACACAAGGAGCTTTATAAAACTGCACATATGTTCATTATTGTTACTAATTAATATTGTCAATGTCAAAAAAAGGCGCAACTTGCACTCAAAAATGTGACCCAGTCTGTGAAAACCATCTAAATTCTCAAAATCTAGTTATTATTAAACTGCAGAAAATATTCAGCATTGCTGAATAATAGTCATGTTTTCTTTAATTGCTATATTCTTCCCAGAGCACATCATATACATAAATAATTTAAATTTTCTATCACAGTAACAGAGCAGTTACAATAAACGTAATAAAACAAGTAGGCCTAATGCAGTATTGCGTCAATCATGAGACGCATTTTTTTTGTCTCTATGGTACATTTTCAAAATAAGTTTGTTAATTACTTGCATACATTGTTACTTCTGAGGACCATATCTAAAGTTTGGTATGATTAAGAGAATGTAAAGTTTAAACAGGCAGTGTGCTACATGGTTTATTTAAACCGCGCTCCGGTTCAGTAGGTGGCGCTCATGCACCTTTCGTGTTGGTTTTCCAACCGCCAAAAACATATTAGAAGAAGAAACCAGAGATAACCCACTATAGAGAGAATAATAAACAAGACTTTATTTAGTTTCCTAGAAAAGAGACTGGATTAATTAATAGAATATAAACATATATATATTTTTTGGAGGGATGCTAATCTTTGACCCACACTCCAGTACAGTAGGTGGCGGATATGTTCCTTAAAAAGTAGGTTGCCACCCGCCATAATAAAAAAAGGACAAAGAAGAAGGACATAACCCACTGTAAGTTGTGATTTCCGAAATGGTATTTTTGTTTTGTTAATAGTTTTTTAATCGCTTTGTATGGAATAGTGTAAAATTTGCTCCGACGTTTCTGCAAATGTGTGGCCGCTCGAGGTTATTGATTACATATAAAGCGACAAAGAAATGGCTTATTTTTGCTTTTTGATATAGTAATTCCTTTAAATAGATAGTGTAGTACAGTATTTAAATGATACTAGTACTTATTTATGGGATACTGGTATGTGTTTATTAGCTACTTGTACTTATTCAATTTATACAACGACTTTATCCAATAGCAACTAGTAAGATATTTTATTATCTTACATACTGATGTTTCACTTAAACTTCTTTTGGACAATTTATTGTTTTTGGCAGATCTGTTTCTCCGAATGGCCCACCCAGAGGTGACTATTTTTACCTTCAATGAAGCAATTTGCAAATAAATGCAGGGATAATTCCTGTTATTCAACAAATGAATAGACCACTTCATTCAAGGTGCAAAACCATATTCTGTGACAGTATTGTAAAAAATGGAGATTGTTAAAGATGAAAATGAAGATTGGACTGATCCAAACCCCTGCAGAATGAAAAATGAAGATACTGAGGAACAGAGAGGTTGGTGTCCATATTTGCATTTTTTTATTAATGTTTGGTGTGCAACAGTAAAGAAATAGTTCACCCAAAAATTTAATTTCTCTTTTAGTAGGTGTATATGACGTTCTTTACAACGTTCCTTTTAGTTTTCATTGCAATGCTGCTAAGTAATGCATTTGTGAAGAATTAATATTTTGAGTTATTTTTCATTATATTTGTCACAATATTTGAACGACTAGTCATGCGGAATATCAATGAGATATTTGAACTATATATACATTCTAGAGCTGCACGATTCTGGATAAATTCGCAATTCTTTTGTTTCAAATAGAGATCACGATTCTCTTACGATTATGTATGACGACTAAAAGTAATACATTATTTACTTGAGGTTCTGACAAAAAAAGGTATTAAAAAAAGCTTGAATTTACTTTGTTGGTTTGTTATTTGGTGTGAGATTAATTTGGGCAGACTGAGAGCTTGGAAAACACGTGTCTCATGCGTGCGAGTTGGCAACTCTACTACTCTAATATACATGTATGTGTTTATAAATACAAAATGAAAATGCACAGACATATATTATTATATGCTTAGTCTATAGTAGTCAAAATATTATCTTTTTATTGTATTAGTTCGCACTTAATCAAAACAACCCAACTGCAATTTGATTTATATTCATTGGAATTCTAAATAAATGTTTTTTATTTTTAGATGTTTTTAACATCTTTTTTTTTTGTTTATCTCTTCATATGCTAACTATTATATTTATGGATAAATAAACTATTATATCATAAAGTTGTACTTGCGTTTACGTCTTAAATTACATGCAGCTTTGCATTTTTATACAACAAAATGCCACTAAAAAAAGTCATTCTCATATATATTTTTTCTTCTTTTATTTTTTATATACTTCAATGTAACCTGCAGTCACAGCCACTAATTGTTAAAGGTGTCATTAATTAAGAAATACATTTTAACCTGAGAGGTCATCGTATTCAAACGAGCATCCTGTAAGTGTCAGAACTGAAAACATTGTTGAAAACTTTTATTGACAACAGGCCCAGCGAACGCAAGGTCTATTGGTTGAACACTGCCTCCACTAAATTAAACCTAAACTACCGCTGATAGACACGCTATGTTTTGTTTATGCTTGAAAGGCTGAATCACACAGCTCTCTTTTGCAGTCTTGTCATGTTCGTTATTAATAACCGCTTTTATGCTTGTTCTTTGGTCTAAGATCAAACAGCCTCAGCGCTTAGGTCTTAGTAAATGGTCAGTTGTGGATATTTGAGATTTTTGGTTTTTTAAAACAAACTATTTGCATTTTAAGGTTTCTTTTCATCTCGTCTTTATTTGCAGATTTTGTCTGTGAAGATCTGGCAACACTCGTGAGAGCGTCTATCCCCGCATTACTGATTGATTTTGATGTTTTTGAATGTAAAAACCACGCAAATGTCATAAGCAGACCTCAGACAACAGTATACAACTATAAAAAAGGCCAGTTCACGACACCTTTAAAATCCAAAATTATAACGCCAATACACTGTTATAAAGCAATGAATTATGTTACTTTATGTAACATAATTATGTATTATTGCAGCAGAAACATCCCTCTGGGCAACAAACTATGCGCATATTTACAGACAAACTATGTTCATGTTCGTATGCCCAGGCAGTAAAAGAATTTTGGAAACGCTGTTTTGTACTCATTCATTCAGGAGTCGGCCGCTGTTCTACCTTTCTAGAACATAAAACTTAACAAAAGTATGCTTAACTTCTTTCATTTCGTTTTAGATCTGGTGGTGGAGCTAAAATATGAAAGTGACGAACTGACGTCAGATGACGAAGAAGAAGAGAAACATCAGCATCAGATGCCTCATAATTTCAAAATGGAAGAAACGTCTTCTGGTTCTTCACAAATGAGCAATACTTTTACAACAAGGAGGCAAAAAACAGAAAGCAGAAAATCTTTTACGTGCCCTCATTGTGAAGAGGTCTTTGGACGAAAAACAGACTTTGACCTGCACATAAGAATCCACACTGGAAAAAAGGTTTTCACATGCCCTCAGTGTGAAAGAAGTTTCTTGTACAAAGGAAAACTTGAAAAACACTTAAGAATTCACACTGAAGAGCGTCCGTACATATGTCTTGAGTGTGGAAAGAGTTTTAGACAAAATGGAACCCTTAAGGACCACATGAGAGTTCACACTGGAGAGCGCCCATACACATGTGCTGAGTGTGGAAAGGGTTTTACACAGAGTAGCAGTCTAAACATTCACATGAGAGTTCACACTAGAGAAAAGCCATACACATGTGTTCAGTGTGAAAAGAGTTTCACTTTTAAGGGTAATTTTGATGTCCACATGAGAATTCACACTGGAGAAAGCCCATACTCGTGTGTTCAGTGTGGAAAGTGTTTCATGCACAAAAGTAACTTAAAGGTTCACATGAGAGTTCACACTGGTGAGCGGCCGTACACATGTATCCAGTGTGGAAAGAGTTATACGCAGAGCAGTTGTCTCACAGTCCACATGAGAGTTCACTCTGGAGAGAGCCCATTCAAATGTGTTCACTGTGGAAAGAGTTTCACGAGCAAATGTACTTTAAACGAACATATGAGAATTCACACTGGAGAAAGCCCATACACGTGTGTTCAATGTGGAAAGAGTTTCATTTACAAAAGTAATTTGAAACTCCACATGAAACGTCACTCCGAAAAAAGCTCACACACATGTCAGCAATGTGGAAAGAGTTTTGTGCAGAAAGGAACACTTAAGGAACATATGAAGATTCACACCGGAGAGCGTCCATACATATGTTTTGAATGTGGAAAGAGTTTTACATACAGTGGTGGTCTTACGGTCCACTTGAGAGTTCACACTGGAGAACGCCCATACACATGTCTTCAGTGTGGAAAGAGTTTCGCTTGCAAAAGTAATCTTCGGGAACATACGAGAATTCACACTGGAGACTAGAAAGAGATACACGAATCACGTGACATAAAAAAGCATCCTTTCACTTGCATGCTTTCAGTGTGGAAAAAGTTATACTTATGAATGGATTTCACCTGTGCTCTCAGTTTCACAAGATTCAAGTAGGCAGGAAATCTTAACATTACATGTAAAAGAGGCTAATTCAACTTGTTTGTCATCACAGTAACTCATAATGTTAGTCAGTAATGTGCATGGCTCCACGTGCCTGTATGCATACTCCTGATAAGATGGCAGATGGTGTCCTGGAGATCTGCTTTCAGAACAAAAGGGATTAATCTGACAAAAACTGAAAATTTGACTTGTGCAGAAGTATGTGAAGCCTTTTATTTAGTAGTAACCAAACGTCTTCTGTTACCACTGATCAGTCTCTCAAATCTGTCTTTGGGGATTTTTGCCCACTCCTTGCAGAACTCAGCCAGTTGAGAGAGGTTGGAAGAATATCTGGCATGTACCACCCGCTCCAGGTCTAGCCACATCATTTCAATTGGATTGAGATCCGGATTTTAACTAGGCCAATCAAGAGTGTGAACTTTCATTCTTTTAAGCCATTCCTTGGTGGATTTGCTTGAATGCTTCAGTTCGTTGTCTTGTAGTATCACCCATTTTTGACCCATCTTCAGCTCTCTGACTGATGGCAGGAGATTATCTTCAAGAATTTGTTGATATGTCTGAAAAATCAAGTTTCCCTGAATAATATGCAGTTGAACTGGCCCAAAGGCAGAAAAGCAGCCCCAGACCTTCACATTTCCACCACCATGCTTCACTGTTGGGAGGAGGTTCTTTTCCTGGAATTCGGGCTTTGATTATTACCAAATAAATCTATTTTGGACTCATCTGTCCAAAGAATGGACTTCCAAAACGCCTTTGGTTTGTCCAAATGCTTACTGGCAAAGTTGAAACGGGCAGCTTTGTTCTTTTTTGAGAGCAGAGGCTTCTTTCTAGCAACCCTCCCTTAAATGTCATATCTGTTCAATTTTTGTCTGATTGTAGATGCATGTACATTTACCCCAGATGCTGCCAGAGAGGTGATGTGTGGGTTGAATTTTAAAATTTATCAATTTAAAGTCTGAAACCAAAAGATATGTTCTATTTAAAAGCGGAGGCTCATCCAGACCCGGCAAAAACGTAATGTAAACGCCCTCTCTGGTTTTTCAGGAATGCTAACTGTGCCATGATTTATTGCAAGTTCTTTTTAGACCTGTTGATAATATGTTTAAAGTATCTCTTCACTCATTTGTAAGACTTGCAATAATATAATGAGAGTTGTACAATGTATACAATGCCTATATATGTGTGTACATACATGTATGCATTTGCTTTTCCCCTTACCTTCTCTGTTTCATATTACATTTTGGGACAGATACCCAAACAGAGCTTAAGCAAGGTCCCAGACTAACTTAAATATTAGAGCTGTCTTAATCGACAACAACTTACACTGACATATCTTAAAATGTATTTTTGCGATTGTTTTGTCTCAAGATGCACACAGTAATGGTTTGTTGTAAAGTATGTTTTTTTAAATAAAAATATAGTGTAAAACATGGGTACGGGGCTTTCCTGTAGCTCAGTAGTTAGAGCATGGCGCTAGCAGTGCCAAGGTCATGGGTTCAATCCCAGGGATTGCACATACTCTAAAATGTATTGTATATTGCCATGTAAGTCACTTTGGATAAAAGTGTCTGCCAAATGCATAAATGTAAATAATCAAATCATTCAGTCAATTGTTTCAGTAAAAATAAAAAAAGAGGCAAATGTTCATTCTGCACAAATAAACTATACTATATACCACTTTAAAGTGGTCTTAACAAAAGTCTTCTGAAGTGAATCGATGCATTTGTTTAAGAGAAATATCCATATTGACAGCGCTATTAACGTTGATGTCTAACTTCCGTTATCCTTCTGCTGCATGTGAACCTCCTGGCAAATGTTTTTTCCGGCAAATGACAGTGACGAAAGCTCTCCACAGAGGAGACGGCATCCCATTGGAACAAAATGAAAAATGCAACCTCCGTCAACGGAACTTATGACACGCCTGCGTCATTTGCCAACGCAGCAGAAGGATAATGGAAGCTAGACATTATGAAAATAAGATCATCTGTGATAAGGATATATCCATTGATTAAGTAATTGAATCTATTGAGACCCTTAAGAACAATAAGTCTCCCGGTTCAGATGGGCTGACAGACGAATTCTACAAAGAATTTGCTCAAGATTTAGCACCTTTTTTGCTTAAGACTTATTTGGAAAATACTGCTTCTGAAACACTTCCACCTACTTTATCACAGGGATTACCTATTTCAATACCTAAACCTAAGAAAGATATTCTTTTGACTGACAATTGGCATCCAATCTGTTTGTTAAATTGTGATTATAAAATATTAGCTTTGTTACTGGCAAAAAGACTCAAGTGTGTTTTGGGCTCTATAATACATGAAACTCAGGCTTTATGCCAAAGAGGCACATTGCTAACAATACACTCCATGTTTTAGATTTACTACACTATGAGGAACTGATTAAAGAAGAAAGCTTTATTCTATTTTTAGACTTCTATAAAGCCTTTGATTCCCTTGAGCATGAATTTATTTTAAAATCTCTTTGTAAATTTGGTTTTGGCGAGTTCTTTTGCAAAATGATCCAAACTTTCTATAAGAATGGTAACTGCTCAATTAATCTTAAATCAGGGGTTTCTCCAAGGTTTAATTTGATTTGAGGGGTTTGCCAGGGCTGCCCCATATCGCCTTATTTGTTCTTAATAGCTTCTCAATTTCTCAATTATTTTCTGTCAAATAGTCAGTTGCAAGGAATTTTTAGCAGATAAACGTATTCTAATAAGTCAATTGACTGACGACACCACACATATAATGATATATAGATTCCTATCCCTCTTGATCTTATTAGGGTGTTCTCCAAAGCTTCTGGTTTATCTTTGAATTTGGATAAATGTGAACTTCCGTTAAAATCGTGCTCTGTCCCATTTCTATACAATATTCCTGTTAAGTCTCAAGTTCACTATTTGGGTGTAATCATTTGTAAAGATGATAAGGCAAGAGGATGGTTAAATTTTGAGCCAGTAATTATTAAAGCAAAGAGAGACCTGTCTTTGTGAGGAAGAGCTATCCTTGCCAAAGCAGAGGGTATTTCTAGATTGAGTTACCCTGCCCTTTCTTTACATGTCGACAAATCTATTTGTATAGAGGCTGATAGGATGCTTTTTGACTTCTTATGGAAACACAAGAGACTATATAAAAATCTTGATTTTGCTTCTCTCAGTAATACTTTTAAGATAAATTTGTTGAGGCATTTCTTGCATAAGTCTGAATCTATATGGAATACAATTCCCAATTATGTTTTTTCCAGGTTGGTGATCTCCCTTTTTTATTGGTGTGCAATTATAATTTCTCAAAATTTCCCATTAAATGATCAAATTTCCATAAACAGGTGCTTTTGGCCTGGCATTTAATATACAAGCACAACTTTAGTTCCTACAACTATTTTATTTAGAATAATCAAGATATACGGTATAAAAAGAAATCTTTATCCGTTTAACCACAATATTCTTTTGGTTTCTCAATTTATAAATTCAAATGGTTATTTGCTCTCTTATTCTGAATTTCTTTCTAAATATGGTATACTTGTTACCCCACGAGACTTTGCAATAATGGATGCCATCCCAAGCGGAGTTTTTATACTTTTTTAAAAATCTCAGCAGGTTATGTATCTTTCTCTTGGTCACATCCTTGTGAAACAGCAATAAGGAAGATTTGTTTTTAGTCCAGTCCTTCGCTCAGAAATAAAAAAAATTTGACAACCCTTTCAGAAAGAAATATTTACTGTCCCCTCTGTAATATTTTATTGGAATAATTCTTTCGACGATATCCCTTGGAAGAAAGTGTGGTCCTTACCAAACAAATATTTAATTACAAATAAGGTTAAAGAGATATCCTTTAAATTGCTACATCAAATTTACCCTGTTAATATTTATATAAAAAAATGGTTCCTGAGATAAATCCCCTCTGCTCTTTCTGTGGTGTGGAAGATGAGTCAGTTCGTCATCTCTTTTGGGATTGTAGCCATGTAGTTCCCTTTTGGGAAATGTTTTGCATGTTTGTAGGTGCTTCTATGTTACACAATTTTTATTTGTCTTTTAAAGACATGTTATTGTTTTTTATAATTCCAGTAAAAATCTAAAAGACAGTTATTTTCTAATACATTTTTTATACATAAATAAAATTGTGTCTATAAAACCTCTATTTTTTATTTTCTGTAGAGACTTGAAATATTATTTGGAATCTATCTCTTTTTCCAGTAATATCAAAGCTTTAAAAATCCACACATTGTGTTTAAAGTATAATATTTATGCCTTTTTATAAAAGTGACACTGGGTGTTCCCTCTTTTTGAATTTTATTTTATTATATTTCCCTGGCTCATGTTTTTTTCTTTTTCTCTTTACTTTTGTTCTGTTTGTTGTTCAGTTATTTTGTAGATATATCTTTATATATTTGTATTATTGGTGATATAATCATATACTTGATATACTCATATATATTGATATATATGGGATAATAAAAAAATAAGCTAGACATCAATGTTAATAGCGCTGTCAATATGGATATATCTCTATTAAACGCATCGATTCGCTTCAGAAGACCTTTGTTAAGACCATGGACCTGTGTCGAGCCGGTTTTTGATCGAAAAAGTAAACATCCATTCACTCCCATTCTATCGCTTGGAAGTAAAATGATACGTGAGATCATAACTTCTACTGCATTATGCTTCAAGAAGAAAAACATATTAGGTTAGGATGCTCTGAGGGTGAGTAAAACATGGGGAAATTTTTATTTGGCGGTGAACTATCGCTTTACACCAACCTTCTTGAGCCAAAGACAGCTGAAAGTATGAAAGATTATTATAAGCCTGAATAAAATTAAAACAATGTATTTGTTTTTTGTATTTTAAGGACAAAAGCAGGCAATAAGGGAAGAGACAAAAGACTGTAGCAAAAAAAATATACAATAAAGCGATATACAATAGTGCCAAAGTCTCTGATGTTTGTATTTACTCTTACATCTGTACGTTATTAGCTAAAGAAATTATTAAGTTAAGAAATGACAGTTCAGTTTTGCAGAGCAGGTGCGTGCACATGTAAGCCCACTAAATAAACTCAAACACACAGATTTAGAACATTCATTCTGGTGATCACAACATGATCCTGATGCCTTTATCCATTTAAATCTGGGGGTATAGCTAATGATTAAGAAATGAAATAGCTAGTTACAATATTACATACATTTTTGTGTAACACTATAACCTTTTTCAAAGACACAATGTCAAACACCAACATCACTGCATCTGTTGCCCTCCAGCTGGTGCAACACTGAGCATAACAACATCCAAAAGCATATAGGAGTCCTTTTTTAGTTCATCTTTGTCATAAACAGGTCTCCAAGAAAGTGCCAAATTCCCATTGTGAACATAATTTTACGTACAATATGTAAATTCAACTGATTTATTCATCTAGCTTGTAGAGTACATCAGATCATAGACGCTCTTTGACGACATTCTTCATAATTATAAATAAAATAATACAGAAATTAAAAAATAAAAGTGTGCATTCCTTACTGTATTAGGTTATGCTAATGTAGAACACTGACAAACATTTAAAACAATTAATAGTTTGTTTAAAACAGATCCAAATATGTCCATGTGCATTGAGCTGCTAAGAAAGATAATCCATCACGTAAATAAACAAAAGCAATGTATAAATATAGAAACAGTTGACCTCAATGAGGCGATCTGTGTTTAAATACAAATTAAAACATTGTTGAAAGCTCCATGACCAACACAAACAACACAAAGGTAAAGGACTACAAATCACATTGTTTAAGGTCTTCAAAGAACAGGTTGAGGTTAAGCATAACATTAAAAATCATCCTGCATTACATCACTTTAATGTCTGGATGGACATTCTGAGTGACGGTGACACATACAGCAGTATACAGGAACTTTTTAAAATAACTCTAGGTCAGATTTTCTATTGAAATTAAAATTGTGTGAATACAGTACATTCTTTCATCTTGTGCTTTTTGTGCACATTGTGTCATTGTCTGTATTGTTCTTTAGCAATTTTCATCAGCTGGTTAAAACAAAAAAAAGTTTTTTAGGAACATTTCAAATGTGTAAAACATAAGAAAAACACCTTTTCCCCAGTATAATAACTGTATATGACACTTACCCTGTTCTTTTGCTTTTCTTCGTTTCCTGTGGATGCACAATCTCCAAACTGTCACTGCAACAGCTAAAGGAATCAACAAAAGAAGCACCAGACAGTACAGCAAAGAGATTTCTGAAAAAAAACAGCTTGATGTCAGTCACAATAACAAACACAAGAGAATTCATATCCATTTAAACACTGTGCAATAAAACATTTCTTCTTCAATGTTTAATGTTAAGTCAATAATGATCTTTGAATTACAATACACACTTTACATGAACATTTAGGCTAAAACAAATCCAAAGATTCTCTTCCTCAGAATCACAGGTAAAACTGGAGAGATGTAACACTGGCATAGCCTACCTGAATGCGACTGACAGAAATCGGTAATGTTGATATGTGTTGTCTGGTTGCTGATGAAATTATTTACGACACAACTGTAAATGTTTTCATCGTCATATTGCACCTCCACAGACAGAGAGAGAATGGTGCTGAGATCGGATCCACTGATGTTGGACAATAAATCATTTCCTTTGTAAAAGGAAAGAGTCTCCCATGATACATTCCCCACAGAACACAACAAAACACATTTTAAACCTAAAGTTCTCTCAGATGCTGTAGAGTTGTCTGAAGAGTCACTGGCAATGACTGGAACAGGAAGAGGGGCTGGAAAATGTGACAATAGATATAAGATAATCTCACAGAAAGAGAGGTATTGAAAGATAGTCAGTTTAAACAAGACAAAACAAGTGATGTTCTGGTGGAACACAAAAGTTGTTGTGTAGAAAGTAGGCCTACTGCATAAAAATCGTTGCTGAGCAAAGAACATGAGTTTGACCAAATTATAACATATATGTAATTTAAATGCAAAACATTTATTCCTGATATATATTAAAAAGACTTTCTCACCATAGACTTTAATATGGAATCTTTTATATGAAGTCTTTCCATTGTTGATGATGGTTAATTTATAAAGTCCAGAGTGTTCTGTCCTTATGTTCTCAATGGTCAGAGATCCAGTCTGATGGTCCAGTTGCAGCTGGTCTCTGAATTGACCCTTATGACACACATATATCGAAAGCATATATGACCATTTAATGATTTCAGCTACACGAGTGCCTGGACTGTCAGATCCAAACAACCACAATATGTGATCATTTCTTTTAATTGCTCGGCTATCTGTGTGTAGGGTGACTGACTCTCCCACCATCACTGACACGGTCTTAAAGTTATCTGTCGCTGCACCAAACACACCTGGTAAACACAAAAACAACATCAATAAATCAAGTTATCGTGAAAAACAGTAAAATTGCTTATTTAAAATAAAGAATAATCTTAGAAACGTTGTGCCTTAAGAACAAGACCTTGTTCAAAATTTCATAAAAATGTAAGATTGAGTTTGGTGGGGCATGGGTGCAGCTCAATGTAAGAAACAATCTAATGTAGACACACAATTCCATAAAAATAAATAAAACGTACCGACCATAACTAGTAAGTAAAACACGTTGAGGAGCATTTTCCTTTTAACTCGCGCGCCTGACGGTGAATTGTTTAGACTGGGAAATGCTCTTATTATAGCGCTTTATGACGTCCACAAAAACTAGCGTTCACATACGAGTCAGTGGACCAACAGTATTACGTGTCAAACGTTCGCGCTAAAACACAATGGATGTAACTTAATGGACGAACTTCCACTAGTCCGAACAAAGTTTTTGATGAAGTGAATCCCGCTCGCTCTCTCGCATAAGGAGTTGTGGGCGGAGTTTCACTGTGCTACCGCTGCGTAATTGGTCTAATTTCAAACTGGCACGCTCACTTCCCATTGGAATTCGCCCATTAGCGGTGCGTTCGAAACGGGATACATCGCATCGCCCTCCGAAGGGGCCTTCGGGAAAAGTTCAAGCGAGTACTACATTCGAAATCGAAAAACGACCGTCTGTGACCTGATTTCGAACAAAATCTGGTCCAAACGACAGTTCGTTTCACTAGTTCGGCGCTGCAACCCAAACCTCTCCGGGAAAGTTCGCGTTGGCCGGCAAACACCCTCGAGCCCCCATTGGTCCATGGCCATTACGTAATAGATGTGTTATTTAGCGCCGCCTGGTCTGTGGTTAATAATAACGCGTCATTTTATTCAGCTGGGGTGAGATAAGGACTACATCCATTTTGCATCTAGATAAAATTAACTCACAGCTATGTTCGTTAGTTTCTATGGTTTACGATCTATGCAGAGTATTGATCATTTTGTTGTGTTTTTATCCAGAAGACCACTTTTCTGGGCCGTGCCTGTAATTGTGGCGCCAGTTTGCGCATTCTCTTCAAATTCATTAGTTCACCATAAGAAGACATGTTAGTGTAGTACTTGCCCAACTAGGCTAAAATAAAATAAAATGGTAGCTGTAGGTGTAGGATTATCATTAATATTCCTGTAGCTAGTTGCAGTTGTGTAGTGAAGACTTGTCGGGTTGCCGCTTCCCTCTTTCAGCTCTACCATCTGGTCTAGTACGGACTGCATCCTGCTCACTCTGGTAACCTTGGAAACAACTGAGAAAAGTCAACTGAGAGCAACATACTGTCCAACATTCTTTAATACAGTGTTTCTGGTTCCGGTTGATCTAACTAATGCAGTCTAAATCCCTTAGAGTATTTGTAGATTATAGAAATGGTGTGTATATATAATATACAGAGTATTTGAAGTTTAAAAAATCGATATAAAATCCATATAACATTTTGAACCAACATTTAAATTGGGCCATATTTTAATTGTAACGCCAGAACTAACTAAAAATATGTGTTATTTGATGTTGAAAAATATAATATTTCATATTTTTCAACATCAAATAACATGTATTTTACCATTCAAAATGTGTTAAAAAAAACTTTGTTATTCACATGGCCTTCAAAAGACCAAAATGTGTCTGTTGGAATATTTAATGTAATTTATCTTAGAAATGTTATCTATGGTTTAACAATTATATTAGTTTTATTTTTATTATTATACATGAATGATCATGTGACTGGCCACGTTTGTAAGATTGCAAACTGTCTTCATCCGAAATGCACGTGTTTTATCACTGAGCCATGCAGATTTATGCAGACATCCTTGTAAAAACACTACATTACTGTCTAAGTCAGAGGTACTCAACATCAGGGGCCTGAAGGGCCACATTTCAACCACATGAGATACAGATGGCCACTGGTTTATATTAATATATTTGAACATGTTTATCCATTTAAACCAGGTTTTAGAGATAAAGCACTGTAAAAGAGTATGAGAAAACTATATTTACAGATTAATTCTTAGCCTTTACATTAATCAATAAATAAGTTAGCCTGATTTGGCGGTTTTACAGACTAACGTTAGTCTCGCGATAGGTTGCATAAAATTATATGCATGAAATTTAAATAATTTAAGTCATAAAAATGTGTACTGATTTGTTTAGTCATCATTACAGCATCATTTTAATAATAAATAAAAACGATTGCTCATTAGGTGCCCTTCACTTTATGCTGCGCTGCGCAGACGGATCATTATATGACATCAAAGTCCCATACAGACAGAGCGCATTTAGGCCACGCCCACACCAGGGGAAAAACAATGCAACCGTCTTCATTGACTTTGTATTGCGGGAAGCTGCCTTCTCGTCATTTCTGATTTATAACAAAAAAACAGAAAAATGTTTAAAGACTTGTTTGTGACAATTTGTGCAGTAAACAAGCTAAAAAAAACAGAACTGCGTTTTTGTAAGCTATCAACCCCTATAAACGAACTTTTAAAAGACACGAAAGTGAATACAGGCAATAAGACGTGAAGCATCATTTTGGCAGTATGTAACTTGTTAGAATGTGGATAAAGCAGAAAGCTACTGTAACACTTCTGTGTGTTCCCCTGCCTGTTTTCGGAATCCATTGGTCATCCCCGCACCTACCAACCATCACCCTCATCACCCGGACACTATATGTACCTTGCTTGTCCCTTTGTTCTCTGTCGGTTATTGTATTGTAATGTTGAGTTGTAGTCTGCACCATTTTGTCTACCGTTGTAAAGTTTACCAGCCGGAAGTGCCCTAGTGCTCCACATAGGGCACTCTCCCAATCACCCGGACTGCCACCTCACACACACTACATTTCCCACAACCCTTTGCCTGGACTCATCAGCCATCATTGCATTCACCTGTGTCTTGTTATCTGTTGCACTTCTGTCTATTTATACCCGGTTCACTCAGTCACTCTTGGCGAAGTCTTGTTGGTGTCTGTCCTGCATTTCTGAGCGGTTTCCTGTTGGTTTTTCGTGTCTTGATCTTGGATTGTGTTTTGTCTTTCTGCCTGTTTGCTGCCTGCCCTGACCATTGACTGTTTTATGGTTTTTGCCTGTTTGCTGCCTGCCCTGACCATTGCCTGTTTTACCGTTTTTGCCTGTTTGCTGCCTGCCCTGATCCCTGTACTAGTGTCATTCTTTCAATAAAGCTGCACTTAGATCCTCAACCTTCGTGTCTCGGAGCGGTTCGTGACAGAAGACTTCGCCGCTATGGATCTAGTAGCCGGACCAGAGTACAGGAGAAAGTCAGTAGGTACTAATGGTGATTCGTGGAACAAATTATGTTCCATTTTCCAAAAAGGTAGTCGGATCGAGGACTATGTCAGCGAGTTTCTTTGGCATTGCAAACTTGTCACTGAGGACAATGAGGTTCTGAAAGAATGTTTTTGGGGCAGATTAGACCCACATATCAGTCTAGATTTGCCTGAGGAAGATACAAGCTGGACCCTGGTGCAATTTATTAACTTTGTGCTCAAGTTTTGCGGTTCATGCCTTACAGTAGAGGAGAGCGAAGAGCCTGATGACCCGAAATTCTTCCTTGAAAGGAGTATTCCGAAACCCACTCACCTGATTACCGTCCAGCCAGCGTCTCCAGTCGTCATGGCCGCCAAGCCAGCGTCTACAGTCGTCATGGCCGCCAAGCCAGCGTCTCCAGTCGTCATGGTCACCAAGCCAGCGTCTACAGTCGTCATGGCCGCCAGTCCAGAGCCTGCTCGCAAGATGGCCGCCAGTCCAGAGCCTGCTCGCAAGATGGCCGCCAGTCCAGAGCCTGCTCGCAAGATGGCCGCCAGTCCAGAGCCTGCTCGCAAGATGGCCGCCAGCCCAGAGCCTGCTCGCAAGATGGCCGCCAGCCCAGAGCCTGCTCGCAAGATGGCCGCCAGCCCAGAGCCTGCTCGCAAGATGGCCGCCAGCCCAGAGCCTGCTCGCAAGATGGCCGCCAGCCCAGAGCCTGCTCGCAAGATGGCCGCCAGCCCAGAGCCTGCTCGCAATATGGCCGCCAGCCCAGAGCCTGCTCGCAAGATGGTCGCCAGTCCAGAATCTTCTCGCAAGATGGCCGCCATTCCAGAATCTTTTCGCAAGATGGCTGGTCCTAGTGGCTGGTGTCCCTAAAGTCCCAAGTCCGGTGGTGGTCCTGAGTCCGGTGGTCCCAAGTCCAGTGGTGCCACCCTTGGAATTGGCTCTGCCGGTGGTGGCTGTAGCTTTGCTGTGTGTTTGGGCTACACACTGTTTGTTGGTTCCCGAGTCAAGTCAGGCCTCCGGGCCTGTTCCCTAGTTAAGTCAGGCCTCCGGGCCTGTTCCAGAGTCAAGTCAGGCCTCCGGGCCTGTTCCCAGGTCAAGTCAGGCCCTCGAGCCTGTTCCCGAGTCAAGTCAGGCCCCCGAGCCTGTTCCCGAGCCAAGTCAGGCCCGTAAGCCCTCCATCCCGCCTCCGGTTCCGCCTCCGCTCCACCACCCTCCTGGACTGTATTTATTTTGTTAGGAGCATCTGGAATCCGCTCCTGGGGGGGGCTATGTAACAGGCATTCACCTGTGTCTTGTTATCTGTTGCACTTCTGTCTATTTATACCCGGTTCACTCAGTCACTCTTGGCGAAGTCTTGTTGGTTTCTGTACTGCATTTCTGAGCGGTTCCCTGTTGGTTTTTCGTGTCTTGATCTTGGATTGTGTTTTGTTTTTCTGACGGTTTGCTGCCTGCCCTGACCAAACGCCTGTTTTACCGTTTTTGCCTGTTTGCTGCCTGCCCTGATCCCTGCCTGTACTAGTGTTATTCTTTCACTAGCTGCACTTAGATCCTCACTCTTCGTGTCTCGGAGCAGTTCATGACACCCGTACCTTTTGAATACCTGTCTCTGGAATACTTATCATAATACGACACTTACCTGAGCCAGTGCCCCGAAGCCAGCCTGTCCCTTCGCCTTGGCGATCCCCAGAACCGGTGCCCCGACGCCGGAATATGGAAGGCCAAAAGGGTCACAACCCCCCATTCCTCCGCCAATCTAAAACTTTGGAACCGTAGCTTCCCAGCTTACTCTGGACTTGGAATTGTTGTAGGAGTTCGATCCTCTGTTTGGCCTTCCCCCTTCCCTGAATCCAGTTCCAGAGTTGGTACCCCATGATTCCGTTTTGGAGTTTGTGCTATTAGTCTCCGTTCCAGAGTTGGTGCCCCTCGATTCCGTTTCGGAGTTTGTATCCCTAGCCTCCATTCCAGAGTTGGTACCCCTGGATTCCAAGCCACCAGAGCCCGCTTCCAAGCCGCCAAAACCCGCCGTCAAGCCTCCAGAGCCTGCCACAGAGCCCCCAGAGCCCGCCTCAGAACCTCCACCAGAACTTTGCCCCTCACTCTCCCTGGACTCTCCCCAAATATTTTTTTGGGGGGTGCACCCGTCACTACCCAAGATTCCGGATCCTCCCTGGCCCCCTGAACGTCCAAGGCCCCGTGGCCGCACGAGTCCCCGGATCCTCCATGGCCTCCTGAAGGGCCAACTCCTCCGTGGCCGCCTGAAACCCCGGATCCTCCCTGGCCCCCTGGACAGCCAACGCACGAGTCTCCAAGACGCCCACCCCCCCTCCCCGGTTGTTTCTGTGACATGAGGACACGCCTCCGGGAGGGGGGCGTACTGTAACACTTCTGTGTGTTCCTCTGCCTGTTTTTGGACTCCATTTCCCAGCATCCCCCACGCTCCCGCACCTGTCACTCATTTGTCATCCCGTACCTTTTGAATACCTTTCTCTGGAATACTTATCATAATACCTGTTTTTGGAACTCTTACCTGTATACATGTTATTTGGATTACTTACCCCGTTCATTTCCCTGTTTGTGGATTCTGTGGGCCTGTGTTCATTAAATATCACTTTTCATATACTCACCTTATGGCGTGCTCACCTGGACCGTTACAGCTCTGCAGTAAAGTTATGTTTGCGAGTGCTAATATTAGCTAATATAGCTAACAGTTTGTCCCACCATCGTTTCAGTTAAAAAAATTACAATATGACCATGTTGCGCTTCGCTCTACGTCTTTAAACATTATTTTTTTGGGGGGTCGACAGCTTATAAAAACGCGGTTCAGTGTTTTTTTTAAATTGCACAAACCAAACTTTAAACATATTTCAGTTTTTTTATATAATGCAGTATATTCATTTATTATAATCTATAGAATAATCCAACACACGAGAAAACAGGACAGAAAGCAACAGGGTAACACCAAACAACGATCGACACCAGACAACTGAAACACAAGAGCTAAATATACACAGGTGAAGGGATAAACAGGTAATGAGACACAGCTGAAACCAATGAACAATAACAAGACACACGGCATGATGGGATATGAAGTCCATGACAAAAACAAGGCAGAAACACTGAACAAAGAGGAGCCCTCAGGTGGAGAACCGAGGCACCAGCCAGATGGCATTACACATACAGAAAGTTTTTGATACATTTAGTTTCAAACTACTCTGATTGAGCCAAGATGTAACTTTTCCCATAACATCAGTCAGCTTATTTGCAACCTTTTCTGCTTTTCTGATAATTACTGTATCATCAGCATACATTAGGATGTTACATTGATGATACACCATAGGTATATCATTAATGTATATACTGAAGAGTATTGGGCCCAATATGGACCCTTGTGGAACACTTGTTGATAACCTTAGTTGGCCGGATTTATATTGACCAATTTGTACTGACTGAGAGCAAGAGGATGGGTAGGATTCAATCAAATTTACAGACTATAGAGAAATTAAAACCACATAATTTTTGTAAAAGACTATTATGGTTCACAGTGTCAAATGCTTTTTGTAGATCAAGAAATACATACGACTCCATCTTTATCCATTAATGCCTTTAGTTTTTCTATAAAAGGTCAGGTGTTGGTAGAAAAGATGTGTTTTTAGCCGATTCTTAAAGATGACTACAGAATCTGCAGATCTTGTTGCAACAAATCCTTCCATGGATCCAGAGAAGTGAGAGTGATTTTTCCCCCCTTTTTGGGATGGCACCACAAGACTTTGCTCGTTGGCAGAACGCAGGGATCTAGAGGGTACATAACCCTGCAAGCAAGTTTGCACTAGCACTTTACGGGCTCACAGCAGGCTGTCATTTTTTCCCCATCTATTTTTCCTTTTCTAATGTTCTCTATATACTTGCTTATACTATCTTGACGTTGTATTTGAAACCTTGTATTACTAGCACTTCTCGTGAATATTGCTTACTTAGACGAATCGCTTGCTGTTTTCCTCAATTGTAAGTCGCTTTGGATAAAAGCGTCTGCCAAATGAATAAATGTAAATGTGTAAATGTCAGTGCAGGGCCCCTAAAAATTTGCACACTGGCAAAACGTTGGCCCTTTAGTGCTATCCCTCACTTAGCCCCTAGGTCAGGAAGCCCTCACTAGGCACACACAGGACAGGGCCCACACTACCCAGACAGCAAGCTAACAGGTACAAACCATTGAATCAATGCTAAAAATAGTTGATTTGTCAATGTTAATTGCATTGAATCAATATCACTTTTGCACCCACAATTAATGTTGAAAAAATGTTGAAATTTCAACAAACCACCATTATTGTGATCAGTGTTTGCTTTAGTTGGGCTTTTGACTCTTGCCTTTCATTAAGTTAATTTTCTTTCAGTGCTTGCAATGGTGTTTAATTCAAACACTTATACGTTGAAAAAGTCTAAAGAAAGATATGTTTTACATTAATTTGCTATTGTTTGCTTCTATAATATTAACTGTGATCAAATAAACAATCTGCTTCAAATTAAGGGTAGGTTAAGCTTTTTGTGACTGGTGAAAATTGTGAGGTTTGTAAAAGCACTGCGACAAAGTAAACAGAAAACTTAGCTGACACATTTAGACATCAACACTCATCATACAAACCACATCAATGATGACAATCATTAAACTAATTCAGATAAACAGATCAACTGCAATGCATGCTGGGAATCATGAACATGTTTTGTACTATGATGTTACCCAGCATGCACTGCAGCATGAAGTTTTCTTTTGTTGATTGTTTCCATGAATTTCATACACTGATTCTTCCTGTCTAACTAATTTAACAGTTTAACAAATTTTAAACATATTAAGTTCATTTCTAATAATATGACAGCCATAACACTTCTTTAATACCACACTGTAGTGCCACACAACTTCCCCACATCAAGTCACAACAAAATCAAAAGTATTTATTTGACTAACATCTCAATGAGCTCTGATCCAATTGAATTTTAGCTTACTTTGCCACAACAAACGTATTTTAACACATTGTTAGTAAACTCAGTGTTAAAATACAAAGAGTCAGGAGCCCCAACTAAAGCAAACACTGTTCACAATAATGGTGATTTGTTGAAATTTCAACATTTTTTTCAACATTAATTGTGGGTGCAAAAGTGATATTGATTCAATGAAATTAACATTGAAAAATAAACCATTTTTAACATTGATTCAATGGTTTGTACCTGTTAGCTTGCTGTCTGGGAAGTGTATGCATTCTGTATCATCTGTAGATGTTTGGTTGTGCAGGCTGGGAGTCCAGCCAGTAGCGCATTGCAATAGTCCAGTCAAGAGCCTGGACTAGGACTTGCGTAGCATGCACAGACAGGAAAGGTCTAATTTTCTCAATGTTGTAGAGGACAAATCTACAGGACTGGGTGATGCTGGCAGCATGATCCATGAAGTTAAGCTGATCATCAGGTTTCTGGCTGTCCTAGAATGTGTAATGGTCGATAAACCTAGTTGAATGGAAAGGTTGTGATGATTCGTTGGGTCGGAAAAACGTAAAAACTAATAAACTTTCTACGAACAAAGCGCGTTTTAGTCCACACTGTAAACCTGAATAAGTTGGGAAAGCTAAAAAAATTTGAGGTAATCAGTTACTTGAGTTTTGAGTTTGTTGTACTGGGAACTAAAAATCATTTTTAAAAAGTCGTGTTGAATTAACTTGTTTAAATTAAGTTAAATGAACTAAAAAGTAAGAATTGGTTACAGGAACTTAAACTATTTAAGTAAGAAAATTAAGTTAGCACTACTTAATCTATTTAATTACTTTGAACATTCGGGTTTACAGTGCACCAGAAGTTCAGCTGCATTGGTTGTATAGCACATTAAAAGCAAGCGCAAGACAGCTATCTTTAAAGACACATCGATTTTCAGTGGCATGTGCCACTAAAACCATAAACAACCATATATATGTAGGTAGTCATTTCTGTGCAATGCAGCAGTATGTACAGTTACTGAAAGAATGGACCTAGGCGAGTGTGTCAGTGATCGTGTCGGAGCGATGCATGTTGCACTTTAATTTGATTAAAAAATGTGCCCTTTTGTTTGCACTGTTCGTAAAAATGTTAAATAAAAGACAAAACATTTCATATCACTTTCTTTTGTTTTTATTTACAGTAATGTTTTATAGTGTAGTGAAATTGTTAATCTAATTTATTTATTTCAATTCTGCAGGAATTCCCTTTCATAGATGTTTTACTGAAGCTAGTGGACCATCTGGGACACTCTTTTGTGAGAAATCTATACAGAGTAAATTAAATGTACACTGATGTAGTGATATGATCCAAAAAAGGCATTTATAAACCTTGGCATATACTGAATCATTTCATAATAAATATAATCTAGAACTTTTCATTATAAATAGTACTAAAAATTGTCTTAATTTATGAGATACAACTTTATCATTAAAGAGACACCTTATGAGATTAGACAAGGTATTGGTGAATTGCAATTTATAAAAGCTTGTGGATCTCATAGGAATGGCAACTGAAACAGAAAGCATTTTTGTTATACAAATGTTCATTTTAAAGATATCTCATGTTCCTCTAAATGGACATTTGTTCTCCCAATCTAGACACACACTTGCTAAGAAAACTCTTTCATGAAACACGTGTGGAACATCTTGAGTCTTTGTAAAACATCTTCCATGATCTCCTCTTGAGTTGCCAAACAAAGCCTAAAAGAAAAGAAAAAAGTGTTTCATTTTCACAAGATAAATTGGATGCAATGCTTTGCAGATCCTTTGGTTTAGTAACCCGCTAATCTAACTATAATACACTCATAGAATCACAACAACAACAAATCCTTTTATTTTAAATACAATTTCCAACATTATTGAGCAGTCAATTAATTGACATATAGAACTTTTAGTCTAGTTTATTCATCTTTTTAATAAAGACAGTGTATGCTTTGATTTTGAATGAGGTAATAATAAAGAAAAACATTCCAATATTTTTATTTGAAATTTGTGAGAAATACTTTTGGTAGTTCACAGAATGAAACAAAAATGATCATTTTACCTAAACACATATCTATAAATAGTACATTCAGGAAAAAACTGAAAATGGTCTTTGAAATGTATATATCTCTGTTGAAAACCTGATGTGATAGGTATCCTTTTTTTGTCCATATTCACAGCCCGGTCTCACATGAAGCCCATACTCCTCCAGCAAATGCAAACAGTACAGCATGTCGGGCTCCATGTCTTTATTCTGAGAAGACAGAAATATAGATATCACCATCTGCCTGTAAAGCACAAAAGGGTCAAGGGGCAATTCCCTAGGGTTCCTAATATTCTGTCTTTTCTTTGTGAATTATATTAAGGTTATTGTGTCTTCTCAAGATCTTGCAAGTTAGTATTCATAGTACTTCTTTACCCTCATGTTCAGGCACCATCAATATTCTGTCTGTTTTACTATGTCTTTGTAAAAGGTAAAAGGACATTTATCCCTTGAACTCAGATCAAATGCCGCCTTGAACAGCGTTGCTATTTACCTATAGCTAGCTCTTCCCCTCAAACGTGTCGTGCAGTGCAGACATGAAATGCTTAGCTGATCCGAATCAAAGCAACTGTATCTGTATTTTTGATATATGTTTATTCTATGTTATCTGTAAGCACCTGGGGTCTGAGAGTAACGCAATTTCCATCCTCCATTTGTATGTACTGTACTTGTGGCAGAATTGACAATAAAGATGACTTTGACTGAACTAGTGGCTGGCTTTAATAGCTCCCAATTTACACCACTAATAATGCCAGTTTTACACCAGCATCTGCCTTTAGACTCATTCAGGGACTGGATTCAAGGTTCCTGCATCAATTATCATGCCATCTTTGCTGATTTTGCACTCAGCTATGAAGCTTTTTAATGTCAATGAAATACCACCATAGACAGAAACCATCATCCTGGGAATACAATTCTTTAACATCTATTGTGTAACATGTCTGTACATCCCTATACAAGAATCTGGTATAAAAAAAAGATTCATCATTCTTTTTAGAATAAACCAACACTTGCAACACTTTATTTATAAACTCATTTTTGGTGCCTCAAAGAGGCTTTCAGTCAAAGTATTTCTTTTTTACATTTCTATAGCCTTTATAACCTTTTACCCCCACAGAGAAGCTTTGGTGCAAGAGAAATGTACTGTGGATGTTAAAGGTTATATATGGAACCATACAGCCTGACAAAGATTCTTAGGAACCTTCATTTTAAAGATTTATTTTTGGGATGCTGGGTTACAGACTCTGTGGTATATCTTGTTTGTATGTCTCCTGATGTTGGGTTATTAGAGTACTCTATTTTGTATACCTATAATTCATAAAACATCATTATACTGACCTTGGCCCATTTTATTGCCTTTGAAGGTAAGTGTAGACGTGGAAAGACAAAAAATCCCCCCTTAAGCGGCTGGCAGCTGATCCCCGGCAGCTCATCAAAAACCTTCTGAATCTGATGACTGTTATTACGTATGATATTTTTCATTGACTCGACCTCCTGAAAGAACAGCAACACAAAGTCACAAAATGAATGTGTAAACATATGAATTATAGGTGCCTGTTACCATGCCATGTTAAATCTATTGGCTAATGTGAATAAACCTCCAACACATATTTTTATACAACCACACTCTTAAAAATAAAGGTGCGATGCCATAGAAGAATCATTTTTGGTTTTACAAAGAACCATACAGTCAAAGGTTCTTTAAACATCCATCTCTTTCTCACCTTTTTTATAATCTGAAGAACCTTTTTTCACCACAAAGAAAGGTTCTTCTATGGCATTGTGAAGCACCTTTATTTTTAAGAGTGCATGTTACAGTTTTCTAGATTTCAATATTTCCCTACTTGTTACGTTCTATTTAATATAGATCCTTTAAAATGATATTATGTTATATAATGATATGCATCAACCTCAGAGAAGATGGGGAACGAGGGCTCTCCAGGTTTTGGAGGATCTGCCATGAGGTCAAGTGCAACTTGTCCAGCAACCACTGTGCAGCACTCGGTGTTAAAAAGATTACGGACGTAATGCATAACCTCAGGGTCTAAATTCACCAGCTCCATATAGCCACCACGAAGACCACATCTGGGTACAAATAATGGCACAAGTTTGATATTCAGTCAACTGCATCCATGGTTTTCTTCTGTGAACACTTGACAAGTAAAAAAAATGTTAACCCTGTTCTGGCTTTTGTGGAAACTAGTAACACTTATTGCACTAATAGCACTAATCTCTCTGCAAGTTGCTTTGGATAAAAGCGTTTGCTAAATGACAAAATGTAAATGTATTAACTTTGAATATACGTTTTATTTTAATCAAGACATTGGTTTTTAATAGTTGCGCCACTTGTGTGAAATAAACACAAGAAATTGCCCAGCATTGCAGCTCTATTAAAGTACATTTACATTACATTTACTCATTTTATCCAAAGTGACTTACAAGTAGGAGAGGATAAAACATTTTGTCAACACCCTAACCAATAGTTTACAAGTTTACTTGCAAGGGAGAGAATATGAAAACAAATGGAAGACTTTTTTTGCTAGACAAAACATAGACAGTTATTGGTTAGTCAGATAAATGCGGAACAGGGATGTTTTGAGTTGTTTTTTAAAGGTTGTGAAGGATGCTGCAGTTCGGGTGGAGGCTGGGAGATCATTCCACCACAGAGGAACGGAATGTAGTATGTCACGCGTGATCATGAAATGTCAGAGTTTATTTGATGATAACATTAAATATGATTTATTATCAGTAATATTTAAATGTAGGAGGGTGCATGATACTTTGCAATTATATTTTTAACATCAAGAAAGATGAATTACGAATCCCTAAATACTCACTCTCCCATGAAGCCTTTGGAGGCTGAATTAAAGGAGGCCATCTCCACAGTGTTGGAAATAGTTGAGCCCATTTCTGATAACACTTTCTTATAAGAATGAAACCCAGGTCCCTCTCCATATATGCAGTTCTGGTACACCTAAAGTTGAAAATATTCACAGCTCACACAGAAGAGCAAGAGGTTTAGAAACATTTGGTTTTGATCACATGCACTCACTTCATCAACCAGTAGTAGGAGCCTCTCTTCTGCAGCAAACTCAATCACATCTTTAATGGACTCCCAACTCTGTACATGACCTGATAATCAAAAAACCTTCTGTTACACGTGCACGCCGTGGATTGGTTATAAGCTTTGAATTATGTGGCAACATGATGCAAACATCAAAATAGCTGCCTGCGCGCTTCAAAAGAAAAGCTTTTGGGGTTTAGATGCCTGGAAAGTTCTTTCCAAGTTACGGAAAAATCCACCATCACCTAATCTACAAATGGAAAACAATGGTCAATCTAAGAGAAAATAATGGAAAATAAATGTGATTTCTTCTTTGCAATAATAAGGATCAGTCCTCTTTCATCTGTTACCTGTTGGATTTCCTGGGTTGCAGATATAAAATGCCATGGGATTGCAGGTCGTTTTGCCTTCTGTGAGCGCTCTGCGAAGCTCTTCCACCTGTAATGTCCAGCCCTGCTCCTCACATAACTGGTAAGGTATCATAACAACTCCCTCGCTAACTACAGCCAGGTTAAATGAGGAGTAGGAGGGTACGGGTATAAGCACACCAGTCTGACACGAGTCCTCATTCTGAACCAGCAGCTTCAGCATTATCTAAATAAAAAATATGACCTTATTTTACACCAATAGCATGCTTTTTGTTAGATATTGTATGTTTTGGTACAGTTAATGAGGAAGAAAAGTTTTTAATATGTTTTTCCATTCAAGTGTGCGATGCAATATCAGTCCTCTCGGGGTGATAACCTTTGACACATAGGCGTAATTTGCGGGTGAACAGGTGGGACATGTCCCCACCACTTTTTGGAAGAAATTAAGAAATGGTTGCGGAAGATATGTCTTTTTTTAGTGGCCATTAACATCTAAAACTCGTGGAAAACGCAGGATGTGCTGCTTTCACACAATCTCCCGTTGCTCGCACTCGTAAGTTATATTTGCGGAAGACAGAGAGCCGCGACTCCAGTTTGAAATGCGTGCATGTCCCCACCACTTTTCAAATTGCAATTGTATTAATAAGTATCTTTTTTAATTCATCTAACCATGAGAGCTCGCTGCGATCCAGATGTGAGGAAGATGTTTTCAGGTGATGAGGGAACTCCTCCATCTCTTCTGGAAATGAACTCAGACACACAGTGTTTGATTTTGGCGATTCCACTTGAAACTGTGTATGAGCCTGAAGAGAGCATCACACACGCCATAGATAAACTCAGTTAACACTGTGTTTCCAAAACACTCCTGCTTTCTCAAATGCTAGTTAAGCCAGAGAAACAGCAACAATAGTTAGTTGCTGTAGACTTAAACAAACTAAAAGTAGAATAAATATGCTGTTGTTACATGAAAACATTTGACTATATATTGAAAGTAAAAACTCACCAACGCTTCCACCTTCACATTCTCTAAGGAGATGTTTTGCCCTTTGTCTGGCATCCAATGGCAGACTGTCATCCTGCAAAAGGGCAGGATAGAAACAAGCAGCAAGGACCTGAAAAACACAAAATTAATTTTAAAAAATTGTTCAAAATTTAATGTAGATAAATTGTGAGTAAACAACTATTTAAATTTGAGTCATTTATCTTATATTAAAACATAAGTGGGGTCAAAATATCTGCACACATTACATAATTGCTAAAATGATAGTCGTTAGATAAATAATTATTTAGATTTTACCGACATCAATCAACAACAGTAACTGAATCTTATTCTGTCAAAGTTGTTTTTACATCTCTGCATGTGCAACAGTGACACAAAAATGTCATCGAACATCACAACGCAGCTGAGCTACTGTCACAAAACTTAACATTAGTTAATGCAGTAGTTAACAGGAACAAACAGTAATTTGAGATCATTAATTAATACATTTCAACATTTACTAATAGGCCTACATTTAAAATGATTTAGATATTAATTAACAAAGATGAATAAAAGCTAAAAATATTGCTCACTGTAAGTACTAATGGTAATAAATACAACCCTGTTCTAAAATCTGTTAATCCCAACACTGCTCATCATCGATGTGGCTTCAGATAAAAGCATCTGCTAAATGACTACATACTACCTGTACCTGTCGAACAAAGGTGATGGGCTTTAGCCCTCCACGGTGAAGGTCACCCGAAGACAAATCATGCACCTCTTTATAACCTTTTATTTTACCCTAGAAATAAAAAATAAAAATACTACTTTATAATATATAGAGTTCAGTTTAATAAACCACTCTGTATCTATATTAGCCAATGAAAATGTGTTAACTTTGTCATTATCATTGACTAGATAATTGAGTCATTTGCTAAATATATATTTTTGAAATGAAATGAGCATGTATGAAATAATGTGTAAAAAAGAAGAAACAATGTCAAAATGTAGAATCACACCTGTTGTATTTCAGCTGTGATCTGGGCAGCATGTCTCAATAAAATATCTTTCTCTAAAAGAAAAGCATTCTTCACCACTGGACTGATCTCTCTCAGGAAAGACATCCTTCCGAAGAATCAGATGTCTAAATTCTTTGTATTGATGATATAGTCAGCCGCCTTTCTTCCTTTAAGCGCTTCACATCAGCAAGATCTTCACAGTGAAACAAAACATTCGGGTGTGTAGTGTAAAATCAAGCCCAAATCTTAAGGCTTTATGCTTGAGAACAAAGTTCTCACGGGGTCGGGCTTCTTAACATATTAGCATTTCTCGGAAGACATTTTGAGCAAATAAGTGACCGTTCCTTATTCAGCATCTCATGACAGGAGAATGAAAATCACAGTTGTCATTCCAGTTAAAATAAAGATTTTTTATTTTTTGTTTAACAAAAACATTTTTTGATGAACGACAATAAAATCTTGAGAGATGTTGTTCAAGCTAAATCATTGCAGAGATTTTCACGAGTTAGTTTTCTACACAAGTAACACATTACACCACTAAAATATGAAAATGCAGAGTTAGTCTTTAGTGATCACTCACTGAAGCGAAACAGAACCCAGACAATAATTAAAGCTGAATGAGGGAACGTGCAATGTGTACTGGAAATAAAACTGCTGCTTCATGCGCAATTGGTTTTTATCACTTGTCCATTTCAAACAGTAAAATCTGTACAATAGATGTTGTTGTAGTATCTGTGCTGTGTTTTCAGTGCTTCACAAATGCAGAATACTCGTATACCCTTATTAATAACCTTCCAAAGGGCCCTTCAGACGACCAGAATGATTTCAAATAAAACAAAACAAACATTAAAATGAACTAAGCAGATTAAAAGACATTTCTTTGGTCAGATTTCTAATGAAAATTATTCTTTCTAGTTATGCCTGTTAAGCTGCAGAATGTTTTATTGGGTAAAAGTTGTAAGGCCTAATATTTGGTCTTCAAATACTGTTGTGTTTGGCCTTAAAGTGACAGTTCACCCTCGTGTCATTTCAAACCTGTATGACTTTTGCTCATCTGCAGAAGATATTTTGAAGAATGTTGGTAATCGAACAAGTGGTACTCATCGACTTGAATTGGTTTTGTGTCCATATAATGAATGTAAATGGGAACTGCCATTCGGTTACCAATCTTTTTATTTTTGATTGAACTGTCAAAAAGGCGCTTCTGGCTGGACTGGGGGTCAAAACGTTATTTTGGTTGGGCAACGTTTCTCCTAGTAATGTCGTTATAGTTCATTGCATGTATCGTTTTCACATTGACAAATCATTAAGTAATAAATAGTACAAATAAGTTTCAACGTTTAATATTTTAGTTGTCAGCTGGACAATATTAGACAGAAACAATGAAAATTTTTGGGGGGGGGGACATTAATTAGGCTAAAACGGTTCCAAATTATCCCAATTAACCATTGGAGAAGGAAGAACGCTGGTGTGAATGACCACATTTTTAACATTTACTTCAATTTACTTTTTTTTTTACAGCAATGCTATGGTGAAATGCAG
Source organism: Oreonectes daqikongensis (assembly GCA_026939265.1). Taxonomy (NCBI): domain Eukaryota; kingdom Metazoa; phylum Chordata; class Actinopteri; order Cypriniformes; family Nemacheilidae; genus Oreonectes; species Oreonectes daqikongensis. The sequence continues at coordinate 706,100 of JAOTQM010000223.1, read as the reverse complement.
GTACACTGGCAAGTTTCTTACGCAAGATCACAACCATTTATAATAAACAAACCATGAATTAATTTCACAATTTATATGCAACAACATTCTTGACAATAGATTTAATTAAATAAGCTATAATATAAAAATAAATGCACTTCATATAACCCTGTGTCTGAATAAAGCTATGTTACAAACATAAACAAAGGCTTCAATGTTTAACAAGTCAGTTAGAATACTTTGTCAAAAAATGGACATAACATGCATTAATGAACATTTAGACTGTTGGATGACCAACCATGAACTGGCCTTGTTACAATGTTTTAAAACAAGGATTTAAATAATATTTGTCCTGCTGTAACACCGTGTAGTACATACTGAACCACTGAGTTAAAATATCACATCACTGTAAAAAATAATGTGATCAATAAGTGATACAGTATTGTTTATATTACATCATGAAATGAATTTAAACAATCTCATGTTAAGCAGTACTCATGATTTCAAGACTTAAGTTCAATTCTTAAGACAACAAATTGGTGTTTTGCTTCTTCACAAACTGAACTGCAGTATAGTTGAACACTGCAAATGAGCTCCAGTCTTAAAGAGGTATGTGTATTTGAAAACCTACGTTCAAATATTTGACATAAAAACATGCATTATGTTCTCCCCTGCAAGACAGATACCAAAAATACACTGCCTGGCTAAAAAGTCACCATTTAGATTTAAATAAGCAAATACCTAAGAGATCACTAGCCTGAATCGAGCAAAGAATAAAGCATTTTCACATGTGACTTGGTCACCAGAGTCCTAGTCTCAGCATCAGATGTCACGAACACGGAACGTTGGCTAAACATCTGATGCATAAGGCACACTTTTCTGGAAACACTTCAGCACGTTAGAAGTCATCTGATTGGTTGAATTCCACAGGATTTCCGGGAGACGTGCATGTTGCGTTCTTTAGCGGTCCGTCTGGAGAAAACGCGAAGCCGTCTGATCGAAGAATCAGAATGTACACCGGTCTGTTACTGCGGGGACATTTCCACGCCTCTAAACGCGACGCGGCACAAAGCGAAATGAGATTGGTTGCTTTACCTGTCAGTCACTTTACTTTAGTCCAGCAAAGTAAGATGGACTAAGACTACCAGAGTCCTGACCTGAACCCAAGTGAAAGTCTTCGGGACGCCCTGTTGTAAAAAAAACCTTTCTTTTTGGCCAGGCAGTGTAATACTAGTAAAGCGCAAACCCCTGTATGCTGTAAGTTTAAAAATGTTGAAGACACCAGTCTTTGTAACCAGTCTTTGTAACTCCAACTCCAGGGTATCTGGAAAACCAAGATTACTGATGGAATTCACGCAGGCATGAAAATGTTGTAATTTATTCACCCTCTTGTCAATCTAAACCTTTATGTGTTTCTTTCTTGTGCAAAACACAAAAAACAAACACCATTGGACCCCACTGACTTCCATTGTATGGACACAAAATTAAAAAGTATCTTCTTCTGTGGTATACAGAAAAAAGGGTCATTATACAGGTTTTCAACTACATGATGGAGAAGAAGTTAGTGGCAGCCACTGTGCGAGTTTTCGGATTTGTTGCAACACAGCTCAATGTTTTCCACACGTACGTATGAATGAGTTTAGAGTTGTGGTGTTTGTAATTTTTTGTTCATATATTTTTGTATTTACAACCCACTTTCACTGATCAGATCTTCTTACTTTTTCCTAAAAAAACCCACAAAAAATACAGATATTAGCACACATGCATGTTTTTCAAACCAGCACAGTCAATGAAGTTATGATGAAGAAGATAAAACATAGTAGGGGGACCTGGTGAATGCTACTGTGACTGGGAGGGTTGGGTCGATCTGCACTACAGATTTCACAGCCTGGTCTTGCGGATTTATTTATGAATGTACATGAAGGGCAGGACCACCCCAACTAAAGAGAAAGAGAGAGAGAAATCAGCTAAATGTATAATTATTAGTTATACAGTGTTGCTTGAAAGTTTGTGAAACCTCCAGACAACCTAAAAAAATAGAACAACCTAATCAAATGTACATTCAAAACCCAATTTGTGAAGCAGACTTCCAAATGATGGACACAAACAACAAAAAAGGATATATTGTCATTGTTTACTGAACAAAAGGGGTTAATCTCACAAGAAAAAATGGAAATTTGACTTGTGCAGAAGTATGTAAAGCCTTTCATTTAGTATGCGTTTCACCTGAATCTGTTACCCACTTGACTACCAATGCAGCTGGGGCTTCACTTACTTTTGCACATACAATAATTCAATCTTTCATGTAGTTTTTTGGCTACTCACAAAATTCCCTTTACACAAACATATACAATTGATCTGACATTTAATTTATAAAAAGCAGTTGATGATAAAATAGGAAAATCATGGTAAAACAACAGAAAATTCTGGAAAATTCAGTTTTAAATGCACCTTCTGCAAAGTGTGTCTTGTACAAATACATTTCAGAAACCATCAGGATTGTAAATAAATAAGCCTTGTAAACATTAGCCATGTGGTGAAACTGTAAATGTCTAGCAGATTATGTAATTATTACCTGTGTGTTACTGGATTTCAGTTTGGACCCTCCGAGTTTCAAAATATCGAGGTTAATCATGTCATTGACGCTAGGTTTCTCTGTGCCACCTGCTCAACCAGAAAACCACAATATATCAAGCACTGATGATGACCTGATGCAATTACAACCAATCACTGTGCAGTCGAACGTCTGATACATTAGATCTTATGGTTAGACTCAGCTTCATTTACATGTTATTATTTCTCTCTCTCATTAGGAAAATTTCAATTTTGTCTGATGTTCAACATGTATACTATGGAAGCCCTGAACCGCAACGTAAAAAAAACAACTTAGTGAAGAAAACAAATATATTCCTGTAATATTCCCTCCTGTAGCCTAAGTCTAGACTATTTTTTCCTTATTTTTAATTACTCATTTTTTTTCTCTTCAAATTGTTTTTCTCTTTAATTAAAAAAAAAAAAATTCTCTTCAAAAGACAGAATGCTGGTGTAGCGCTGATTGTTAAAATAAAGGCATGCAGGCAGTTTACAGCACCAAAAGATCATCAACATAAATGTTCCTGAGTGTGATGGTGACGAGTACAGCTCCGTTAAAACTATATAAATGGTCAAATGTTTTTGATTCTACAGTGATTGTCAACTGGCATATCACAGCTTCGTTATATCCGGAGTTGTTACACATGGCAACAAATACCATACCAAACACAACTTACCTTGAGAAATGATATTAAACAATATATCAGCATATAGAAAGCATCGTAAGCTTAAGATTTCGTTCTTACTGACAGTGACCACTGGTGGTCAGTGTTGGTAATGCATGCTAATTGTTAGCTAGCAAACTTTTATCTTTTGTGTGTCCTCCAACTTTAAAAAGAAAAAAAATGTTTGAAGAGAAAAAATGTTTTTGGGAAGAACAAAAAGTTTGTAGAGAAAAGAAAATCTTTGAAAAGAAAAAAATCATTGAAGAGAAAAAATGAGTCTAATTTAAAAAAAATAGTCTAGATTTAGGAATATAACAGGAATATCTTTTTTCTTCACCAAATTATTTTTTCACGTTGCGGTTCACCCGTACTATACCAAGCAAAGAAATTAAATGACCTGATATACATCCTGCAATATTTAACAGCAACACAGCACATAACATATAGGAGCCAAGTAACTGAAAAAGTGAATATACTGTATATTGTGAAACGTCAGTAAGCTCACCTGAGCTGCTGTGAGTAAATCGAGGAGGTAGCGTGCTGTAGCCTCTCCAGTCATGGCTAACAGGGCTGCTGCTGGCTGGCATGAGGGCAGGTGTGGGGTTTGGTGCCGGTGTCAGCATTAGGGCAGTGTTCTCCTGCTCCTGCTGACACTGCTGCTGTTGACTGAGGCTGGCGTGACGGGCAGACAGGAGGTAGAGGAATGCTGTGTCACCGTCCCTAGAGACGCCATATGACGCTAAGGAACGGGTGTCAGTGCACAGACATTGTCCAATCACCCAGCGCTGCACCTTGGGGTGAAAGCCATACTCAAGAAACATCTGCAAGAGACACGGAGACCAAAGAAAATGCGATCAGAAAGACAGCATTCATGTAGCCAGTCACATGATCTTTTTTACCTGCTGCTTTAGAGAGGAGACTGTCATATGGGGAAGGATTTTGACAGTGACGCAACAAGATGAGGTTGCATCCTCTACTACAACAGCTAAACTGAAAATACAAACAGATAAAAGGTCAATAAGCATGGAGGAAACTGAAGAATAAACATACTGAGCAAAAAACACAGCAACAAAAGTTCTGTAACTTGTTATTCAAACATTCCTATGAGTTTGGACATATTTAAAATAATTTGTTTTTGATTTAGTTTGATGACTTTGAAAGCCTGTTACATATGGCAGACATCTTTAGTAACATGCAGTGCATTTTAGACAAACATTGACTCACTCCATGCATTCTCTTAGAAACAAACCCTTGACATTGGCAGTACTAGAGACATTTTTGACCCCTATGTGTTTTATATAATACTATACTACACTGGTGTTATTTTGAAGTTCAAACTGTATAAAAATTGTAATATTAAAAAAGTACTCAGTTGTGAATGATAGTATACTGTAGGTCAGAACTAGTCAACTCCATGCAAAACCCTATATAGTGAATGGTAGAGCTACCGTTTTCTGGATAAAAACACAATAACGTCTACATTTCTGTAAACTGTAACTGTTATGGTGGTGTCGTTGCCATATCGCAGAAATGAAACTAAACTCTGCAGGACACTGGTCCTCAAGGACAGGATCTGCTGTATGTAAGGGGAGTTAAAACTATTTGCTTTTTAATGGAATTTTGCTGGCAAATACATTTTATAAAGTACAAAGTAAAACGGTGTTAGATGAAACATAGCATGTCACACATGAGGACCCTGATAATAATGTAACATTAACTACCCAAAATACAAAACATACTAATCGCTATACACACGTTACCTTATCTCGCCGTCCTCTGTGTCCCTCTGCATTGGCTGGATAGTCAAAGCTATTTGATGCTGGGCCAGGTCTGAGGCGTACCGCATTGAGGCATGAGTATCACCAGCCTCTATTGCTCTGGAAAGCTCTATACACAACTCTTCTGCAGAAGACAAAATAGTTAAACGTTAAAGAGCTGCATGTAAAATAAGGTTTAATACTTTTTTGTGTGTGTTAGATTTGCAGCCTACATGCTCCAGACATGGTACACTGATGTAAAACTGAATTCATCCCATTGTTTGGCCCAAGCATTTTTGGGATTTACCTACTTGGAACTGAGACTTTTTCCTCTTTATTTAATATACATTACCACACTACAGATACACAAATGATACTACTACAGTACTTGAAGGGCACTTTGGTAAACTCTGATAAAAAAAGTGGACATTTATGAGCAACAACACTCACGAACCTGTGTGAATTCAAACTATCAAGCGAAAGCAAGCTTAAATCACGCCAGTAATTCTATTAAAAAACGAAAATGGACTCATACATACCTTTAGTTGATATTGGCAAGGTAGAGATTTTCTCTCTGCACTTCATAGGTCCATCATGTGAAAGATGTGAAATGTTGGCAACTTTGAGACAGAAAAGAATAAATAAAAAGGTTGCTTAGGTAAGAGAAAAGTACAAAGTTTAAAAAAATTTTGCTGCCGTCCTTCCGAAACTGTACCTCCAAATTTTTTTCCATAAATCATCATTATTATTATTATTCATCATTTATGTTTGTCCCTAAGCTTTGCAAATACCAATAAAAGCCTAGAAAAGTGCTTGTCAAGTTTGACAACACAGTTTTTAAATGTTCTGAAAAACAGCGAATTTGGACAGCCAAGGTTTCGGAATGTCGGAGCGCGATGATTTCTTCTTTCCTGATGCCGTTGACAGGTGACCCTAGGAACAGGTGCGTGAGTGACGCTGTTTAACTGTGATTTTCTCTGAATTAGAACGTTGTTAAAAATGAATTCAAGTACACACGTACACAAAATATATAACACTGTGCTAGTGGTTTTTGGATATTTTAATGCAAAAATTGGACATATTGTGTCTTTAATCCAACATCAGGATAACTCATTCGTAACAGGGGAACTGACCAGCAGTACACAACCTTGCTTGGTTTCAGACATAAATGTCCTAAGAAAGGTAGCAGCAGACCTCTGTGTGCCTCTCGCAGTGAAGACATCATGACAGTAGCCCACTCCTGAGCCTCCTGCTCGCTGCGGAAGGTAAATGTGAGGCTGTCGAAGGGTGGCTTGGTGAGATGCAAATCATGACATCGAGCCGATGTGATCTCATACTTGACTGAGCGCAGATCGAACTCTGCTAGAGACTGAAAGACAGAGAACAGCTTATCATAAACATCAACAACCTCTTTATGTTATTTACAAAAAAATGCCGTTCAGTCTATTCTACATGAACACTGTTAAGGACTTATACAGTACTGCTCTGATATGAACATTGACACTGAGATGTCAACCTTCTAGCTTACCAAAAACGCCTTTATAAAGCTAACTGCACTAGTTCACTAGATGTTTACTTGCATGTACTTTACAGTACGGGCATTAAGCTGTAGGAATATTTCAGACATGACAGACTGAAAAACAGTTATGATCTGATAAGGGTGATTGATGCCAAGTACCACGCTGCGTCCTCCGCGGTCGGTGTGTCTGAGCGTGAGCGCGAAATGTCCTGCGCGGCTCGCGTTCATGCTGAGCTGCAGCCGCAGAGAGTCGGAGCCCACCCGCAGCGGACGAACCGACACGCGCACCGACATCAGCACCGTACTGCAGCCCGAGCTAACAGACATGTTTTCTGCAGGGCGATCAGTAGAGCTCAATAACAGAACACATTAAGGCAATCATCATCCTCATCATCTTCACGAGTAACGGGCAGCCCGTTACAAAACCGGAAGCAGGTCCGTCTAATATTTACTGCCCCCTTGTTATTACCGTAGCATACAGTTCCGCCAGTAACGTTATAGATAGAAAAATAAAATACATATTTGAATAAGAAAATGTATAAAAACGTATTTAAATACATTTGGGTCATTCTATAGAAATGTCCATGTTTCTGTATAGCCTTTTTACAATATTATAAACACCTGAAAAACATTTTAGGGTTATCTTTATATTTTAAAACGAAATGTCATTTGAATAATGTGTCTTCAATGTGACAATATTTGTTTGTTAATGAATGATTCCAAGCACCACAGTCATGTACAAAGAAAGAATTTAAAGTTCAATATCAAATGATGTAAATGACATAAAACAACAAAATGCCGAATAAATATATACTGAAAACTGTAGTAGTCCCCTGGAATTGTGTCACTACTGTTGTTACAAAAATCTCTTATTTTTAAAGGAGTCAAATGACGTGGCTAAACAAATATTTGTGCATTTGGTGTAATACAGTGTGTTTACGTGGTTTATGGTTCAAAAACATATTCGTTTTCACATACCATGCATTACTGTTGCTCCTAAAAGCACACTAACACACCAAAGATACAGGAAAACATGAAATCACGTCATATGACTCCTTTAAATAAAAATCACACAGATGACATCGCTTGACTCCCTTCTTCCTATTTCTTGAATATCTATGAAGAAACGTATGTAACTTATGCAACCACTGTATATCCTGCACTTGCTGCTATTGCACTTCTGGTTAGACCTAAACTGCATTTCGTTGCCTTGTACTTGTACATGTGTAATGACAATAAAGTTGAATCTAAATCTAAAAATCTAAAAATAAAGGCTCATGGTTAGTTTAGTCTTTTTTCAATATCAGAAACGTTCTCATTTATCACATGATTTCATATGAAGCTTTTAGTTGAACTCCCTGTTATGATTCACTTTATTGTTAGGTAACTGTAAAAAGTAAAACAATATATAATTCAAATGTATTAAACTACATTTACATTTAGTCATTTAGCAGACGCTTTTATCCAAAGCGACTTACAGAGAGTTTAGGAAGCAATAAAGTGATTTGTCATACAGGGGCAATAACACAATAAATGCTAACAACAAGTTACTAGTTTCAACAAAAGTCAGAACACTACCTATTGATAGAAAGAGAGAGTTATTTTGTTTTTTATATATATATTTACTTGTCAAGTATTCACAGAAGAGATGTGTTTTAATATGTTTTTTGAATGTTGTGAGAGATGTGGTTGACCAGACAGAGTTTGGAAGACTGTTCCACCAGCAAGGAGTTTTGAAGGAGAATGAGTGGAAAAGCCCATTTGAGAGGGCAATACAAGACGTCGCTCATCTGCTGAATGCAGTGATCTTGATGGGGTTTAGGAGTGTAGGAGGGTATGAAAGTATGCCAGTGCAGAGCCAGTGATAGTTATGTAGGCAAGCAATAGTTACTTGAATTTGATACAGGCTTCAACCGGTAGCCTGTGGAGAGAGATGAAGAGGGGTGTCACATGAGACATTTTGGGCTCTTGAAAAATGGACCATGCTGCTGCATTCTGAACCAGCTGGAGTGGTTTGGTTGCCTTGGCAGGAAGACCGGCAAGGGTAGCATTGCAGTAGTCCAACCTTGAGATTACAAGGGCCTGAACAAGGAGTTGTGCTGCATGCTTAGTGAGATAGGGTCTAATCTTCCTGATGTTGAATAAAGCAAATCGGCATCACTAAAGGACAGCTTGTCACCAAAGATGATTCTGAGGTTCCTGGCTGTTTTGGAGTAATTGTGGTATTGCCAAGTTGGATGGTGAGATCATGTTGCACTGTGGGGTGTGCCAGAAATAAAAGCAGTTCTATCTTGGCAGGGTTCAGCTGTAGGTGATGCTGTTTCATCCATGCTGATATGTCTTCTAGGTAGGCTGAAATGCAAGCAGCTACAGTGGGTTCATCTGGGTGAAATGAGATGTAAATCTGGATGTCATCAGCATAACAGTGATAGGAGAAGCCATGTGCCCGTATAATGGGTCCTAAGGATGTTGTGTAGATCCTTGAGTGGTCCAAACACTGATCCCTGAGGAACACCTGTGGTCATGTGGCAAGCAGTGGACAGCGAGCCCCTCCATGACACCTTGAAGGATCTTTCGGAGAGGTAAGAATTGAACCAGAGGAGAGGAGTGCATGAGATTCCTAGAGATGACATGGTTGCTAGTAGTATCTGGTGGTTGACAGTGTCGAACACTGCAGACAAGTCTAGCAGAATCAGGACAGAGGATTTTGATTGAAATATCGAAACGGTGATCAACTAGCTTTGTGCTTTTAAGTTTAAAACTATAATGTCTAGAAATAATGAGTGAATGAATAAAAGGGCTTTGTGTGGGACATAAGCACCAGCCCCTTTGATGAAAGGGTTTAAAGTGGGTCAGATGTCTTAAAATGTATTTATTTTTCTAACATTTAAACATAGACCACATTATTACCCTCTGACTTTATGAATACACATAAATAACAGCTTTATGATATTTGATCTCATTTGTGCATTTATTTAAAGAACTAAATGAATATAATTCAATGGGGTTTATCTGTAAAAAAAAAAAAACATGAGTGAAGTTTATTCATATTTGCGCCGCCTGATACTCGCATAGAAAGGACCCTCAGAGAGCCCCCTGCACCTCATGTCATCCTTGATTACTTCCGCACCTGTATCCTATCACTCTGCACAATATATATCCACACTTGTGTCTTTAGTGTTTGTCGAGTCTCATTGTCGTTACTGCATGTTCTTTGACCGTTTATTATTATACCTGTTGGATTTACTCTGGTTTATATCTTGTGTGGATTTATGTTCGTTACATATGTTAATGTGACACCTTTGGATTTCGTGTTTGAACTTGTTACTGTTCCCTGAGTTGTGTTCATGAACTGTGTGATGGAGACTCGCTCTGTTCCCTAGTGTCGTGTGACACTTACGCTATGTAATTTTTAACATTTTGATTATTACTTGCATTAATGGTATGTTGTCTGTTCTGTTTAAATGATAACTCTGTTACAGACAGCTCTGTCTTTGTAGGTGATTAGGTCTCGTATAGCTGGGGCTACGTGGGATCGCTCGTCTGGAGGCGCTATTGCTTTGTCTCTGTTAAATTTGTTACTTTTTGCGGTTGACCGAGCTTCAGTGTTTGCGTGTGTGTTTGGACTTTTTTTTGTTCTTCCCCTCTCTAATCATAAACGAGTGGGAGTTTTCTTTGATTTCTTATTGTGCATTCTTTTTGTTTTTTTACTGTATTAATTAGAATTACCTTTGTTGATTTTTATCCCTATTTCTTTTTTTGGTTTGTTTTGGGTTTTGTTTGTTTCGTATAAGTTATTTTGGTACTTTGCTTTATGTTTGTGTGTAAACCTGTGAAGCTGTGAGCAAAACGAGTGCCTGCTTGCTATACCTTAATGCTAGTGAGCCACAGAGTACTCATTGTTTTTAGGAAAGCACCTATTATAAAAAATAGAACAGAAAAATCTCCTCATCAAGTATGAAAATGATTTATGTTAAATCACAAACACAAATGTTTACTAGCATGTCATCTATCCCACTAAAAAATAGAAAATAATAGTCTTTCCCATATTATTGATTTAAATCATTTGCTATTAGGCTAAAGAAGTTAAAAACAAAGCTGAAGGAGATTAAGATATGTGTTTTATTGATGCATGTGGAATCAATGATACAATTCTTAAGTAAAATATAGGGAAAAAATACAGAAAGCATGTGATTAGATCCAAGGTACAAAAAGAATTATATTATCTGTGCAACATACATTTATTCCATGTTTTTATTGACTCAAACACATCCCACACAATATGGAGGATTAAATAAATATGTATGATTTCATTATTTAATAAAGATCAATTTATTACATTGACGCAGTCATGCCTCTTGGTGGCGGTAATGCATCATAATGCTTGGTTTTCCTACCGCCAAAAAGAAGAAACGTCATGACGCAAATTCCGGGAGTCCTCTGTTAGAGTGTTGTAGCTTCGAGTTTGAGGTATAACACGGTAAAAAAGCGTTCAAATTGTTTTAAAGTTTCTTAAAATGCATATTGACCAAAACTTAAACCAAAGATAATGTAACGTTAGATATAAAGAGAATGTAATATTGCACTGTGCTAGTATTTGGTTTCCTGTAAATTACCCATTGTTTGTTAGTCGTAACAGCCCGTTGCCGAACGAGTGATCGGTTATGCATTTCTTTTTAATTTAACAGATCATTCATCGACACACAACGAAATAAAGTTCCCAAGTGAAACAAGTTTGAGCTGCCTGACAAGATGGAGAGTGTAAAAGAGGAAAGTGAAGAAATGAAAATTACAGAGCCATGCGAAATTAAAGTGGAAGATGTTTGTGTTCAAAAAGGTATGTCCAATTTTTTTATTTATTTATTGGTGCTAAAGTATATTAAAGAGTTCAAGTCTAAGCCAGTTTACCAGATTTTGTCACCTAGAAATTCAAAAACAAATAAAACTTCCTCTGAAAATGCACATGAGTCTATGGCAAGATGACCTAAAATGGAGTTAAAGGTCCAGTGTGTAGTTTTCTGGAGGCTCCATTAACAAAAATGCAATATAATATACATAACTATGTGTTTAGAGGTGTATAAAGACCTTACATAATGAAGCGTTATGTTTTTATTACTTTAGAATGAGCTATTTTTATCTACTTACACCGTGGGCTCACCTTACATAGAATTCTCCATGTTGTGACTACAGTAACCCTAAATGGACAAACTGCTCTACAGAGCGCGTTTCGTAAATACGTCTCTTTTGGGAAAGAAGTGAAAATAAACGCCATGCTTTACAAAACTCATGCAGTACCGGTGACTTAAATCATTTTTATTATATATAGATATATTCACAACAGCAGCAACATTTGTTAGTCGTCCTGTATTTGAAGACTTAAAGGCACAATATGTAAGAGTATTGCAGTTAAATATCTAAAAACTACTAGTACAGTGTTAATACGTTTTGTTTATATGTGTATGTTTGCATTAAGTCAATTGTTTCACATGGAAGTTCACATTAGTGAAAAGCCTCATACATGTAATTACTGGGATGTGCGAACTTGGCTTTGTTTTGAAAAGTCTTATATTGTACTACTAGATTTCCTCTTACAACATGTAAATGGATAATGGGTTTTTCGTAATAATAATACAAACAATAGATTGAGAACACATCACGTTACATTCACCCGAGTGTGTTGTCACACACGTCCGCAATCTCGTGCAAAATTCAAGCCCTGTGTCATACAGACCACATTTATCTCAGTGGCCGGCTATTTCCACGTTCATCTGTCAGGTGCGCACATGCCTCTGCATAGCTTTAAAAGCATACTCAACCATGGATGCGTTGCTGTATCGCTGTGAAAGCATACACGAAGCATGTGACTTGGTTGTTCAAAGTGAGTGACATACTCGATAATGTGTTGTTTAAACAATTACGATATTTTCGCACATTATATACAGTGTTATGCGAAGATTTGGGAAATTCTTGCAGAATCTGTCAAAATGTCCGGAGCCCTGGATATGCTATGCGAAAAATTAGTTTTTATATCGTGGCCACGAATTAAGAACTCGTTCCCTTGTTTTATTAATTCGTTCCCTCGATTTACTTAAATCGTTCCCTCGATTTACTTAAATCTTTCCCACGTTTTATTATCTTGTTCCCTCATTTTGCGTAAATCGTGGTCACTTTCTACTACCTCATTCTTTGTATAATAGAAATCTGTATACTACCCACAAATTCATAAACCAAATTATTTAAAAAGACACAGATTCTAAGATAGAAACATACAATACAATCCTCACTGTTCATTTAAGCATCAGAGTGTTAAAATTGGTTCTATGTAAAATGTTTGTATTGTAATGGTGGGTTCAGTCCTGATTAAACTTGTTTTACCTGTATTTGGCGCCACCTATTGTTGCGGTTATAGTATTGATATAAAAAAGCCTTAAATATACAACATGACCTCAAATAGAAGATGAGCGCAACACTGTAAATGAGGGAGAAGTGATCGAGATTTATGGCTGAATTTATCTCTAGCATGATTGGTGAATACATTTTTACATTTATTCATTTGGCAAACGCTTTTATCCAAAGCGACTTACAACCGAAGAAAACAGCAAGCGATTTGGATACAACAGGTTTTTTATTGTATTGTATATACGATATGGTTTCCCAACCCTTAAAAGCTATGCCCCCATATGCGGAGGGCATGACAGGCTTGTGTACTTTTTTAATTAATAACATGTCTTTAAAAAAATCATTTATAACCGTTTCCATTGATTTCACATTGAATGTTCTGGGCAACAGTAACCAAGGATGGTTAAAATTTGTAACGGATGAACTGGTTTAGTTTTCAGTGTTTGATTCTTTATTTCCTTTTTTCAGACCTGATGGAAGTGAAAGAGGAAAGTAAAGAGCTAAATGAAGTGGGGGTCCAACAACAATATCAGACACCTGATGATTTTGTGACTGAAGAAAAACCTATTATCTTAAAAACAGAAACTAATTGCTCGCAAGAAATGACAGCTCAAAGGACAGAAGCAGAAAGTTCTGTGAAAGAAATTCATGGACTGAAGCCTTTCAAATGCCATCGCTGTGGAAGGTGTTTCAGATACCAAGGATACCTTGATAACCACATGAGCGTTCACACTGAAGAAACGTTTTTCGTATGCCTTCAGTGTGAAAAGCATTTCAAAAACAAAGCAAGCCTTGTGAAACACATGGTGATTCATGCTACACCAAAGCCTTTCAAATGCCAAGTTTGTGGATCAACTTTTAAATTCCTAAGACGACTTAAAGAGCACATGGAAGTTCACATTAGTGAAAAGCCTCATACATGTAATTACTGTGAAAAGCAATTCAGATGCATAAAAACCCTGAAAAGCCACATAGTATTTCACACTGAAGCAAGGCCTTTCACGTGCCAGCACTGTGGAGACAGCTTCAAAAACCGAGGAAGTCTTATAAACCATATGGGACGTCACACTGATGAGAGGCCGTTTAAATGCCAGTACTGCGGAAGGGGTTTCAAATACAAAGGTCGTCTTGATATCCACATCGGTGAGGGATGTCCGAACCTTATTTAAAGGCCACCGCAGGGACAGCTTAATATACACCGATCAGGCATAACATTATGAGCACCTTTCTAATACTTTGTTGGTCCCGCTTTTACAGCCCCATGCGCAACAAACTGTGATGCTCTGTGTATTCTGACATTTTTCTATCAGAACCAGCATTAGCTTGTCTGTTGGATTGGACCACACAGGTCAGCATTCGCTCCCCACATGCATCAGTCATGACCCTGTTGCTGCTTCACCACTGTTCCTTCTTTGGATCACTTTTGATAGATACTGCACACTGAGAACATCCACAAGAGCTGCAGTTCTGGAGATGCTCTGACCCAGTCGTCTAGCCGTCACAATTTGGCCCTTGTCAAACTAGCTCTAATCCTTACGCTTGAACATTTTTCATGCTTCATCAACTTTCAGGACAAAATGTTCACTTCCTGCCTAATATATCCCACCTACTAATAGATGCCGTGATGAAGAGATAATCTGTGTTATTCACTTCACCTGTCAGTGGTCATGATGTTATGCCTATTCTGTGTATATATATATATATCTGAATACATGGAATATACATTACTGGAATAAATAAACTCTAAAAATGAATAAATTTTTTTGCATCATTGTTCTTTTCTTATATAAACAGGCACCTAGCATAAACTTAGCAGGCTTTTAAACGATTATGTGGCAAATATGAATAGATGAATAGAATGCTGAGATGGATTCCAACCTTGCCAGGAAACCACTTATACAATATATAGGCAAGCAGGTTGTAACATAACAGTCACCTGTGAACTCAAAAAATGGGTGTAACAGTGAGAGGAGATGAATATGCTACTGCAGTCTATAGGGGCGTGTACACCACCTGGCAAGCCACTGTGTCGCTGGGTGTCGCTAGTCTCTTGCTACGAGGTCGCTAGAAGGCATTCCATGATTTGGTTGCTCTAGTAACGGGGATAAACAAACCCTGCAGTAACTGACGGGGGACGGGGGACGTGAGCTCCGCTGCTTCACTCCTATTGGTAGTCGCTCCCGAAAGTCGCTCAATATTTAGGGTTTTCATTATCTGTAAGCCGTAATCATCAAAATTTCAAGAAATAAAGGCTTGAAAGATTTCACTCTATGTGTAATGAATCTATATAGGTATGGGTTTCACTTTCTAAAATGAGTGACAAAAAATATTGACCTTTTTCATGACATTCAAATTTTTTGAGATGCACCTGTATGTATATATATATATATATATATATATATATATATATATATACACACACACATGTGGGCAGTCGTGGCCCAGTGGTTGTAGACCAGAACCGGACCAGAACATTGCCGGTGCGATTCTCAGGACCGGCGGGTAACGGTTGAGATGCCCTTGAGAAAGGCACCTTACCCCCACTTGCTCCCCGGGCGCTGCAGTGATAGCTGCCTACTGCTCCCGGTGTATGTGTGTTCACAACTTGCAGTACATTTCGGATATGGGTCACCATATCTGACAAATATGTCACTTTCACTATGTCAAATGTCAACTGGTTTCGTCACATCCGTTTGTTGGAAAAAGTGGATTAACAGTATTAACTATCATATCTATGTTTTTTTAAGCTAACTTAATCAGCTAACCTAGCTAGCTGTTTCCATGCTATTTTACTAATCAATTGTCTGTGAGAACAAAAATAAAAACATTTTTAATATATCAATCTGTGGATTTGATGGGCATCGATTTCGATCATCTTCGGTTGCTAATTTAAAGGTGCATTTGCTCATGGGCACATCACCCATTACCTGCCGGCAGTGGCGGAGCTAGAGTTTTATATATGGGGTGGCCAGGGGTACTTTAGGGGGTCCACAAACCATGGCAGAAAATGTGTGTGTAACCCTGACCTGGCATCAAATTATCATAAATAAATCCTATAAAAGTGACAATTTACTTCCCAGAGTTCCTCAATCTGTGTCAATTGCACAACGCAAGGAGATTAATGTAAGTAGATTAAATAAATTATAAAATATAAATGTTGAAAACATAGTTTTACCCTGATAACTCAAAACAGCACCAGAAGTGTCTTTAAACTGATGTTGTCATATGTTATAAATATAAAACATATAGGACCTACTCCTTCCACAGGACTGCAAGATTAAAACAAAATCATTGATGTTGATTATTGCCTTAGATGTTTTAATCTTGATTTTATTACTTTCAGATATTAGAATACATTAAAACGTTTTACACGCTACAAAACAATCTGAGAAGCGTTTAGGAATGATTTTATTGCTGTTTTTGCGCATTAAAGCTTTATCTTTGTCAATAAAAATTTTAACTGTTAATTCAAACGGGAAATATATAGAAAACAATGAAAGAACATTCAACATCATTAAAACGCTCAATGGCTTCAGTTTATACATGAGACTCTGACTAATCTGCACAATGAATCTCTTTCTTACATCGTATCTGTACGCGGTTGTTCATGATAAACTTTGTTCAAAACAACTCTTCTTCACCGGTGAATCATCTAAACGTCTCTGATTGGCCTGTATATTCATACAATGAACTGTGATTGGCTGTAATGCTCAAAACTGTAGATCAAAATGTAATGCTGTCATCGACATTCGTTCATTTTCACCCAATCTTATTTCGATTGCGTCTTATATTATGCACGGGGCGTTTTTCCCTTTTATCTTGAATTTTTTTTAAAAGCCTAATTTCCGACCCTGATGTAAACAATGCATGCTGGGAACCAATCTCTCTTATCGAGTGAAACTTATTTAAATACGATGTTTCCTTGTATACGATGTATTTTTTAAAGTTTGTATGAAGTTACGTTGTTATGGTTCAACCAAAAAACGTATCGTGCTACGAGTCTGACATGAAATGGCTAGCATGAATCCACGTTACAATATTCCATTTGTTTCAGTAAATTGCAGCGATCCATTTGCTTCTTTTCTATCTTTCGTCAGTCTATAAAAAGAAATCTCTGACTTCGCGCTGTACAATCCATCGCACAATAACTTTTTCCCGTTCTAAAGATAGTGGTAAACGCTGCTGCATTCCGTCTTTCTGCCACTCTGTGTAAGTATCTATATATAAAGAATAAAATACAATTGAAAAATAAGATAAGATTTAGAGTGTAATACCTATGCAGGTGTGTGTATATATATATATATATATATATATGCAGATAAAATATAGACTATTGTATGTACAGAAAATGCGCTATATACAGCATAATGGAATATAATTCATGCAAAAATGGATTAATAAGGTAGGGTACTATAAATTGGTTGTAAGTAGTATTGCACATGTTATTATTGCACAAAGTTATTAATTGCACGGTGGGTAGAACAATTAGCTGTTCATGAGGTAGATCGCCTGAGGGAAGAAACTGTTCGGATTTTCAAATTGTGGGGTAGCAACCCAGGGTGGCCAACTGGATGCCAGGGGTGTTCACCCGGGACCTGCTCTGGCTACGCCACAGCATGTCGGTACTGAGAAGCAAAGCAGCGACCCTTGGGTTACAAGTCCGACTCTCTAACCACTAGACCACAACATTTAGTTAAATCGTATAAGGAGGTCATAAGTTGAGAGAGCAAACCATAGTACTTAACTTGACAGACTTCACGTTGACATCCCAATGTGTTATTTGAGTATATATTTAGATATATATTTAGAGAACTATTGATCAATTTTCATATGTTTACTTCAAATTTATACAGAGATGAGTAATATTTGTTTTTTTTAAAATTAAAAATGCAGAAATAAGACGTTTATATAGTGTTATTAGCAACAGTAGTGAGGGCTAAGCTCCCCTAAGAATAAAATCCTCGAATTGCCCCTGGCTCATACCCATATAAATATATTATGTGATCTCTGCGATGAAGTAATTTAATTGACTGCACTGCTCTAATTGTAATAAGGGATTTAATGGTTCACAAATTTCACAGTTCGGTTTGTATCATGGTTCTGTGGTTACGGTTTGATTCAGTTGTCAATTTTTTTTTCAAACACTCCAGAAATACCATTTACAGTATTTAAAAAATAAGTTCTTCTTAAGGTCATGTCATGTAATCAAAAAACTGATTGATGCAGCTTGACCTTAGGCATAGACACATTTGACACTGACAAAAATGAAAGAAAGATTCTGATACAGGTGAGCAACACTTTTCGTTCATTTTCACATTTCATTTTAATCGTGTCAGATGTAATACATTTTGTTTAAGTGTTAGGGAAAAGGAGCCAGGATGTTTACGCTATAGGCTACATGTGCTTGATTAACTGAAACCTGGATTACTCCCGAGGACACAGCAACCCCTGCTGCTCTCTTTAGTAACTTCTCTTTCTCTCACACCGCCAGCATGGGAGAGGTGTTGGCTCCGGTCTTTTCATCTCCAAGGATGGAAGTTCTACCCCCCCATAGTCGTCACCAATTCTTTTGAATTCCATGCGTAACGATTACTTCTCAACTAAAACTCCACATTGTAGTTATTTATCGTCCCTCAGGTCAACTGGGTGAATTTCTAGAAAAACTGAACATGCTGCTATCGTCTTTCCCTGAGGACGACTCGCCGAATCTTGTCTTTGGGGATTTCAACATCCACCTGGAGAAGCCTTATGCCTCTAACTTCCACTGTTCGCTAACCTCCTTCAATCTCCAACTAGTCCCCACCACAGGTACCCATAAGTCAGGTAACCAACTTGATCTTATCTACACATGCAGCTGTGATACAGAGAACACCTTGGTTACACCTCTGCATGTGTCTGATCACTTTTTCATCATTTTTAATTTAATACTGCATTTCCTCAACTCACCAACCCCTCTGCCAGTCTCATTTAGGCAGAATCTGCTCTCCCTTTCTCCTGCCCATCTTTCATCTGTCATAGAAACCTCCCTTCCATCCTTCACACACTTTGCATCACTTGATGTTAATTCTGCCACAGACACACTTCTCACAACACTAACCTCGTGTCTAGACACTATCTGTCCTCTTTCCTCCAGGCCAGCACGTGCTACTACTTCCAGTCCCTGGTTGTCCGATATTCTCCGGGAACACCGGGCTAAACTTAGAGCGAAAGACCTCTCTGACCTCTGTAAGTATCAGGCTTCGCTCTCTATCTTTTCTGCAGAAATTCACACTGCAAAATTGACATTCTTCCATGACAAAATTAACTCTGTCAGAACAGCACCAACTTACCATCCAGCTTGGTCCATCAAAGATAACCCCATAGACTTCAGTCAGGAATCTTGGGGTAATCATGGATGATCAGCTGACTTTTAAGGATCACGTTACTAAAACGGTCATGCAGGTTTGCATTGTACAACATTAGAAAGATCAGACCATTCTTAACAGAACATGCAACACAGCTTCTCGTCCAGGCACTTGTCATTTCTAGACTGGATTACTGTAATGCTCTTCTGGCCAGTCTTCCAGCCTGTGCCTTTAAACCTCTGCAAATGATCCAGAATGCTGCTGCATGCCTGGTCTTCAATGAGCCCAAGAGAGCACATGTCACACCTCTGCTCATCTCTCTGCACTGGCTCCCAGTAGTGGCATGCATTAAGTACAAGGCACTGGTGCTTGCTTACAGAACAGCCACTAACACAGCACCCATATACCTCAACTCTCTCTTACAGACCTACATCCCCTCCAGAAGTCTGCGGTCTAAAAACGATCGGCGCCTCGTTGTTCCTTCACAGAGAGGCATGAGATCCAACTCAAAGACATTTTCTTTCACCGTTCCCTGCTGGTGGAACAATCTTCCTGTTTCCATCAGGACGGCTGGATCAATTTCACAATTCAAAAAACAGCTGAAGACCCACCTCTTCCGTGAGCAGTTAACTGTCTCATAATTCTCAAAAAAAAGAATTATGTTCTCTGTATACTTGCTTATACTATCTTGACATTGTATCTGAAACTTTGTATTCCTTAGACGAATCGCTTGCTGTTTTCCTCAATTGTAAGTCGCTTTGGATAAAAGCGTCTGCCAAATTAATAAATGTAAATGTACTTTGTCCTCCTGCGGCGCCGCGCGGCCCACATTAAGGCCGTGATGAGAGTGATCCGTGAGTAGACGGCTCTGGGTGCTTTCGGGTGGTTCTCGCAGTGCTGTGATGTTGCGGGCCCATGAGCAGACAGTCAATGCATTGAAGAAAACAGCGACAATGGATGTGAAGAAACAAGGTTGCTTGTCAGATTCTCCCAACAAGTGACCAGATTCTTTTAAATAAGCCCAAAAGCCACAACCTGTGACTCGTTATTTTTTTAACGTGACTTGACCGAAAAAGAAGGCCAAACTCACGTATTAGGCTATAAGTGGACATGATAACTATGTTCCTAATGTTCCTCTCTGCCAAATGGATAAAAAGCATGTCGCGCCGCCCATGACCAGACCGAACAATACACGCGTCTCGAACCGCAAGTAGAGAATTGAACGGTACGTAAATTTTTTTCATAAACCGTTTCATCCCTAATTGTAATATATTAAGTCTACAGGAAACATGAATGTCTATACATGTTTGACTCCACTGTTGATCTACAATATATTTTCAGTTTCACTGTCAAATGTGGATTTCTATTCACTTGTTAGTCGGTATTTGAAAGACTTGATTCAGATTTTTTTCATTAATATTACAGTGTCAATACATTTTATTATATAATTTCCCTTTAATTTCATAGGTTTACAATCAAGTTTACTGAACGTGCTCTTCACAGAGATGGCCAGTTTACTTGATCGGTAATGCTTGTGTAAGTGCAAGTAATTATTTAATTTTTTTTCATTTTTTATGCTTTTAAATTGTTTTAAAACGTGTACTATTTTATTGTAGATCAGATGGACTAAAGAAGAATATCGAGAAATGAATGACATGGAGAAGAAGCATCAATATAAAAATCTGATCATTGGTAGAAACAATTCTCAAAGGAAAACTGAAGAAAGATCTTCCTGACAACAACTGAAGCAAACAAATTAATTATAACAAAACATATAACCAATAACTTGATCACATTTGTTTAAATTTGTTTTCATATGCTGTCTTTCTGAAAAAACCTACAAACTACAAAGGTAGTCTTAAGATTTTGAAGAGAATGGAGACTGAAGGGAAGACTTTCATTTGCCCTCGGTGTGGAAAGTGTTTTGCCAGGAAAGAAAACTTAAATGTTCACATAAGAATTCACACTAAAGAGAAACTATTCACGTGCCAAATGTGTGGGAGCAGTTTTGCATCTAAAGTACACCTTGAGATTCACCAAAGATTTCACGATGAGGAGAAGCCTTTAAAATGTCTTCATTGTGTAAGGCGTTTTAAATATAAAGATAGCCTTGAGACTCATGCTAGAGTTCACACTGGAGAGAAACCTTACACTTGCCCTCAGTGTAGAAAGAATTTCACATTTAAAGGAAACCTTAAGGTTCACCTAAGACTTCACATGGGAGAAAGCCTTTCCCATGCCCTCAGTGTGGAAGAAATTCAGATATCTAAGAGACCTAAAAAGTCATTTGAAAATTCATTCCGGAGAGTATGTGTTTGTATGTTGTGTTTGTGAAGGGCTTTCCAGACGAGAGAACTTTAAGATATCATCAGCGCATACACGCTAAAGAAAAACAACCTACTTGCGGTGAACATGTTAAGGTCTGTTCCTGCCTAATGTGTGGACAGAGTTTCAATAAGAACCCAAAAGCACATAGCAGCTCTGGGTGTGCGGAGGTCTTTTCTGAAGATGATGATTTGACACAGAAGCACACTGAAGATAAACCCAACAGGGGTTTACAGTGGGAGAATAATGTCCCTGCTTCAGAAATCCTGAAAGCACACGAGAGTGCACAAACCGGAGAGAAGACATACCCCTGTCTGTCATGTGGGATGAATTTCAACACATCTATTTATCTGCTGGCACATGTGAATAAGAGTTGTCCAAAGTCATCGTGAATCATTTTAGGCCCAAGTCAACAAATGTTCATTTTCATGTTAAGAAGTCTTAAAAAGTTACATTAATTGTGCAATAAAACATCTTTGAAATGAGCTGATGTTTTCTTTCATTTTTAATCATTGCTCCTGAGGTGATTGAGTCAACTTTGATTGTGTCGATCTAGGGAGATACGTTCTGTTGAATATAGCATTGTTATTTTTTAAGCTTTTGTGTGTCTGTTTATAGGTGAGTTTTGTACAATAATGTGTTTCGCCAGGTTTCACAGACTAAAAAAGGCATAGTCTTGGCTTAAGCTAAGCCTTGTCTGTGAAACCAGGGGCCTTATTTTTAAAATGTTGAGTAGAAACCGTCTTAATTGTGATGTTACGATCATTTCTCAAAGTGCGTGTGTGTGTGTGATTAATAGAACGAACGTACGCACAGAAAACGTGTGTACGCCTCTCTTTCAGATGTGAAATCTATACATCAAAAATGTATGAAATTGCAGTTTTAAATCTTTGCCTTTAATGTTGTCTAATTAATATCATTGACCTAGAAAGAGCTCCTCTCACTGTTCAAATCCATTACTATCCGTTGCTTATATTTGTAAAAACCTGCAGCACTGGTACAAGCAAAAGTGCGTACATCTGCTCAGACCCTGACGTGGCGCTAAGAACTGTTCCACGTCAAAAATTGTTTTTATAAATATGAAAGTCACTTTATGAATGAGGCCTTAGGCCTTTATGTTTCTAACAAGGACCACTAATGTATGATGTGCTGATTTTATATTTTAAAACATACATACACACTTTTTGTGTTTGATGCGTTGACAAAGTACAAATTTTCTTTTGCCTCAATCTGTTGAAAGTTTTTTTTTTACTGTAGTTAGGGCTCAACATTAAAGAAATGATTTACCCAAAAATGAAAGTTAAGCTGAATACAAATAAAGCTTTTTTTTAAATATATGAGATTTTGGCTCAAAGACTGCATTTAAAGTCACACCAAAGTAGTCAGAGCTGTTCATTAGTACCACCAATACTTTTGTCCATATAGTGTATTTTGTATGCATTAAAATAAACCTGTCTTCTACAAAAGATGTAAAATTATGTTTTTGTACAATAAACTATATATGATAGCTTTTAAATAGAGATGGCCATTTGTAAATTACATTGAAAAAGTGGTTTCTGTAACATATGTTGCCAAATATTCAATGGTATTATAAAAAAGAAAGAGAAAACCTAAAAACGTAAAGCGTAAAGCATCCGATTTATAGTTATTTTCCATAAAACATGACACATCTACAATAAGAACACTTATGCACGTATGTTGTTTGTTGACTTCAGCTCAGCATTCAACACTATCATTCCATCCAAGTTAATAGCCAAACTTGAAGACCTGGGCATTAACACCTCCCTATGCAATTGGATTATGGACTTTCTGACCAACAGACCACAGCAGGTGAGATCAGGCTCCATCTGCTCCACCACTATCACACTCAACACTGGTGTACCACAGGGCTGTGTGCTAAGCCCCTTCCTCTACTCCCTCTTCACCTCCGACTGCAAGCCTGTGAACGGATCTAACTCCATCATCAAGTTTGCGGACGACACTACGGTGATTGGTCTCATCAGCAACAACGATGAGACGGCCTACAGGAAGGAGATCCAGCACCTAGCCACATGGTGCAACAACAATAACCTGCTCCTTAACACCTCCAAGACAAAGGAGCTCATTGTGGACTTCAGGAAAGAGTCAAGAGGCACACATGACACCATCTACATCAATGGGATGGCTGTTGAACGTGTCTCCAGTTTCAAGTTCCTGGGGATCCACATCTCGGAGGACCTGTCCTGGACTACCAACACCTCCAGCCTGGTCAAGAAGGCTCACCAGCGCCTCTTCTTCCTGAGGACACTAAAGAAGAATCGGCTGTCCTCGGCTATCCTGGTGAACTTCTATCGCTGTGCAATAGAAAGCATCCTGACCAACTGTGTCACAGTCTGGCATGGGAGCTGCTCTGTTGCAGAGCGCAAGGCACTGCAGCGGGTGGTGAAAACCGCCCAGCGCATCACAGGGACTCCACTTCCATCCATGGAGGACATCCAGAGGAAACGCTGTCTGCGTCGAGCTCGCAGCATTCTTAAGGACTCCTCTCATCCCGCTCACAGACTGTTTTCTCTCCTGCCCTCCGGCAGGCATTTCAGGTGCCTCCGGACCAGGACCAGCAGACTAAAGGACAGCTTTTTTCCCAGAGCTGTCTCTTTATTGAACTCTGCCCCTCACTGATCCCACTGCCCCTCATATACTGCTACACTCTTCTCTCCCCCCCATTGCACACCTGTCTTCACTTGTTATTTGCACTAATGGACTGTCTATACATAACATTTATGTTCATTTGCACTACCAGACTGCTCATTTGCACTGCCAACTGTTCATTACAGTACCGACTGTTTACTGTTTACTATGCATCTTGCACTCCTACACTTTAACTGAAATATGCAATAACTTCTTCCATTGCACTGTTACTTAGATAGCTTCTGTCCATAATTTATTTGCACTACTCTATATCCATCGCACTGCTGCTCACCATAGCCTAATTTATTGTATACAGCCACCTGTAAATTTCTGTTTATAGTAAAAGCCATCTGTACATTATGTTCATAATACATATCCATCTGTAAATCTCTGTTTATAGTAAAAGCCATCTGTATATTATGTTCATAGTATATATCCATCTGTAAATCTCTGTCTATAGCAATAGACATCTGTATATTATGTGCATAGTATATATCCATCTGTTAATTTCTGTTTATAGTAATAGCCATCTGTATATCATGATCATAGTATATATCCATCTGTAAATTTCTGTCTATAGTTAGAGACATCTGTAAATCATGGTCATAGTACATTTCCATCTGTAAATTACTTCTGTATATTTATTTATGTAACTTATGCAACCAATGTATATCCTGCACTTGCTGCTATTGCACTTCTGGTTAGACCCAAACTGCATTTCGTTGCCTTGTACTTGTACATGTGTAATGACAATAAAGTTGAATCTAATCTAATATGTAAATTTGAGTAGTCTGTAAGATTTTGTGAAATTATTCTGATAATTAAAAGAAAATATATTCATAAAATAAGTTGTGATTGAGTTGTGAACTGAAATGTACATTACATAGCTGTATCAATAAAAAAACGTTGTGTCTGGTAAAATGTTACTAACAAAGACAAATTGGGGAACATATAGTAATATATACTACAATATATAAATGTAACTATTGTCATGTATTAGAAACTTTTGCTTCCTACATGCAAGAAAACAAGGAAAGAAGGGAGGAAAACATGATAGAAGAATTAGGAAAAGTAGGTAACAGAGACACATATAAAAGAAGTACTGCAATGGGGTACTGAATACACATTTTTTCAAGAACAGCACAGGCTGTAAATCCGAAATGGCAGTAGTGGAATGATGTGGATGCAAACCGCTGTACAACCGCAAATAAAAAAGACTTTTATTTTGCCCTGAATGTAGTATTGTGATGTTTGTTTTATGAAAGTTGTAAGTGCAAACACAAACAAGTGAGCAGAATGATTTACTTTGCTTATTTTATTGCTTATTTTTATTATCCTAATCGTGACAGAAGCAAACTAAGATCTCTGTGACATTCATCCTACTGTAAATATGGCTGTTAATAAAAAAGAGATGGACAAACACAAATTCAAGATGCTGAGGAACAAAGAGGTCGTTGTCTGTTTTTAATTTAAACGGCGCAGACAATTTTATTACCCGGAGACCCCATTTGCAGTATGTTTGTACACTTAATCTTTAAAGTTTGTTAACTGGTTTCAAACATTACTGTTGTCTGATTGAATGATTTTGACTTCTTCTATTGATGTTTGGAATGGGATCAGTGTGAGATCTGTTCGGGATCACAGACTACATGTCCATGGGTGTGTAAGGTCGGTGCCAAAATGTCCTGACCAGAGACATTATTTACTCCTGATCAAAGATCGTTATCTCAAGAAAGGGAGATCTTACAAGCCAAAAGAGTGCCCCTTCCTGTAAAACAACATATTCACTCCTGATGAAAGATCATCTTCTCGAGAAAAGACAGAGAACATCTCTCACAACAGTGGGAGATCTGAACCAAATGGATAACTTCGTGTGAGAAACAATGGACTTCCTCCAGTATAGTGAACTCCCTACAGAGATAGCATCTACATCTCAAATGACTCATACCAGTGAATCAAGGATCCACACCTCAACCTGCACCCCCAACTGTTCCTTCTTTCCCCCTTACTCAGCACAGGACAACCAAAAGATCACATAAGAACTATACACAAGATCACACATAACACATACACAAAACATACATATGCTTATTTGGTATCATTTGAAAGGTCTCAGTGCGATTGGTTCAATGGTCTCATTTCCACAGCAGTAGAGCAGATCAACATAGGTTTGAATATTATGCACAAAGATAATATGCTCACTGCTGAGGGTGTTTCCCTTCCTGAGGGTCTTCACATGGAAATGCCCATTTGTGGCCTGATCTGATTCAGGACAAGGTCCTTTCCAATGTAAATAATGTCTTCATGTGGAGGAAGGGTATTTTGGTCTGGGTACTTAAGGGAAGCTGACAAAATGTTCAGGGGGAATTCTATCGAGATGAACCCCATAATGCTGTGTGTTCTTTGGGACACAGCACTATGCTTTTCCCTTTAATTTGGGGAATCTGTAACCAGATCTCCCGCACAAATCCCTGTGTGTCGTCTCCTGCCAGGTTTGCCATGTTGAATTTCTACTTATTCAGGTTTTTGTGATTTTCTACTATTTGTTGCTGAATTGATTTTGATTGACAATTGATTATTGGATTGAACCTTGAATTATGTTTTCTATACCTGGCTATTAAATTGTAAATAAATTGTTATGGTTGACTCTAATTCCGCATTTTTCTGAACTCATTAACTCTAATATACTATGTTATATCCTAGTTACCGCAAATCCCTGTTCAGGTTAGTGACAAACTAAAAGCCTGTCTAGGTGGAGCATAGATGGACACCAGCTGAGACTTTTAGAATAAACGGCTAACATCTTGACACTAGTTAAGTGCACTTAGAATGTGGAGACCATATTTTCCATTCAGAACAGCACGAATGTTGTCTGACCGATCTGAATAGGATGAGTCTCAACCTCTGATTATTGTAATATTGTTTTATCTAAGTGGTACATAGGAAACTATGGCATGATTATACAAAGCTGCCATTGGAGACAGTAAGGTTGGTCTACTGATCTCTTTTGGGGTGGTTATGAACCTCTGGTTAAAATAATTGTTACTCTATTAAAGTTCTTACAGTCTAAGCCGTCCAAAAAAAGGTACATTTTAGCGATGAGTTTTCTTGCATGTAGGAAGCATTTTAGCGACGGTACTGGTCCTTTACCTCTGACAGTGGACAAGCTTGAATGAGTTTGTGATCGTGAACCCACGTATAAACGGCCGGCGTGAGGCTTCTGTCCGACTTGAGAATCAAGATTATTGGGAGTATTAGATTTAGAATAATACAGGAGAATTAACCATATACCCAAATTACATAATTTGATAAAGATACATTTAAAGCATATAAGAAATTCAAGTATTATTAAAATGAAAATGAATTTCATTTAAATGATTATTCCATTAAACAAAGAAAAGACAGGAACACATGTAAAGCCTTCGCCATGCCTCTGGATACCATCATTGGACCAGCAGATGTGACCTTAAAAACATTTCTTTTTTTAAATATTGTTTAAATAAACTGCATAAAACTGTATGACAAATAGTGTACCTATTTGTGTTTATAGCGTTGATACTGTGATTTTGACTTAAAACATAGATTTTTGTCCATTCAATTTTAGACCTTGTGGCGTCTTTCACAAATTCACTAATGTGGAAAACCAACATCCGGGATACAAAATCTTCACTTGCCGGCAATGTGGAAAAGATTTCAAATGTAAAGGGCATGTTAATAGCCACATGAAAAGTAATACTGGAGAGACTCCTTTCTCCTATCAACAATCTGGAAAGAGATTCACACAAAACAGAAACCTGAAAGCCACATGATAATACACACCGGAGAAAATCCTTTAACCTGCAAACTGTATGGCAAGAGTTTCTCGTTCAATGGAAACCTAAGGAATCACATGCAAATTCACACTGGAGAAAAGCCTTTTACATGCAACCATTGTTTCACACAAAAAAAACACTAAATTCACACTAGAGAAAATTGTTTTATTTGTCATCTGTGTGGAACAAGTTTCAGAAACATGGAGCAGCTGAACAGGCACAAAATAATAAACACTGAACAGAAGCCCATCACGTCCAACTGGTTTGAAAAGAGTTTCAGATTAAATAAAAACCTCAAGAGACACATGATACTTCACGATGAAGTGAAGCTTTTTTTCTGCCCTCAGTCTGGAATGGTTTCATGCCTAAAGGAAACTTTAAGATTCACATAAGACTTAACACATTTCTCTTGTCAACAGTGTGCTGAGAGTTTCACTCATCTAAGAAACCTTAAGACTCGTTTAACAACTCAACCTGGAGAAGACATACAGGGGCACGACATTTGCCCAGATGAAGTATTTAAAAAAACATTAGCTGATTCACTCTAAAGAAAGCAAGAAGCCATTTTATTTTGATCAATGTTCTAAAAAATTTACTTTGCACTCACATTTAATAATACACCTGAAATGTCATTCCGATGTGAAACCCCACTTGTGGGCTTTGTGTGAAAAGACTTTTAAATGGCTAAACCATTTAAAATTCCACCAGAAAATTAATGACAGTGTCGATGACTTTATTAGCGCGAGCTACCCAAAACAACACCAATAGACTTATACTGGAGAAAAGCCTGACAAGTGTTCAGAATCTTCCTGCTTCCGAAATCCTGAAAACACACGAGTGTGTGCAAACCAAAGAAAAGTACCCCTGCCCATTGTGTGGGATAAATTTGATTTAATTATTTGCTGACTCATAAGAAAAAACATTGTTCAAAGTAGTCAAAGACGTTTTCAATTTGTAGCAATAAACAATGAGGTGTCAAGCAAATCACAAGTCCAGTACAGCGTACCACAGGGCTCAGTTTTAGGGCCTCTCCTCTTTGCACTATGCTACCTCTAGGAGGTGCAATTAAGAGACACGGAATCAGCGTTCACTGCTATGCTGATGCTGATACTCAACTCTATATTTCCTTGAAGCCACATAAAACACAGCAGTTAAAATAAAAAATGTAATGCATAGTCGATATAAAAAATTGGATGAGTAGTGTTACTGCTGACATCAGCTCTAGAATTCAAAATGCTTGTATTTATTAATATCACTTTAAATGTAACATTCTTCATAATCCTTAGTGTGACATGATACAGCTTAAAAAATAATGTAATAATCAATGGAACATAATTAGTAAATATGTATTCTTATATGTGTGGTTTTTATTTATTTATTTATTACCTTTAATAACCAAAAGAGTTTGACTTACAATACATATATGAAAACATTCTTGCATGACATGACATACGTTATGAATTAAATATACAAAACGTAATGAATATGAGATTTTTTGTACTCAATAGAATGACGCACATGTGAAAAATGACGTTAACAAAGAAAATACAATCAACTGTATTATACGCTATAACCAATATTCTCTTGTAACTTCTGTGAGCTTTACAGTGTATGATGTTATTTAGTTCCAAAACTGACAAATGTTTATGAAGAGAAACTATGTGAAGTCTTTAAAGAAGAGGCACCTGTTCTTTTCAATGCAGTGTTTTCACACAAACAATTCCTAAAATTTATTTTGAGGCATCTGGTTATCGACATTTGTTTTCTGCTTCCAATTATGTATACATTTCTGCTTTGTAAGACGTATTTTCATTCATATAATCCTATCTACAGTTGAAAATATACAACCCCCCTTGCAGAATCTGGAAAATAAAAAAAAAGAGTTATTTTGAAAATTACGGTTTATTTTTAATTTAGTCCTGCCCTGAACAACTTATTTTACGATACAAATGTTAACAAAGTTCACACCAAAAAATAATAACAGAATTTCTAAAATAGCCCACTCCAAAAGTTTCCACCCCCCTGATTTTTATACTGTATGATGTTACCTGAACAACCAATGACAGTTTTTATCTTTTGTTATAGTTGTTTAAGGGAGTCATTCAACTGTCCACTGATCTTCAGAAAAATCTTCCAGGTCCAATCATCTTTGCTTTTTCAGCATTTCTGGATATTTGACTTATGTCCAGCAGTAACTGTATGCAGTTGAGATTCAGCTTTTTACATTGAGGACAATCAAGATACACAATTATGACAATAGATAGAAACATTCATTCATACTCATGAAGTCAACACAATTCATTTAAATTCAGGTGGGTGTAAACTACTGAAAATGTTTTTTGGTGTAAATTGTTATAGTTTTGTTTATGTATCAGATCTTTTCATTTAGTAATGTATTTCAGAAGCTATAAAAATACATATATGTTTCTCAGGAAATGAAATATAAACCATTTTCAGTGGTTTACACCCACCTGACTTTAAATGAATGGTGTTGACTTCATAAGTATCACTGAATGTTTCTATCTATTGTAATAGTTGTGTATGAGCCTCTGGATCGTCCTCAATGTAAAAAGCTGAATCTCAACATCATACAGTTACTGCTGGACATGAGTCAAATATACAAAAATGCTGAAAAAGCAAAGATTCTGGAGGACCAGGATGATTTTTCTGAAGATCAGTGGACAGTTTAAAGACTCAAGACAAACAACTATGACAAAACATAAAAACTCTCATTGACTGACTACAAATCAGGGGGAATCAAACTTTTGACCTGGACTATTTTTAGAAATTCTGTTATTATTCTTTGGTGTGAACTTTGTTAACATTTCTTTGGTAAAGCAAGTTGTTCAGGGCAGGACTAAATAAAAAATAAACCTTAATTTTAAAAATTCCTATAATATTTTCCCCAAATTTTCAGCATTTTCCAGATTCTGCAAGAATAATGTAAACTTTTGACTTCAACTGTATGCCTTTATGCACATATTCATATTACCTCAACTGTCTGGCCAAACGGTGCCAACAAAAGTCACTGATCATACAGCTATGACCTCTCCTTTGTTTGGACTTGCATTAGGTCGACCGGCAGATAATCTCCACATCTGAACAATAAATCTTCATGGCTAGCACACAGCAGAATTAGTTTTAAAAACAGGTGACCACGGCAGCTCTGCAGGGCATTTCAATCCGGTTACTTCCAGAAGAGAATATTCCAGAACATAAGCCAGCACGGGTAAATGAAAAGAGCTAAAAGTGGGTAGACGAGCGATCCGTAGAGGGCATGATCAAGAATGCCCTGAGAGACGACTGACAGGTAGAGAATCCAGCCCTCGCTGATGCTGACAGGCGCTTCTATAAGCTCCTGGTAGATAAAGACGCAATAGAGGATTGTGAAGCCAGGACTGAGCAGTATCACAGCCAACGTGCTCAAAGCTCTAAGAGAGACACAGAAACAGGTGATTAAAAGAATATATAAACATGAAACACAGTATCACTTTCTATTAAAGCATCAATCAAATTGTCTCAGTTATGCTTCCCATAAAAATAAACCCTGCATACACTGACGCACACTCCGTCAAGTTATTTATCCGAGGGGCTTCTGCGTGTTCTCTGAGATCTCAGGGAATTCGGAACTATTTCATACATTTGCACAACATCCTGTAAATCATTAATGGTTCCATATTTTTGCATATTACTTAATTATCTTAAGTCATTATTTTCTATAGTCTACATTCTTTGGAATTTCTCTTATATTATTCTTGCTATGATATTTCAGTTTAATCTTAGGTTGTGTGTATTGTTTGTCAAGATGTAACTGAAAAACAGACAGTTCTGATCCAATAACAGGGCTGGCCTGGCACAATATTAAATTGGCCAAAAGAATGAACAAATGACGGTCAAATTCATCCAAATCTGTCAAATTCATCTTTGATTTCGTTTTTCCCTTTTTGGTCAATGAAAATACAAATGCAGGATTTCATGTTGGAAGTTAAAAGGCTAAGTGACAATATAAAAAAGACACTTAAAGATGAAGTGTGTGCTACTGGGTGCTCTTTTACTTCGGCATGTGTGGTGTGATACAGGAGGCAACGGGCACCAGTGTGATGGCCAAGAT
The DNA here is from genome assembly GCA_026939265.1 of Oreonectes daqikongensis. Taxonomy (NCBI): domain Eukaryota; kingdom Metazoa; phylum Chordata; class Actinopteri; order Cypriniformes; family Nemacheilidae; genus Oreonectes; species Oreonectes daqikongensis. Next base: position 673,930 of record JAOTQM010000223.1, on the reverse strand, counting down.
AAATCCAAGAGAGAAGTTAATGAGAGCCGTGCAGCCCAACAGCACAGCCAGATAGAGCAAAGAGGTCAGTTTCAGCACCCTCCAGCCCTGCTCCGTTCCCTCTCCAGATAACAACCTGTCACAGAAACACATGGTCCATGTTGGTGAACATTGATGACCTAGTGAGCCTTGAGGACTGTTAAATTGAAACTGTTAAACTACCAGACTTGCGTTGAGAGAAACCACCTAGGTTACCTAAAAACGGTTTCTGAGTAGGTGTCTTACTGAGTCTTGGAAGAGCAAATGTATGTGTTTACCGTTGTGCATTGTGTGGCAGTGCAAGTCCTGCGGTATAGATGGCGATGGCGGTGAGCACCACAGCTTCAGTTTCAGACACGGGGAAGTGCTGCACGGCCATCTCCTGCAGCTGAACAGGAAGCAGATAGAGCGCCACACCTGTCAGGTGACTGATGACCACTGGGGTCAACACTGACAGCACCCCTGGACTGGATGACTTAAGAGTAACAAGAAACAAATGTTACGCAAATAAGGCAATTGTTTCCCTTTGTTTTGTTCTGACACAGACACAGTTATCACAGACACTGAAATGGGAACAGGCATATTTTTCAACCATGGGTCATTTATTTAGCAACAGAAACTGTCTGATGGTGGATGGGAAGTATCACTAAAATAAAAGAATTATTTGCCTGATCAAGTGATCTTGAGAATAAAGCAGTCTTTTTAGTTCCCTAATGGCTGTCTTTGTCTCACAAGTCAGCGAGTATAATTGTAAATATCATGACACTCACCTGTTCCACTTCACTGACTCCATCCACCTCTGCCAGAGCAGAGGTGGTACCAGGATGAACCCAGAGATCCAACGCCTGCGATGAAGTTAAGAAATCTAACACAACCATGATTTACATATTATTATTAGAAAAATAGAGATTCGTTCTGAACGACAAAATGCATACGGTTTGCTATAAATAACCAATCTCGAAAACACCACAATTATTATTACTATACTAATATTCTTTTAATTACCATCACCAAAGCTACAGCCAACAGTCCCATTCAAATGATCAAAACATTATAATAAAGAATCACAGAGACAGATGTGGATACTCGCAGCAGTAAGATGACTGCCAACAGGCCAAACGCCGGCATATAGTAGCCGATGGACACGAAGCGAGAGAGAGATGGCAAGAGATAAAAGAAATATGACTGATGAAGACGTTCTAGGAGATTGTTCAGTTTGCGGATCATTCCCTCCAGCAACCTGTCCAACATAAATATCAGACACAGAGAAGAGAAATTATGATTCTGCATACACACATACAAGTGTTTACAGACGTGGGGTTCAATTAAAGGCAAATCAAAATGCAGACAGTGAAAAATCCACCTGCAGGCTGGATCAAAGGATTGAAGAACTATTAATGCATTAAAAGTAGAACTAAAAACTAAACTAAACTTAAAATAAATTACATCTATACAGCAATATTAAGATAAAGAACTTAAATGATAATGCTCTCTTCAGGAGCACTCTCACTATGCTGCATGGACAATACAAACCTGCCAATAGTGGTGACATCTGTCTTGTAGTGTCTGAAACTGTTGATACCCCGAATAGAAGCAGCTTCTATGTGATAGCGGAGAAATAAGCCGTGGTCACCCCAAGCGCGTCCGCTGGCCTGTTTCAACACCATCAGCATCATAGTCTGAGCCGCATGAGTGTAGCCCTCAGCAGTGTCCCAGTCATTCCTCTGGAGCTGAGAGACAAGTAACAGCATTTATAAAATGCTGATCAAAGCATGCTGACACTTTTATCTAAATGATTTTTCCCACTTATTACAGGGACAACCCCTGTAACTTTATGCTTTATGACGTGTTTTGCCAGTGTGAAACTGCATGAGATTTAAGAACTATGTAATAAAACGAAATAAATAAAAACAGAGCTCAGTAGAAGCGACTACAGTAGAAGAGAAACACTAGGCTCACATAAGCTCTTGTTATGGTGCATTTTTGGATCTGTTACTATTCCAAGTGTCTTGGTCAAGGATAAAATTGTAACATCAGTGTTAGGTACCTCTGTTTAAAACTCTTACCTTTTCTTGAATGGTGCACAGAACACCTAACTTCTGGCAGAAAGCATAGAAGAGGTTGGCCAGGTCCAGGTTGGGCAGCTGACCATTGAGCCCTTCTAAAATCAAATCTAGGCTGGTGACGACATCACTGCTAAGTTCCAATGTGAGTGCAGCTTGAATCGACCCCGCCCGACCCTGCAGAGGTGAGTACTCCATCCCTAAATAAAAGTGAGAATCCCCATGCTCAAACTCTGACCAGCAGTTTTAGGACTTTTTAAAACACTATGTACACACCTGTAATGTTAGTGTGATGGTAGCCCTCCAGCCAGGCCTGCATGCCAATCAGATCATGTTCATTCACCAAGAATATGATGTCTTTGGCCCAGTAAACCTGATCTTTGGAAAGACACGGACCAGAAAATGAGATCAATTGCATTGCAGAACAGTAGAATAACTGATCAAAGCAATTATATAATGTGTCCTTGCTCCCTGAAGCAAGTCTAGTCTAAAGCATTGAATGATTGCATGACTATAACAGCAGGCTCTGTGTGTGACATATAGAAAACAAAGAGATTTCTGGGTCACCACACCTAAGCATTGCCATACATAATGAAAAGCCAATGTTAATTATCACAGTCTTACACTGGAAAATGTGAAATAATTGTTTGCTTTGTTTTATTGGGAAGTAGAGATGACAGGAAACAATAGGAGGGTGAGGAGACAATGGGTCAAGAAACAACATTTATGTAAAAAAAAAAAAAAGCCTTTTGTCCCTGTTCTGCATTCTTGCTTTTGAATAAAAAAAATCGACATCTTCAGTGCATTTGTAGACTTACTCCTGAAATACTGTGCAAGAGTCAGCAGAAGACCGACTGCCTGGTTGTTACTGTTGCCAGGACTACAAGGCGCACTGATCACCAGCGCCTCTGTCCTGGGAGCTCGAGGTGCCCGCAAAATCCCGTAAACATTAGTGCCTCGAACCATCTGAAATAAAAATGTGACGAGTAACATCTTGCCTTTAATAATAAACCCCCTAAAGTTTCATTTATTTTTTATGTAATATTAAAGCAACGCTAGAGAGGTTCCCCCATGTGGTTGATAAGCGCAATGGTCTGTTAACAGTGTTAAAGGAATCCTTCTTTGAATCAATCAGAGCGACTACCAATTTAACATCTGACTTATATACTCAATTCTATAGGAAAAACTGTATTGTGTCATTGTATAGACAGTAAGTAACTCACATAGCGCTCTTTGTTCTCATCGGGGAAGGGCAGTGTGCGGGAGAAACTCTGAGTGAACACCTCCAATCCTCGAGCCTGCATCGTCTTAACCAACCACTCCACTGGCATGCCACTAAACATAAAAAGAGTGTGTGACAACATTGGTGGATTTTAATGACTTAAATCTGATGATGAACTCTTAGGGTGTTTTCACACCTAGTTCGTTTGAGCCCTCCAAATGCTCTCGGAGCAGTTCAGCGTGTATATGTGAACAATCCAAGTGATCTCAGACCCCCCTAAAAGGCCCCAAAAGCGAACCGTACTCAGACCACCTCTCTATATATATGTTTGAGATTTTATACCATGAAAAATTGTCAGTTATGAACTCCACATATCTTGCAGATGTCATTTTGACACCCTAAAATGACCTACATGTCACTTCCTAATATTTCAGCCCAAATCATCACGACCACTTTCTTGCTGATGTTGCAGTCTCATTGGAATAGGGTAGTCACTTATCAGAAATCCATTTATCTATTCATCTGTTGTAAAACAAGTCTTCATGTGTTTCTACGACTAAGGTACAAAACAGTAAATATAACGAAATATGTTGTGTGTATTGTATGCATTGTGAAGCTAATGCAGGAAACAACATTTGCAACAGTGTGTTTCAACTTTAAGCACTATACTCCAGCAATACTGCAAAACATACTAAATGTTAGACGTGACATTATATCATTCGTTATGGATAATACATATGGCCAAACATATGCATCAAAGCAGCCATAAGTTCTCTCAGGTTGTTTGAGATATCTTATGCGTGCGCCCAGACAGTCAGAGCTCGAAATACTAAACAGAGTTCTCTTTTACGTCTTCTTACTTTGAAACGTCAAAATTCCCATATTAGCAAGTATCATTGTAAAAGTAGTCCGTTTCATGAATATAAACAGTTGGGAAACGCATGTGTCACAGTTTAGATCCGTATATACATATACTTGCTCTTAAAGGGGCAGCAGCATAATAAAGATCTGTTTATAATATTCATCAAACAAAGGACAGGCCCAAAACACTCACTGATATTAAAGGAATTGTGTTCTCCTCATACGAGTTGTTCACAACAGATAAAGCAAAAAAGTAGCATACAATAATTTTTCGTTTGTTAAACATGTGCTTTAAATATGGTTGAAGTGTTGAAAGAGAGTTTGTGTACCGTTTCCTCATGCCACCGGGGTGGCAGTTGCACTGATGGCTTGGGCCCATCATCGCTGCTTGCAGCTATATTTACAGTTTGTGTTTTCTTGCTACCTTGATACCTTTTTAAAATACCTATTAACTTTCATGCTGTAATTCTTTTACAGTTTGAAATGTGGATAAATGTTTGGATAAAAGCGCCTGCTAAATGACTAAATGTATTTGCATTTGCGCATTTGGCAGAAACTTTTATCCAAAGCGACTTACATTGCGTTACACTAAACATTTTGTTTCTTAGTATGTACAATTCCTGGGCTCGAACCCATGACCTTGGCATTGTTAGTGCCATGCTCTAACCGCTAAGCTACAGGAAAGCTATGTAAATGTAACAATGATATCCTTGAGGTTATATACCATATAATAAGAGTATATAAAAAACATTAAAACAAAGCAGTTCAGAGTAGTGGTCAAGACTCTCACAGATGTTCAGTTTGTGTGAGACTCACCCAGACTTTCGTTTGTGTGCATCAAACTCTCTTGCCGTAGACAGGGCTCTCTCCCCGGAGGGGAACCGTTCCTCCACCATGGTAGAACCCATGGCGTTCTCTGACATGTATGTGCGTAGCGTGAAGGGCTCAAACGCTAGACCCATGAACCAAATGATGGCCGCCAAGTAGCAAACAATACTAAGTGAACAAATGAAATGAGAAACCATATAAGGAACGTTTTTAATAGCTGATGAAGTTGCAGTAACTCATATTATACATACATTTATATTACTTATTGATACATTTGGCAGATGTCTGAACACTTACCATATGGGCGTGTTGAGGCGGGTCAAGAGGTTGGTCAACGCCTTTCTGCGGTTCGGGTCAGACAACAGACCCATTGTTATAATTTACTGCTTTACTCCAGGAGGACTGTGATCTGCGGGTAACATCAACACAAAATATTCTTCAAAAATCTCAATAACCCCATTAGTTCCTTTTCATTATTAAGTATTAAACATTGTACTTAACAGAACACCATTTTCATGCCATTTCTAATATTTTAACTTTAATGTAAACCTTCGTTTAATAACGTTTGTCAATATGTATAACCAATCATTATTATAAAGCGCTACAAATACTAGTAAACCATAAAAAGATTAAGAAATGTCAAAGGAAACCGCATGTAGGCTACATGACAGCAACTGTTCTACAAGTCCAAACAATAAATGGAAATAAATTATAGTGAAATATATAAAGACAAGATTTTTTTACCTAAACGATGAATGTTTTTTTACCTAAACGATGATTTATTTAGTTTTACTGCTCTGCTGCTGTGCTAATCCATACTCCAGCTCCTCCGCTGCGACTGAGGATAAAATATGTTTTCAGAACAATTGCAACATTGGCGATATCATATAAATAAACCAATAACATATAATTGCCTATGTTTCTCTATCGTACGTTAATACGAAATATGACCAGTATACAGTTCGTTACATTCATTCATCTCATTTCACTTGTTCCGTGTTTCTGGTTGGAAGTAATATGGTGCGGACAAACTTCCGCTTTGGCGTCCCAGGATTGGTCAGTTACGGTGGGTTTTTCCTGTTTGAATGAATGACATACCCAAATTTTACATGCATAAAGCCAAGATAATATCTATAAAACCTTCATTTAGTTTTTTTTTGCATACATTTAAAAAAATGTTATGGATCACTTACCATAAACATTAAAAACAAAAAACTTTGAAAACTTATAATCTTTTGACAATTGTGGATAAATTGTGATACACACACACACACACACACACATATATATATATATATATATGTATGTATTGACTGAAGTAGCCCTTTGTTTTCCCTTTGTGCAATGATGTAGTATAAGATCTGTTCTGTATAAGAAAATATCCCCTTTTATTTTTTGTTTTATTATTAGTTGTATTACTTTTACTAGTACTTTAGTTACTAGTATTGTTATATTATACGTTATATGTTGTATATTCATGTTGAAAGCAAATAAAAAACATTATGACATACCCTGCGTTCCATTTCGAAGAGCTCATCCTTAAGCCCTTCAAAGTGTTTACCCCCCCGACCGAGAGCTTCGAAGGGTGTAATTTAGGGGAGCAAACAACTGTGTCTTAAAGTGCCCATCTGTGCCCATCTGCACGATCATCCCGTGCCCATAAAGAGGCACCGTCGCCACGCAAAGAATCATGGGGGCAAAGAATCAGTTGTATCCTTCGAAATGGTTATGTCTCCAGTATATATTCTGTATATGTAATATCCAAGTCAAAAATACAATAACCTATCTTGGAATAGTAATCTCCAAAAAAAACTGCATGTGATCAAAACTTTAGCCTATTATAGAGAAAACTAAGTGTAGTAAATTTAATCAGTGGCTTTAAAGAGACCCATCTTTAAAAGCAAGGATTCTTCTCTCCAAGGCATAAGGCATTTTGCGTTTAACATGCTGCTCTGTCTTTAGACTGTGATAAAACTATTTGTAAAAAGATTGCACAACTACTAGGCCTATGTCATTTTGTTTGGAAAAAATAAAAGTTAGTCTATTTTATCCAACAGCTGCAGTAATGGTGGTCTAAATTTTGTTGATTTTGCAACACTAAATAACACCTTTAAAATAATCCAGTATTTGGAATATTATTCCGGATTATATTTTCTCTCAGCTGGGAGGTTTGAAGTTCTTATTATTATGTATCTTTAGTATTGAGAAGATCCCTGTTTTTCTCTCCAATTTCCACAAACAAGCCTTATTAGCTTGGTCTATGATGTTCAAACATAATTTTTCCTCTACCAATTTCTTTATTTGGAATAATGAAAATAGATGTTATAAACAAGTCATTTTTTAAAAATTGGTTCAAGAAAGGAATTCATCGGGCAGTTATTTAATCAGGGTGGCTACTTACTTACTTTTCAAGAATTCCTCTTCCAATACAATATTCCTGTCTCCTCAAAACAGTTTGCCAGTGTACTAGGTGCTATCCCTAACGATGTCATTATATTATTTAAGGGATATAATAGAGGTTTGAGTTCTGAAATGTCTCCCACAGACCTGTCTGATACTAGGTAGAATATGCTTTGATTCCACATTGAAAAATAATAGAAATATTTTGTGGAAAAAGGCTTGCACTCAATAACAAATATTTCTTAGTGAATAAGGTTAAAGAGATCTTGTTTAAGCTTTTTTTAATCAGTATTATCCCGTTAAAACCTTTATTGTGTCAAAATTTTAATCAAATATAGATGTGAATTGTACTTTTTATGATTTACAACCAGAGGCTTTTCTGCATCTTTTTTTGATACTGTGATTATACAAGAAAACGTTGGCAGGAGATTTGCCAGTTCATTGTAAAATTCATAATGATTTTGAGCTTTACTTTAAAAATGTTTTGTTTGGTTCGAACAATTTTGAGAAGCAAGATAAAAACGTGCACTTTCTTTGCAACGTAATTATTTTGCTCGCAAAATATTTTATACACAAATCATTGAAAGTTACCCCACACTTTTCCCATTTTCAATAAGAAGTAAATGTGCAAAAGTCTTAGGCACGCTAGTATTTTTACCCCCAAAAAGAGGTTTTAAGCCAGTTAAGTCTTTCCTTTGCTGTATTGTGCCAGTAGGAATATACAGTTTACATTTCCAAACATTCATTTTGTCATTATTTGTAATAATCCAGTGAGGTTTTTGTATGCACAAGGAGTTTGACAACAGCCGTTGCTCCACACAGAGATCTGATCTCATCATCAGCATCATCATCATCATCATCAAGTCTGTCTATTATTACATGAAGAAAGAGGCGAAAACTGTGACAAGCTAAATCCAAAAGAATTGTAGCAATGTCTCCAAGACACCATAAGACACCTACATGCACAACATGAAAAACTAGGTGTAAGTGCATAGAGGAGAAAAGCTGCTTTAAATGCAAAAGATGTAGTGAAGCAACTGTATGTATCTTAGTATGCTTATGATTCCAAAAATGTAAAGATGGTTCAAAGAACCATGTTAATGCCCCTTTGTGTAAAGGGAAAAGTGAATTACTCATCTGTCATGCTGCAATGAAATGGCCAGCATATTTGAAGTGTTTAAAACATCCTGGTAAGAGTGGAAATAATAGGAGTCCTATTTAAAGCTTGGTGGTTCTCTGCCAGTTTCTTTCAGTGCAAGTAAGTACAGTGCAGTGGACTGTATGTTTGAACTGAAGAATCACTGACTAAATGTCACAAAGGCTATGCAGCATATCTTTTGCCATCAAATTGGGCACATTTTAATTTAGCAGCTCATTGAATGCAGTTTGGGCCCTCTGTGTCAGTCCAACAACTGTGTTACAAACCTTACAAAACACAGAAGTAAATTCATTCCTATATGTTGTTTAGTTGCATTAGATGCCTGTAGTATAATCCTGCAGCAACAAATTACTAAAGAGCCGAGTATGTGTTGTTTCCTTCACTCATTAATTTATTAATTCATTCATTCATCAAAACAGCTCATTTTTTAAATAAAATAAAGATGGAATCATATATGCAGTGGCCTTTGAAGATCTCAGCAGGATAATAGAAAAATGGAGAGACACAAAAATGACTTTGGGGCAGATTCAAGATTAAAAAAAACTGCTACTACAGGGACTGCTGCAGATTTCTCCTTAAAGACAAAGACAGAGAGACAGAGTCAGAGAAAAATGAATGATATAAGGAACACATGCTCAACTCTGTTTCAAATTGCAGTTGCTTAATGACCTCTCAAAAAAAAAAAAAAAATAATGATACTAGGAGACAGGACATGGCTGCCAATCAACATGCCACAAATTCAGGGACAGCAAAGACTCAGGTCACCACTAATATTGTTATTCTTTGGATCTTTTTCCAATAAATTAATAATAATAATCAGGTCACACAAAGCAAACGTTATTTTACAAGCAGGGTATAAAGACATGATGGACATTGTTTATTTCAAACTATGTGTGAAGAACATCTTTCACCCTGTCATACAGGAAATTAAGCCGTTTATATTACTGTACTGTAGGGTGATCATGCTTTTAGTCCTCACAGTGAATTTCTTCCAGGTTTATTCCAGTTTTCTTGCCCCATAAATGTAAACTGCTTCTCAAATTATCCACTTGACTTTAGTTTTATTAGGATATACATACATACAAAAAAGCTAAAAAATATATGTTTTAAGAAATACTAGTTTTGACGTTTATTTTATATGTGCAACGTTACAAAACGGCAGTCATTACGTAATATCGCGAGATCACAGTCACCCCACGTTGTAACGTCGAGGAAGAAAGTTTCAGTTGTCTGTGGACACCATACAGTGACAACACGCAACAAATAACGTTAATTCCGCCTACATTACGTCTAGAAATAAACACAGACACAGAGAGATGGCGGAGAATGCGTCAGATGGTTCCGTAAGATGTCCGGTTTGTATGAGGGAATTTGAAGCAGGCAAAATTAATGCCCACTTGGATGAGTGTTTACAGGACGTCAGTCCTCGTCATGACGCGTTTGACCATGAAACACCCGCACCGCCGTGCAAAAAACCTCGAACCAACACTACTGACACACGATCTGCTGCACTCTTTTCCGTTTTTCACAGCAAATCTAAAGGCGCTGATCACAAAACCAAGGTTGAACCGGTGGTCACGTGTACAGACACTGCAGAAGTGAAAGTGATGGACAAACCCGAATGTCCAGATTCGCCAGCATCCACCGCATCAACTTCAAAAGGATGTTTAAGGATGAATAACGAAAAGCCATTGGCAGAAGTACTGAGGCCAAGCACACTGGATATGTATTTCGGGCAGAATAAAGTGATCGGAGAACAGACCCTGCTCAGATCTCTTCTGCAGTCACAGGACATCCCATCTTTAATACTGTGGGGTCCACCAGGGTGTGGAAAGGTCTCTGGTTTGTATAATATCGCACATTCTAATGATTTGCCATTTGCAAATGTTTTGTTTGTAACAGTAAACAACATATTCTTTCATATTCTGTCCCCACATCAAGTAAACTATAGTTAGTATTTTATTTTACACTACCCTGCACTTCTATAGTCTTTCTGAAAAGCACATTCTGTGTGGTACAACAGAGGGTTGATACTTGAATAATTCCAGTGTCTCTGAGTTTGAACTGTTTTTACTGTTAGTTTTACATGAAATCGTGTAACTGTGTTAACTTTTTGTTGTTGTTTGTATTGTGACATGCATTTCACAGAGAATTAACAGGAGTTAACAGGACTGAGGCTCTAAGAAGAGCATCGAGGAAAAAAAATCACATGATTACATCTTTGTAAAATGTAATCATAACACCTCAATATTTTTGCAAATAACACCATCCTGTTTTGTTTTGTTTGTTGGTTACACTGGTTGCAGACCACCCTGGCCCACATCATTGCCAGCTCCATTAAGAAGAAAGGCACAGGACGCTTTGTGCCGCTCTCCGCCACCAGCGCTTCAACCAGTGAGGTGCGTGAGATTATCAAACAGGCCCAGAATGAGCTCCGTTTGTGCAAGAGAAAGACCATTCTGTTCATCGATGAGATCCATCGCTTTAACAAATCCCAGCAGGTCAGTTTTATTACAGTTCAAGCTGCTGTAGCTCAAAAAGTGTTTGAACCTTTCAGCCAGACTTTATATAAATGTATAGATTTAAACGTTGTCATGCAAAGTATGGAAATTTATTTGAACAACACAAAACATTAATAGAAGATATTGTGATATTTATCACATTAACTTGACACTGTCCATGAGGTGCAGATTCACTGCAGTATTTGCCATCTTGTTCTCGTATCAGGACACTTTCCTCCCTCACGTAGAGTGCGGCACCATCACTCTTATTGGGGCCACCACAGAGAACCCATCCTTTCAGGTGAACAGTGCATTATTGAGCCGCTGTAGGGTTCTAGTTCTGGAGAAGCTGTCGGTGGAGGCAATGGGCTCGATTCTGCATCGGGCGGTTGACTTTCTTGGTCTGCAGGTGTTGAAGGAGAATGCAGGAGAACAGGACTCTTCAACACATTGCTCAGAGTAAGTGTTTGTTTCCTTCTGCAGATTTGGCTTCTTTGTTTCTACAGTCAAAAATTCACTGATTAGGTATTCAGTATAGATGTGGGACGTGGCACGGGCTAAAGGCTGTGTCAGCGAATCTCTGTATTAAGTTCTCTTTCATGCTTGAATGAACAAAAACACACAAGATTATGCCAGAAAGCCAGTTTTGTCTAGTATTTTCGTAAGCGCAGACTTAAAATCCTAAATGAATGCAAAGAGTTGTGAAAATGGGATAAGGCGTCATATCTGCCTAGAGCCGCAGCCGCATTCTTGCTGTTGCTGTTACTTCGGTCACTAATGTTAATCAAAGAACAATAGAGAGACTAAATCAATTTTGTTTTGTAGCTTTAATGAGAATTCTCTGTAATTCTTCTTCTGTATTTAATTTAGACATTAGCATTAAATACTGTTAAGTGTTTGAGAACTTCTATTTCTGTACATTTCCTACATGTTAGACATGATAGCTTGCAATTATACTGTACTTCAATGTTGAACGGCTATAATTAATGTTAAAATAAAGAAAAAAATGATCAATTTAATAGAGACATCAGTAGCAGTAGTAATATCAGAATGTTGGCTTTCATTCATAAAATGATGTGTTGTTTCTACATTAATTTGGAGATTAAATGTGAAATTATTAGAATGTAAAAGTAAAGTTAATGTGATTAATCAGATACATTTTTTCAATCGATTGACAGCACTAGTTTTTATTAAACACAATTTAAACTTTAGTCCTCAGGTGTTTATTGAACAGAAAGCTCTGGACACTGTAGCACACCTGTGTGATGGTGATGCTCGAGCTGGTCTCAATGGTCTCCAGCTGGCCGTGCAGGCGTGTGTTGTGCAGATGCGCGCCGGTTCCATGAAACCTGACGCAGCTCCTCAACAGATAATAGTGCGTGAGCAACATATTAAAGAGGGCCTTCAGAGATCACACATCCTCTATGATAAAGCAGGTATGTTGTTGATATATTTATTATTAATGAACACTAGGTGGCTTACGTGTAACACATCTGAACAGACAGAATATTGAACAAGATATCAACATGGTAATATTGAACCATCTGTTTTTATTTTCCTAAATCAGGACAGATGTTAGTCTATACACTAGTTTTCTGTTTAGGATAAAGAATATATTAGATTAGATTAGATTAGATTAGATTAGATTAGATTCAACTTTATTGTCATTACACATGTACAAGTACAAGGCAACGAAATGCAGTTTAGGTCTAACCAGAAGTGCAATAGCAGCAAGTGCAGGATATACATTGGTTGCATAAATTACATAAATAAATATTACAGAAGTAATTTACAGATGGAAATGTACTATGACCATGATTTACAGATGTCTCTAACTATAGACAGAAATTAACAGATGGATATATACTATGAACATAATATACAGATGTCTATTACTATAGACAGAGATTTACAGATGATATATACTATGAACATAATATACAGATGGCTATTACTATAAACAGAAATTTACAGATGGATATGTACTATGAACATAATATACAGATGGCTATTACTATAAACAGAGATTTACAGATGGATATATACTATGAACATAATGTACAGATGGCTATTACTATAAACAGAAACTTACAGGTGGATGTATACAATGATAAGTTAGGCTATGGTGAGCAGCAGTGCAATAGATATAGAGTAGTGCAAATAAATTATGGACAGAAGCTATCGAAGTAACAGTGCAATGGAAGAAGTTATTGCATATTTCAGTTAAAGTGTAGGAGTGCAAGATGCATAGTAAACAGTCGGTACTGTAAATTAACAGTTGGCAGTGCAAATGAGCAGTCTGGTAGTGCAGATGAACATAAATGTTGTGTATAGACAGTCTAGTAGTGCAAGTAACAAGTGAAGTCAGGTGTGCAGTGAGGGGGGAGAGAAGAGTGTAGCAGTATATGAGGGGCAGTGGGATCAGTGAGGGGCAGAGTTCAATAAAGAGACAGCTCTGGGGAAAAAAGCTGTTCTTTAGTCTGCTAGTCCTGGTCCGGAGGCACCTGAAATATATACGTGTTATGGATGTGACAAAAAAATGACATTTGTTGTAGGATTAAAAATGCACAAACCAGAAGCAATAATACCCAACAAATGAAAAAGAGATGGCTCATGAAGAATGAAATTGTTAAGATATTTAATATACAGTATATATAGTATATATATATATATAAAATATATATATATATATTTTTTTTTTTGCTTTAGCCAATGTAGACTAATAAATTTTAGCAGTAGTAATATCAGAATGTTGGCTTTCATTCATAAAATGATGTGTTGTTTCTACATTAATTTGGAGATTAAATGTGAAGCTGGCAGTCGTGGCCCAGTGGTTAGAGAGTTGGACTCATGATCAGAAGGTTGCTGGTTCGATTCTCAGGGCTGGTGGGTAACGGCTGAAGTGCCCTTGAGCAAGTCACCTAACCCCCACTTGTTTACTATACAAAAATGTACAAATGTATAGTATAATGCAATGTAAGTCGCTTTGGATAAAAGCGTCTGCCAAATTCGTAAATGTAAATGTAATAAATGCTGTAAAAATGTAATTGTTCATTAAAAACTGTTTATTGTTAGTTCATTGTTACTGTTAATGAATCAGACCATATTGTAAAGTTCTAAAAGTAACATTTTTGAGACCCTTTTATGTCTGTGTGTCACACAGGTGAGGAGCACTATAACTGTATCTCTGCCCTTCACAAGTCAATGAGAGGTTCAGATGCTAATGCTGCCCTCTATTGGCTGGGAAGGATGCTGGAGGGAGGTGAAGATCCACTGTATGTAGCTCGCCGACTGGTCCGGTTTGCTAGTGAGGATATTGGTAGGTAACGTCACCTTTTACATTTAAGATGAGTAATCATAATTTTAGGAATCTCCATGCCAAAAATAAAAGAAAACGCCAGCTGCTCGCGTTTTCAAAAAATCTTCACTATTTTTCACTTCTATTACCTCACCATGTTTCATACCTTGATTAAAATGTCTTTTGAGCACTAAATGTTTCTATTTTACAATCTCAAAAAAGCTGAATATTTTTATTTAAGAATTTACAGAATACTAAAATAAAACAACTTAAGACAACCAATCAGTAAGTAATAAAATAAGAACAAGTGATCATTATGAGCAATAGTAAATGTAATAAAGCAAACATACAAATATAATAGGTTTCAGGTTGGTCTAACAGTGGTTTTCAGGTACAGAAATTGATTAAGTAATCAAAATGTAAAATAACTCTTGAACTCTTATGTTTGATGAGCATGTAAACAGAGATGTTTATTATGCTACTGTCCCTTTAAGAGCTCGCACACAGATCACGGATGATAGACACGCATTTTGCTTCCCTACTCTTTTGCTTCACTTACTGTTTATGTTCATTTTAAGATATAACAAACTACTTTTACCAGGACACTTGCTAATATGGACATTTTGACATCACTTTGTGTGACTATATCCATTCAAGAGTTAGAAGACGTGAAAGAGATCTCAGTTCAGTATTTTGCGCGATGTCTGAGATGCAGCTTTCTGGGCACACACGTGATCGGGGGAACCGGGATGTGAGCGGACGGAGGGTTTGTGGTGTGCTGCTTTTTGCGAGTGGTTCATACATTATATTGAACATTTTTCGAACTTTTGTTATAGTTTTATCGAGGAAAATTATATTGCATAATTATTGTTATCTTTTATCGCCCAGCGCTAGCTCTACATGTGTAAGATCAATTTTAAGTATGTTAAAATAGATTAAAAAACATAATGTGCAGTACTGTCATGTGCAATACATAAAAACAAATCTAACAATGTTAAAGCAAACAATTGCGATATGAACATTTGCAATAATTTGATATTTTTGATATATTGTGTCACCCTAACTGCCTTTGTTTTTTTTAACCAAATATAAACTTCCAAATCAGTTAACTTGATCTGTGTGTCCATTATAGGTTTGGCAGACCCTGTGGCACTCACTCAGGCTGTATCAGCATTTCAGGCATGTCACTTCATTGGCATGCCCGAATGTGAGGTACAGTATAATGGGATAGATTTCTTTTATCTAAGCATTGCACTAAGCATTAAAGGGACTCAAATGATATGCAAGCAAGGGAAATGTCATTTTGACTTCAACCCACATAAGGATGAGTATATAGAGAGGCATCTTTAACATTTTTGACCTTTCATCTGGTGTTCCTCTAGCTTAGATGGTGGAGCATTGTGCTAACAGCACTACGGTTCTAGGTTTTATTTTCACAAACACACATACTAATAAAAAAGGTTTACCTGCTTGAATATGTAATTGTTTCTTTGATTGTTTTAGGTCATTCTAGCTCAGTGTGTGGTTTATATGGCCAGAGCCCCTAAATCTGTGGAGGTGTACAAGGCCTATAATAATGTAAAGGCCTCTCTAAGAAACCACCAGGGGCCTTTACCAACTGTACCACTTCACTTACGTAATGCCCCCACCAAACTAATGAAGAATCTTGGCTATGCTAAAGGATACAAATATAACCCAGCCTTCAATTGCCCAGTGGATCAAGAATACCTTCCTGAGGAACTCCGTAGTATGAACTTTTTTACCTGGACACCTACAAATTCATGATTGATGCAAAATACTTCCTGTGTTGCAGATTTGTTTCTTTGTTGTTTTCTGTCGCTGTCAACCTACATATTCAATTATTCAACAGTATTACAATATTATACATGAAAAATTTGTATTTGATTTTGTTGTTTATGTTTGATATTATAAAAGATTTATAAAGAGTTGTAATTAAAATATTAAGTTCTTCAGGTTTTTTTCTGTTTGATTGGGTGACAGTTTAATTTAGCATTTATAAACATGCATGCAAATTGTGTATGATTAAAATAGGCCAATGGTTAAATGTTATGTCTTTAGCCTATTGCATGTTTTTGCAGTCGTCATAAGAATGCACCACATGCCATCATTAAATGAAACATCTTTTTCTATTGGATAAGAACATGCAGTAAAGATACGTCACATTATACTTCAAGCCTGTCGCCTGATCACAACCCATGATTTTGACAGAATGAAAAATACTTTGCTCCTAAACATTTAGGCACAAAATTAATGGATGCATAATTGTAATAATTTACTCACCTATAAGTT
This sequence comes from Oreonectes daqikongensis, assembly GCA_026939265.1. Lineage (NCBI taxonomy): Eukaryota > Metazoa > Chordata > Actinopteri > Cypriniformes > Nemacheilidae > Oreonectes > Oreonectes daqikongensis. Next base: position 657,270 of record JAOTQM010000223.1, on the reverse strand, counting down.
GGTCCAAATCTGTATAAATGCCTTTGTTCTGATGAACAAACAGTTCTTGAACCCCATTGACTATAGTAGGATAAATTACTTTAATTTTTCTTTATTCTATTGAACAAGGTATTTTGAAGAATGTAGGACAGCAAAATGTACTTTTGACTATTATTGTAATTGTTCCATGGTAGTCAATGGGGTCCAAGAACTGTAGAAATGTGTAGCCTACAGGTTTGGAACAACTAGAGATTAATTCATGACAGATCTCTCGAAGCTATCATCAAGAGACATTTTTACATGTGATAAATGCAGTGAAATAGTTGAAATAGAAGATTTTAGAATTAGAGTGTCGCATCAAAACTTTATTTGAGGATAGTAAGAGTGAAAGGGCCATAGAAAACACTTTGAATGCGAGTAGCGCACATTGTTCGGTTCCGGTTGAAAATCCCGCGTGGCAGGGAAACTTCGTAACCGTGAGACGGCAAAGTCGCAGATCAAATCACCAGTCAACAGTTCTGAGTAGAGTCTTGAACAGGTTTGCTCCTCGCAGTGATGCACCGAATGAGAAACCTGCTATAAGTGCCTTAGTTATTGATGATTCTATTGTACGGAATGTAAACAGAGGCACCAGCCACCATAGTCAAATGTTTACCGGAAGACAAGAGCGACTGACATCAAGTCAAATTTAAATGTGCTGGCTCTAAGGCTAATCGTAAATTCAGTAAGATTGTTATTCATGTCGGCACAAACGATGTTCCACTCCGTCAATCGGAGATCACAAAAAATAATATTAAAGAGGTGTGTGAAACGTCTCTGAGTGAGAGGAGAGATCAACTGGCCTCGTCTTGGAAGTTAGGGGCGTAACATTGCTGCCTCACGCTGGGGGTATTCAGCCAATCACAACGCACAGCTCAACTATCCAATCAGAGCACACTGCATTTAAAAGTGCGAGAGATCCATGCCAGATCGACTTGTTTCAGAAGGTGGGGCATAGAGAAGACATAAAAATGTACAGTATGTGGAAAATAATGCATTTTTCCTCCTTAAAACGTATAAACATGTTGCATTACATCAAATACAAACAATAATATTGGTTTTAGCTTGACAATTTGACTCCTTTAAAGCTTCAATTTAGTGCTTAAAGTTCTCCGGCTTGTGGAGTTTGGCTGCGGATAAAATATTTACTTGTGAAAAAGATTACATTTTAAAAAAGCTTCTTGATATCAGTTCGAGTTCATAAGTTTGCCTACCAATGGTATGAGAGGAACACAGCTATCAAAAATTTTTATGCTCTCCTACTTGTAAGTCACTTTGGGTAAAAGCGTCTGCCAAATGAATAAAGGTAATGTACACCACTTCGTCTTATTGTTAGCTGTTGGCTAACTTCACCCAGGCTATGAGTAAAACATGTTATGTATGCCGCAAAGCAGGTCGATGGATGGGCGGGGCTTGGTGTACCTACCCGAACACCAAAGTTACAGAGTCTGGTTTTGGCCGCTAGGAGCCTGCTTGGTAACAGCGCCAGTAAAAATTCATCCTGTTAAGAGTTCTTCTACCACTCAAATAATTTTAGAGACATTTTAAGGTCAAAAAACTACATAGAGCTGCTTTAAGTATTTTGTATTTGAAATACATGCCCATCCCTGCCTGCAAGTTTGTAGTAATCCTGAAGATCTTAGTGAGTTTGTTCAGGTGTGTTTGATTATGGTTGGAGCTAAACTCTGCAGGAAAGTGGATTTAGGTCTGGAGTTAAGGACCCCTGATATACTGTATTTTAGTTTTTATTTAGGTTTAATCTTTATTTAAATTACATATAAAACACATGAAGTAAATTCTTTTATTTAAATTGACCAAACCATTGAGCTTTCCAAAAGTTCAACTAATTGAAACATTTTAGTTGAATAAATATAAAATTAGTTGAGCAAACAGAGTCAAGTTTGGGTAAAGTAGAAAAATAATAATTAAGTTACTCTTTGGGAGAAAGAAATTGAGTGTACATAAAAATTCTGTGGATCTTGTTACTAAAGAATAAATAGTTTAATAAATTATTTGTTTTACAGTGTAAACAGGATTTACAAATTTACAAATATTACTTTTTCTTTCATTGTCATTGTTGGTGCTGCTGAAAAAAGTTGAGTCAATGTTATTCCATGCACATAATACTGGAACAAACAAATACATGTTACCTTCTCCAAAGCATTTTATTTTGTTTTGGCATTAATCAATCAGCTTGTTGAAATATCTTGTTGCTTGGTCTCATGAATGTACTTTGACCATCACCAAAGTTTATTCACCTCTCTTATCAAAACCTTCATTGATTCATACTAGCAAGAACATTTTACACTGCAGCAGTCTTTTGAAATGTTGCTGATTTACATTCATTTTTTTGTCCAGCAAACATCACTAAGATATACAGCATAAATTCAGAAGGATCAATACCACTGTTAGGTAGTTCCTTCCAGCAAAACAACAAGACATCACAAGATGTGAACCCCCTCTGTTAATTTAACATGTTTTTGTCATAGTGTGTTAACAATGTTTTTTGCTGTATTGATTAACATTGGTAAAACTATGGTTTTACTAATGTTTTTTACTTTTTTATTTTATTTGTAGTCAAAGTAAAACCATGGTAAAGGGATGCTAATGTTTCCACTAACTGAAGAGCATTACAGATTTACTGATTGTGTAAAATGCTAATCAAACCTTTTTTGTCTAATAGGTCCCATTGGAACATCCAGTGGGTGCTGACCATTCTGTGCCTACTATATAATCTGACTTATTGTCATTTGCGAATTCATAAACAGCCTGAAACTTCAGGCTGGTGCATTTAGTGACTTTGCACTGGATGGATAATGCACCTTTCAGTTCTTGAAGATAGCACTGATTTGTGTTGTAATTATTAAAGGGTATCTTGGTAACACTTGGGGCAATGGGGGCAGTTGAGCCTTGCAGCTCAGAACTTGAATTTTTTAAACACACAAGCATTTCCTTATCTATAGAGACTAGATTGTGGCCTTTAATAAATTCAGGGTCATTGCAGTAAATTTGACTTAAATCCTCTATGTTTCTGTTGTTATACCTCAGCCAGTCAAAGAAATACTGTATTCCACAGTCACAGCGCCAGGGATTCCCATGGAGTTGAACTGTGCTTTGGAAATCAAGGTAATCGAAGAAGCCATCTGGTATATTTCGGAGACTATTCATGGATAAGTACAACTTCTCCATAACTTGCTGGTCCCTTAACAAATTCCTCTCCAACAAACTCAGGTTATTTTTCTGCAAATTGATTGTTTTTAGACCGAAAAGACCTTTAAAGACAGTGCTTGATATTGAAACAATCTGGTTTTCAGACAGGTCCAGATTTTTCAGTGAGACAAGGTTCTGAAAGAGATCCGTAGGGAGTTCTGAGATATTATTTTGAGACAAGTCCAGATATGAAAGCAACTGTAGTTTGTGAAAACTCACAGGGGATAGTTGGACAAGTCTATTCCTTTTAAGGATGAGTTTCCGGAGACTGCATGGGAACACTCCAGGATCCAGATTCTTTATGTGATTGTTTTGGAAATTTAGCTCTTCTAGATTATTCAGGTGGGCAAAGATTTCTACTGGAAGGACTGAGACCATGTTGCCCTGCATGGAAAATACTCTCAAAAGAGAATTGTTCTGAAATACATCAGCTGACAGAGAGCTAATGTGGTTAAAAGATAGGTCAAGATCCTGAAGTTTGTGCATATTTTGAAAAAGTAGATTGGGCAAATATGAAAAGCTGTTCCCCTTCATCTGCAATGTTTCCAGTTTTTGTAAAGAGTCAAAAATGCCATTGTATAGAATACTGATCATATTGTTGTTAAGAAAAAGCCTTGTAAGGTTAGTCAACTTCTCGAAGGTCTGCACTTCGAAGGTGAACAGATGATAGTTTCCGCTGATTTCAAGCTCCTGTAGCTCAACCAGGCGGTCAAAAGCGTTGCGCGAAACCTCTTTCAATAGGCTGTTGAGAATGACCAACTTAGTAAGGTTGATGTTTTCTCTAAAGGAATGTCTTTCCAAATATGTGACCCCAGATGTCACAACAATCAATTCTTTCACTTCTGTAGAAATGTTTAAAGGTAAAACTCTAATTTTGTCATCCGAACAAATGACTGTTGCAGCTGAGAAGCACTGGCATTGTTCAGGACAACATTCACCATGGTAGAGTTGAATGAGGAAGAGTAATGCAACAGCATAGTGTCTTGTCATGTCTTCAGCTAAAAAAAAAAAAGAGAGGTTGCAGTTCAGTTTTAATGATTTAGGGGTGCCCTTGTCCTGTGTGTTTGTGAAAAATGTAACAAAGTCAATTATTTTGTTTATAGTGATACATCCTCGAATATTGTTAATTATTACATAATTTTATTTTCATACAAAAAAACAGCAAAATAGAAAAAATTGGACTATTAACTTCTATTTTCTATTAAAATAGCAATAAACTGTTGAAATCCGCCATGTGAACTGCATTCTGGGTTATTTTAGAATTAAATCTTTTTTCAAAGCATAAATATAATCGTAAAAAATAAATAAATAAATAAAATAAGCAATAACATATTTTAGTAATTTGTAAAGATTTATTGAAAGTATTCGGTGTATACAAAATCTATACTTACATTTTTAACTAAAAATGTTAATGCAACTATGCTGACTATGCATGTCCATTTACGTCTAAAGTGCCATTACACTGAAAGTATTTAAATATAAATGCATTGTATATATTGGTTAACAAGACTTAAAATGAAATATGTTAAAACGCATAAACATTTTATAGCACAAAAAGCAAACATCATGTATTTTCTGGTAATATACCGATATATTTCCTACCTCTATAGCACACACATTCAGCTCAAGCAGATAAAAAGGAAATTCCACTTTGACATCACTGGCTTCTAGATAAGAGTTCCAAGAAAACTGTCATTGGTCAGGGTTTACCGTGTGTGTTCCAATAGCTATTTATGGGATGATAGTAAGCAGTGCCAAATGCTGTTTAGCTCCCTCAAACTTCTGTGAAAAATGAATCAGTTGACTAAACTTTTATGGTCAAATATTTATTACTTTGTTGTATTGTTAAACTATATGTAATCTGTTCAGGGCCACATATATTTGCAAAACAAAATAGATTTGCAAACAAAAAAAATAAGTATTGAGCAAATATGGCTTATTTGCAAGCAAAATAAAAGAATTGCAAAAGAAAAATAAAGCAGACAAAGCACGACACAAAAATAACAGAAATGATTTTGCTTTGTGGCACTGTTTTGATATGGGGCCGGAGTCAAAGGATTGGGGCATTTACAACAGGTCTGGGCATGCCTTCATGGCGAAATCGTATTTTACGAGGTGGCTAATTTTGGCTAATTTGTATGAATTTGTATATTTTAATACTAAAGTAAACTTGTTCTGGGGACTCACTGCTCTGCACATTTTGCATGTCTCCCTTGACACACCTAACATAAATCATCAGCTCATTGAAGGCAGAGTAGGCAATCCTGCCCAGAAATGTTTTTTGTCATGCTTGTTGGAAGTCTCTTAACATCCTGATAGCAATGAATAAGCAATATGAAACATTGGTATTTTTATAATTTTATATCGTCTGTGAAAGGCGTAGGAATAAAGAACGTTTGCCCAGTCATTGACTCCAAACTGAAATGCGTCCCCACCACTTTTCAAAACAAAGTTACGCCACTGCACACCGGTGAATGTGACATGAATTCAGGTCAGACCATACAGATCTTTACTGCATACTCCCATTTTACTGGAGTCTTAGTTTGCTCTAGGCCTCAAACTCTTAGGCCTCACAGACATCACTGGATCTCATAATGTACTCAAATGTGTTCTAAAGACATTCAAAATCATTACAAAGTGCATCTGTGTGACTTATGATTTACTGAATATACTTATTATGACATTTTGTATCATCAAAACACAGTAAATTAATAATGGTTTATTCTTTTTTGCATATACATGACCTCAGACCATTCCATTCTACTATGTATACTTTTTTAAGTGTCTTTTACATGTTCATAAGTACTCAATAACTGTGGAAAGTGAGAATTGTGTTTAATTTAACTCCTTCCATGTCTCTATGAAGGTGCTTTTTGTGTTACATTAGTGAATGTTTTTAATGTGCTTTTTGTGTTTACCAGTGAGAAAATTCTCAATACAATTAGTTGAAAAAATTTTGCCATTATTTTGATCAGTGTTTGCTTTAGTTGAGCTCTTGACTTTGTACTTTCATTAAGTCAACTCTATTTCTTCTTTCAATGTTTGCAATTGTGTTTCAATAGGAACACTTGTGCATTGATAACGAAATAAATGTTTTGAAAAGGTTTGGTAGGAATAGTTTGCATTTTATGACAAGGGGCAAGCAGTAGTGAGTTTTAGAAACTGCTGTAAAGAATATTGAGATTTGATCCCTTCATGACTGGTGTAAACATTCTGGCTCACAAGCGTAAAATTACACTGTACTTTTCTGTAGTTTTTACGGAAAAATAATGGTAGCTGTGGTTGCCAGTAAAATTTCGTAAAAAATACAGGAAAAGCACGTAAATAGCGATGCAGTTCAAAAACATCAGGGCAAAAACCTTCAAGCTGTGAGTGAATTTATTTTATTTGAGTCTTTTATATTGAGAGCATTTCTTTACATAAAATTAAAACATTCACCTAATGCATAAAAGTGAAAATATTACATTTACTTGGTTTATTTCTTTATAATAAACAACAGTCACTTTTAAACAAAACAACATGCAGCATGACATCAGAAACATTTTCCCTGACTTTGACTTAAACACAGACTCCACTCTTCAGCATAGCGGTGACTAAAAAACCATTTAACGGTCAGAAAAGAAAAATTCCATAGTTTTTACAGAAAAATACCGGCAGCTGTGGTTGCCAGTAAACTACCGTAAAAATACGGGAACATCCTGTTTTTATTTGTCCAATCAGTTCACAGAGGAAAACATGAGCCACACCCACTATTCTTCCTCATTAAATATTCAATTTAACTTACATCAGAATACAGAAGACGATCATAACTTCTGCTTCACAGAGACTGCAGCATAACATCAATGACTGTTGTTTAAAGTCACCGTTAATGTGATCAGTGTTTACTTTAGTTGGGCTTTTCACCCGTGACATGATACGATATGGTAAAAAAAGGTTGTTTTTTTTTAGCTGATGTGATGTGTTTTTAATAAAACATAGTTGTCATATCTTAAAAAAAAAAAGTGTAATAGGAGCTTTTGTCTGGTATTCATTAATGTGAATGCTCAATTAAAAGGATATTTTTCTTATCTTTTGAGATTTCTTTTAATAACAGTGTGAATGAACTGAAATTTGAGAAACAGCAACAATCATTTGAGAAAAGTCTTTGAGCGGTTAAAAAAAAATCAACATTTGATCTTAAACACAGACATCAAGAATCAGTGTATGAATCTCAACAGTGGTGACCATCAAATGAAAAGCTTCATGCCGCAATGCATCCTGGGAGACATGAATGAGTTTTTTTTTTTTTTTTACTTTGATGGTACCCAGAATGCCTTGCGTTTATCTTATGTGGTCGTTTTTGTGGTCACCATTGTTGAGATGAATAGGTTTATTATTGATATCTGCTAGTCCATTTCTTTCTGTGCTGCAGGGGTGGGGAACCCTGTCCTGCAAAGTTTAGCGCCAACCATAATCAATCACACCTGAACATACTAATCAAGGTCTTCAGGATTACTAGAAATTTCAAGGCAGATGTGTGAACTCTAAAGGACAATGGCCCTTCAGGACCAGAATTCCCCACCCCTGTAAATCATGTGTTGAAAAGTCCCTCAAAATATCATTCAGTCTCAATCATATCATCAGTGAGTATAATAACATAACTAAAAAACATTGAATAAAGCAGTCTCTCTCAAATAGCATGATGACAATTTCTCTTAGCTCTAGCCACCATAACAGATATGTTTCATCACACAGTTACAGAAGCTATAGAAAATCTAACCTAACCTAACACTTAAAGCAAAGAGTCAAGAGTCCTACTAAAGCAAACACTGAACACCATAATGGTGACTCAACAAAACCATCAACATCTACACTTGTGTTAATTCTCAATAAGACCTTTTGTAGATGAACCACAGAAATAGTCACAGTGATGTAATAAGTGAATGTGTTAATAGTGTTTGTGGAGATGTTTATTGGTGAGTTTTTAGAGAAAAAACTGATTGTTAAAAACTAATTTCATTTAACAGTGTAGAGAGACAAAATATCAGAAAATTTTCTTAAAAGAAGAAGAAAGAGCTTTATTGCCAAGTATGTTTTCACATACAAGGAATTAGTTTTGGTCAGGAGCTTCCATACAGAAGTGTAAACATAAGACAGTGCAGACGTAACAAACATTAAATTAAAATAAGAATAAAGACTAGGCATAAAGTTACATAGTGCAACAGTTTAGAGATATGTTATTTACATATGTGCATTACAAGATAATATTTAAAGATGTTCAATTTACAATGTCATGTGCAAGAAAAGAACGCAGTTTTGATGTGTGCAGTATAGATGTACAGTAATGTATAGTGCAATAGTTTAGAGATGTTATTTACAGATACAAAAATATACAAAGTACAATATATAATGTACGATGGTCAGCATTTGTTCTTTAAACATGACACGGGAAAAAGCTGTTCTTGTGTCTAACTGTTCTGGTGGTCAGTGCTCTGTAGTGCCGTCCAGAGGACAACAGTTCAAATATGGAGTAAACTGGGTGTGTGGGGTCCAAAGTGATTTTATTGCCCTTTTTCTCATTCTGGAGGTGTAAAGTCTGTCTGATTTGGTAGCTAAACTGAACCAGACAGTTATAGATTTGCACAGGACAGATTCAATGGTGGCCGAATAGAACTGTTTCAGAAAGTTGTTGTGACTGCACCATACAGCCAGCTGTTCCTCTAGCCTATAAACAGACTCATCGCCGTTCTGGATAAGGCCGATGACGGTTGTGTCGTCTGCAAATTTCAGGAGCTTGACAGATGAGTCTTTTGCAGTGCAGTCGTTTGTATACAGGGAGAAGAGCATTGGGGAGAGCACACAGCCCTGGGGGGAGCCGGTGCTGGTGCTGAGGGACCTGGATGTGAGTTTCCCCAGTCTCTCGAGCTGTTGCCTGTTTGTCACAAGCTGCTGATCTACTGACAGATTGGGGTTGGCTTGGAGAGCTGGGTCAGTTTGGGTGATAGGAGACCAGACATGATGGTCGTAAAAGCTGAACTGAAGTCCACAAGTGGTGGTTGTCGAGATGTTGAAGAATGTATGCAGTCCCATGTTGACAACTTGTATGCAAATTGAAGAGGATCTAGTAAGGGCCCAGTGATGTCCTTCAGGTATGCTAACACCAGTCTTTCAAACGACTTCATAACCACAGACGTGAGAGCGATCGGTCTGTAGTCATTTTGTCCAGAGATGTGGGGTTTCTTGGGGACTGGAAAGACAGTGGAGCGTTTGAGGCAGCCAGGGACTGTTGGTCGGCGCATGTTTTTAAGCAGGCAGGTGAAACACCGTCTGGTCCTGGAGCTTTCCTTGTCTTCTGTTTTTTGAAGACCCGACACACATCCTTCTCACAGACCATAAACGCAGGTTGAATGGCTGAGGGGTTGCAGGAGGTAACTGAAAATGTCAAACAAAAACATATTATTTTACAGTCCTCATTAGACAACGTCTTGTCATGGTTGTGACAGAGGACCCATGCTCAGAAAGCGGTACAGGGTAACAAAAGACTTTATTAAATATTAAGCCCACTATGGGGCAAAAGACAAAGAAAACGCGTGACGCAGGTGATTCCCACCCAGGCCACGCGGTTCTACACATAACATAAACACAAAGACATAGCGCTGTCATGATCCTGCCCACACGACTCAAGATATGAACAGGACATGGAGGACAGGATCATGACAGTCCCCCCCTTAAGGGATGCCACCTGGCGGCCTCAAGAGGGACGAGACTGGGGAAACAACACAGACAAACACGCAGCCATACACCAAATACATAGAACAGAACAAATGACAGGCAAAACAGGATTGGGGTTACATAACAAACATAGCATTAACGGGAGGGAAGGCGGGGGAACAAAAAATCCAGGCAGAGGGGGGCAGGGCAAGGGTGAAACATGGGGAACAGACTTGGGGGAAACTTTGGGGCTCAGGTCCGGAGAGTCCATGCCGGCTGGACGGGCGCTTGAGCAGCTGTAAAAGCCAGCAGGACAGGCACTGGAGCCGCGGTGAAAGCCGGCTGAACCGGCGTCGACACCAAGACTGGAGAGGCCGACTGTACGGCACGGAGGCTGAAGAGACCGATAATAAAAAAATATATATATAATAAGTGTGCAATTGCAGACACACTCAGACATGAATGTTCATCATACAAATCTCATCAATGGTGACAGTCATCAACCTAATACAGATCAACTGCAATGCATGCTGGGAGTCATGAATGAGTTTCGTGCTATGATGTTACCCAGCATGCATTGCAGCATGAAGTTTTCTCTTGTTGACTGTCACCATTGTTGAGTTTAATAAGCTGATACTTCAAGTCTAATTGATTCAGCCATATAAAAGCTTTAGAAAGTATATATTTCAGTACCTTCACAGTGACAAAATTACTATAATTTTCTGATCCTTTGGATCTTACAGCTGTTTGACAACAAATATGTTTCAACACACATAGACAGCCAAATAAAACCTAACCTAAAATACAAGAGTCAAGAGCCTGACTATACCAAACACTGATCACAATAATGATGATTTGTTTAAAATTTTTCTACATTAATAGCGGGTGCAAAAGTGATATTGTTTCAATGACATTAACATTGACTGTTTTAAACATTGATTTAATGGTTGCTTGTTTTTTAAGTCATAAAGGTCCTGCAAACGTTATGAGAATGTAGTAATGGTCCCCGAAATGTTCAGAGAACATCCTGAATGTTCACAAAATAACATCCCCACATCCCCACAAAAAACTCCACATCATAACCATCTCAGAACATTCTGGGAATGTATTCGACACCAGCAGGGGCGTTCTGAGAACGTTCTCATGACAAAACATTTCTTAGGGGGTATGACCTTAAAAAACTCCCTTTTAAGTTCTCACTTTATCATCAACAGATTTTACTTTACTGGAAATTGATATACAGTATAAATATCATTTTAGTCCCCATAATATCCCTTTGTGGAATTGCAGATATATCACTCTTAGAAATAAGTCTCTATTTTACAAAAATTGTTGGGAGAACGGAATATGGTCTGTAATGCACATATGGGATAATACTGGTTATATTATTTCAGAAATTTAAAATATATGATCAAACAATATAACAACATTGTCAGAGCAGTGCATCAGTCTATAATCCAGATGTTAAACAATTTGTCAATTTATTTATATAGACTGTAACAGTTGCTCATTTTGTGTTGATGAAATTGAAACAACCGAACATCTCTTTTTTTTCTGTAAGTTTGCTTATGTTTTTTGGGAGGATTTACATTATTGGTTATTTCCAAAATTGTATAATCTTCCTGAGTTAACAAAGAAACATGTTTTGTTTGGTTTGTTTTTAAGGGATAAAACGCATGATTTCACACAATTCTTTGTCTTGGAAAGTTCTATTTTCATAATTGTAAATTTCTGAAGATACTTCCTAATTTTTATAAGGATTTATGTCAGTATTTCTTATCACTCAGATTTCAGAAGAGAAAAATGCTATTTGTTTATGTAGCATAATAGACAATTTAAAACTGGCAGAGAACCCCTAGTTTTCTAAAATATATTATAATTTATATATTTTTAAAATACTATTATTATTATGTTATATAATATATATATATATTTCTTTTTTTAGTAATTATTATCATTATTTTTTAAAATTTTATTTCTGTTTTTATAATGCTTGTCTGATGTCTGTTTTTGACATTTGCTCTTTTGTACCAGGTCAATTTTGTTTGTTAAATTTCTAATGTTCATTCAATAAAAAAAAATATATAGCTCTACTCGCAAGGCGTTTAACTGTCGTAAACTATCTAATTATGTCGTTAAGAATTGTGCTATTTTAAAATAGTTATATACCTCCCTCTAGCGGCTAACCGTGTGATAACTACACTACAATACACAAAACTACAATTTGTTTCTGCCTGACAACTCCTAACTTTTGTTAAAGCTTCACTGTCTTTATCAGTGCACAGGTGTTCTTTTTAAAACACTATTACATCACTGAAAAAGTTCCGTATGCTGTTTGTAACCATTCTGTAGGAATTAATACAGTTCACAAGTAAGGTACATTTGTATATGCATTTGAATATGCAGGAGCATTAATAAAGATACACACATAGATACAGTACAGTATCAAATAAGACCCACAATACTACATATATCATATAAGTTTATGTACAATGTAAAAATCATTACTGTAGCCTACTAATCATTATTCCCTACAAATTATAGGGTAAATACAGTGAAATTAATTAAAATGAAATAAGTGAATAAGAAGTGAAATAAGAAATAAGCAAAAAAATAAGTCTCATAACAGGCTTGAGGCTTTATCTCATCTGATCATTTGGTGAGAACTGCCTTTCTCAGGAATCATTTAAGAACCTTTTCTTTTCTGTAAATGCAAAAAAGTTTAGGTAGTTAGATAGTTAATCAAAGAATTAAGTGGTTTTTTTTCAAGTTTTTTTCTCTGAAATGCTGATGTGTGTTTTTAAACACAGTTATAACAGTTTAAGCCATGCATCAACAAATACAAACTAGTTATATGTATACATATATTAATAGAATATTTATACAATCGTATACACTTTTAACCCTTGCCTGCTATTTCTACAGTAATATATTGGCAACACTGTTGCCAGCTAGTTACTGTAGGTCACACATCTACAAAAGTTTTTTATTGAGATTGAAATGTTGAATTTTGTAAGTGACCACTAGTGTGATCAGTGTTTCTTTTAGTTGGGCTGTTGACTCTCCTTTTCTTTTTTAAGGTGCTTTAAACATGTTTGTTTTGGAAAAGGAAGTTATGCTCTAAAGTGACCATATGGTGTGAAAATTATCATGAAGTGATGTGAACCAGATTAAAAAAATAACATTTCATTTTCCAATATCTCCAGTGTAAAGAAAGATTTGCTTTGATGGAGATTTCTCCATTTTAAAACCTGTAATCAGTTAATAAATAATAAATGCTATAAAATTATATAATAATCAACTTCTTTCTGATGAATCTTCGGCTACAAAGCAAACTTAAAGCTGCACTTCTATTTCTCCCTTTCAGTGTTATTGCATACATGTACATTACAAAGTATGCCAAACTCAAATCAAGAATCCAACTAAAGCAAACACTGATCACCATCATGGTGACTAAAACATAATAAAATCATTGTGAACTAGAGATACACTTCTTTTAATTCTTAATAAGATCTTAAATGACAGAAATAAAGTGAAAGTTATGTCTGTAATAAGTTTTGTCTGTAATAAGTGAAGATGTTAATGATGTTTGTGTTTTATTCTCCTCTGGTGAGATGTTGACAGATTTAATGTGTTCATCTGTTGATGTTCATTTTAGACTGTGTGACTTCAGTAAGTTAAATTTTTTAATGATGTCTATTCAAACAGTCATTGCTGTAGTTTACTGTAGAAGACCTACAGTAACTAACTGGCAACAATGTTGCCTATATATTACTGTATATTACTGTAAAATGCTGTATATTACTGTACAAATGGCTGGTAACCCACTGAGCAAAAGCTCCTTCTTATAGACGTCTTATAGACGTCCCCTGAGGAGCCAGAATGAAAGTTTTTCTGACGTCTTTTTCTGACGTCTTCTGGACGTCCAATGTTGACGTTCATAGACCATCTATAGAAGGTACGAATTTAGTTGAAATGTGGTCATTGTGGACGTATTTTCAACATCTTATAACATCAACGCAGACTCATTTTAGACATTTTAACAAAAATAATTGTTACACTATGCATTATATTAAAACATATTTATGTCATTGAATCAATATCACTTTTGCACTCGCTATCAATGTTGAAATTTCAACAAACCACCGTTTTTGTGATCAGTGTTTGCTTTAGTTGGGCTCTTGACTCTTGGTTTAATGTCATGTTTTTATTGGCTGCCAATTTGTGTTTGTACACATTTGTTTTGGCAAAAAAAAAAAACAATGGTCCAGTGAGATCAGAAAGTGTTGGTGATTTCATCACTATGAAGTCACTCAAACAACTCTTAAGTGTGTAGTTATTAATATATGAACACTGTGTTATGATGCAGTTTAAAGAGATTAAAGAAGTTTTTTAGACGACAAACAGAGCACGTGATTTAAAAACCTGTGACACGGCTGAATCAATTAGACATGAAGAATTGGTGTATGAAACTCAACAATGGTGACAATCAACAAAAGAAAACTTCATGCTGCAATGCATGCTGGGTAACATCATAGTACAAAAACTCATTGATGACTCCCAGCATGCATTGCAGTTGATCTGTTATCTGAATTAGTTTGATGATTGTCACCATTGTTGAGGTTTGTATGATGAACATTGATGTCTAAGTTTGTCAGTAAACAGTTTCTGATATTTTTTCTCTTATTTACTTGTAAACATTTATGTCAACATCAATCATGAATGAATCAAATCTCAGTATAATTTAGTGAAGTTTCTTAAACTTACTACTGCTTAACACTTGTCATAAAGCAAACTACTCCAAATCTTTTTCAAAACCTTTATTTCTTTATCAATGCACAAGTGTTCTTATTGAAACACAATTACAAACATTGAAAGAAAGTAAGTTAACTTGATGAATTTTAAGAATCAAGATCCAACTAAAGCAAACACTGATCACAAAAACGGTGGTTTGTTGAAATTTCAACATTAATAGCGAGTGCAAGACTGATATTGATTTAATGACATAAATATGTTTTAATATAATGCATAGTGTAACACCTATTTTTGTTAAAATGTCTAAAATGAGTCTGCGTTGATGTTATAAGACGTTGAATATACGTCCACAATGACCACATTTCAACTAAATTCGTACCTTCTATAGATGGTCTATGAACGTCAACATTGGACGTCCAGAAGACGTCAGAAAAAGACGTCAGACAAACTTTCATTCTGGCTCCTCAGGGGACGTCTATAAGACGTCTATAAGAAGGAGCTTTTGCTCAGTGGGAAGGGATAACAGTGTACTGCCTTTCCCACTTTTGATAATTCCTACAGCGTTTCTGAGAGATTTTACAAAACTCTAGTCTAGTCAAAAAGAAAGTTCCACCAAAATTCCAAAGGAAAAACATTCAAACAAATTGAAAAAGAACAAAAAGAGGTTTGCATATTAATCATAGTTACAAAAGTGAACACCTACCACATCGCTTTACCAAATCAAAATAAGATTGCAATTCCACCAAAAAATAACTGTAAATTCTGTTTATTTTCTAAATATTTTAATATATGGAAAATAAATATCCTATAAATAATTTTGACATTTACAATAACAAAACAAATTTAGCAAACCATGCATTACAAATAATGCGTTTTGGTAATCTGTTTTCTGTTTTGTGAGAACACAGAATTACAATCATATGATTTATAAAGATAGGTTTCGTCACCATATATGGTTCATTGTAGGAGTTTCCTAATGCAAATGACCGTGAACAAGAATGAACAAGTGGGTTTTATCAGCAAGGGTTAGGCCACTTAGTGGTGTGTGTAACAACCGTGTTTGATAAACACTTTTATTTTCTATTTCTATTCTATTTTTCTATTTTTTGTAGCTACTTTAACACATTCTAAATTTAATTCGTAGGACAAGATATTGAACCTTTTCTTCGCACTTTTGATAAATAAATGAGGCCCTGCTTTTATACATCAGCAGAATTACTGAAGCTCGCATTGCGCGTGCGTAATCCAGTCTGAGCCGCGCAAGCCGATCTCAAATCAGTCACTTGCTTACTGCGTGCGCTTGTCACCGAGCGCGTATCTCTGCATTTCTCTTTAAAACAGCAAACCGTAGCAGAAGAACTCTCGGTTATCTGCCATTGGATATGTGCGATACTTCACAACGACAAACGATTCTCCACCTGTGGATCTCGCCTGAACATTTATCAGGCGTTTGAATGGACCCGACATGGACGGAATGTCGTTTCAGAAAGTCAAGAACCAGCGGAAGAAGAGCAATTGCCCGCCCGGTGTCATCGCCTGCGAGGACGAGTTCGACTGCAAAGAGCTCGAGTCTCTCTTCCACAACTACAACCTAAAGTTGGAACAAAGCTCTACCCTTAAAGCGCTCTCCGTGCTCATCCTGACGTCGTCCAGCCTGAGTCTTCTGGAGCTGCTCTCCGGACCCAGTATTACCATCTCCAAGGGATCGTACCCCGTGCACTTTATCATCTTCATCTCCCTCTTCATTGTCACAAATGTCAAGTACCTCCAGGTGACCCAGCTGCACCAGATCGTGCATCTAACTCTGCTCTTCAGCTTCACGTTCTCTATGCTCTGCTGTCCGTTCCCGTATGTGTCCGGCGGTTCCGGTCCGGATCAGGGCGTGTGGCAGCTTGTGCTGCTCACGTTCGTTGCGTACTGTCTTCTGCCGGTTCGCACTTTGCTGGCTCTTCTGTTTGGGATCATGGTCGGTGTATCACACGTGATCATCACAGCCACGTCAGTCACGATTAAAACGCACAAACTGTGGAGAACGGTAAGATTCTAATGGGATTTTGCCTGTTTATATGTTTCAAAGGTATATAGAGGTGTTTTTGGTCAACAACTATATTTAAGCACCAGACGAGTGAACAGCGACAAAATCACAGGTTTGATTCAAGCATGGGTCACCCAAAAATGAAAATTCTGTCATCATTTATTCACCTTCTTGTCTTACCTGTATGACTTTCTTCTAAAGAACACAAAAGAAGATATTTTGTAGAGTAACCGAACAGCAACGGTACCCGAATAAATATATTCATTTTGTGTTCTGCAGAAGAAAGTCATACAGATTGTAAATGGCAAGAGGGTGAGTAAATGATCACTTTACTATATATGCATACTATTAAGTTATGCACAAATCACCAATGGAAACCTTAAAGTAAGTACATGTTAGTATATCTCAGTATTAATTTGTGTAATAACACTGTAAAAAAAAAACAAATTTAGTTTATCATCACTATTATTATTATTAATATATTTGTTTTGCATATTTCAATGGGTTCATTGGTGTCTTTAAGACTCAAAACATAATGGTAAATGCTAATATGCTGAGACACAGATATGATTGAACTGAAATCCAATTCATGCTTTCAGGAGAGCTTTGAGCATTGTCTGTTCCACACTGTTAGTGTGGTGGTCTGCATAGCATCTAATGGGGTCGCACACAGGAATTTACCAAAGTGATAAAGACACTATTCATTGATTAGTGTTCAAAAGCCACACGTTTGTTTGGGTTTTCACAATAAAATATTGTATAAGTGTTTACCCTAATATTACAGCAAATAGTCATCTATAGTTAAACAATTATGTCACAAATGTGTCAATATCTCACCAGAGGAGAATTAAACACAATTAACATTTTCACCCCACCACTTTCAGTTTATTTCTGTCATCTGTCTACCAAAGTTCTCATTGAGATGAAAAATGTTGCTTCATTGAAAAAGTCACCATTATGGTGATGAGTGTTTTCTTTAGTTAGGCTCTTGATCCCACTACCTGAGTAAGTGTCTTGTTCAGCAAGTATTGAGTTGAGGATAAGTTAAAAACAAATGTCTGAGTCTGATTTGTTTTAAACAAACACTTAAAACTGTAATAATAAGGCAATTGTTATTAACTGTTACAACTATAAGATGATTTTTTTATGAGCAACAAACTGTCTACAAACTGTTCAGCCAAACAGATCAAAATAGTAAGAGAGTTCATCAGTTTATTTTATACATTAATACATTCAAATTATCAAAAGAATAAAAGAAATGAAGAGCAAAGTGAATACACATGACAATAAGGGCACAGACCCAACGCACATGCATGAGATACAGAAACAAACATATACGCACACCAACACAGACTCAAAGAACACACCATCATGCACGCACGCACACACGCACGCACATGATATCAGAGGTGGGTAGTAATGCACTTCGTTACATTTACTTGAGTAACATTTTGGAAAATAATGTACTTTTAAAGTAAATTTAAAAGTGGGTACTTTTACTCTTACTTGAGTATATTTCTAATAGAAAATTTGTACTTTTACATCAATACACTGCGTGACGTTCTTCCGTTACTTCATTTTAAGGCATTAAATGCGTAATTTATTTCAAGGTTGTTGTCTCTTTCTACTGAGGCATTCCTGGGTGAATGATTCTTTTGAGTTGATTCTTTTGAAAGCATTAATTTAAATGATTTAAATTGGATTGGATATGAATATATTATCTATCAAACCAAAACTGCAACTGCAACATATTTTTTGCTAGCTATGATAAAGGCCCGCCATATGCGCGCCCGCGTGACCTGTTCCTCAGACAGCAACATGCGCATGCCACAGAGACGTGGGCTTGCAGAAATATACATTTGAAGAACAAAAGGAAGAAAACGTGTTGATGGGCATGTGGTTCACTGTTTACTGTATGTTTACAAGTAAGAGCTTTTCACAAAGGTTTAAAGAAGTGCGACACAGCACGCTCTTGTGGGTTGTTGAGGTGTATTGGTACTTCTAAAATAACTTTAATTAGAATGCTAATTAAGTACTTAGTCTCCAAAAGGCTTGGCCATCTACGCGACAAATTTACTAATTGTGTAAAAGTGTGTTTGCATTTATTTCCTTAATTCATGAGTTTCAATACTTTACAAACAAGAACATTTTTCACATCCACAATACAAAATAATATCTTTATTGTTTTTAGTTTAAAGTATGCATTGGAACAGATTGATGTCATGAACTTCATATACTGATTCATTAATTTATTAATCTCATTTCAGTAATTTTTGCGTTGGTCTATTGTGAAACATTTTGCAACACAGCGCATTCCCTCCCTTTCACCAGCAGAGGTCATAGTCGAGCTCTGATTTAAAAGCTTCGAGAAATGAACCTTTTTCCGAAATATTTTTGTTGCAAGTTTCAGTCATTCAGAAAGCTTCACATCACCTTCACTAGTCACAACACACTCAAAGTTATTTAGGTAATTTCAAAGTAATCGTATCACAACAAATGTACACATGGATTGCCCCAAAAACTTAAGATTTAAAAAACAAAAATCAAGAACCCAACTAAAGTAAACACTGATAACAATAACGGTGCTTTGTTGAAAACAAAAAAAATCAACATAGGTACATTGACCAGTATTTTTGATGTAAAAGTTTGATGTCAAATGGATGTCAAGTTTTTGATGTCAGACTGCTTTCCATTTTTGACCTGTTTTTGTCAATTTGAAGTCAATTTAAATATTGTTTGGCATACATTTTATGTCTTTTCAACATCAAGGTGCCTGCTGGGATGTGATACAACATGAGAAAACATAAATCAGTTTCATTTAAGTGAGCACCGCAGATGTTTAGACCCACTGAGCAAAAGCTCCTTCTTATAGACGTCTTATAGACGTCCCCTGAGGAGCCAGAATGAAAGTTTGTCTGACGTCTTTTTCTGACGTCTTCTGGACGTCCAATGTTGACGTTCATAGGACATCTATAGAAGGTACGAATTTAGTTGAAATGTGGTCATTGTGGACGTATTTTCAACATCTTATAACATCAACGCAGACTCATTTTAGACATTTTAACAAAAATAGGTGTTACACTATGCATTATATTAAAACATATTTATGTCATTGAATCAATATCAGTCTTGCACCCGCTATTAATGTTGAAATTTCAACAAACCACCGTTTTTGTGATCAGTGTTTGCTTTAGTTGGGCTCTTGACTCTTAACATTCATCAAGTTAACTTACTTTCTTTCAATGTTTGTAATTGTGTTTCAATAAAAACACTTGTGCATTGATAAAGAAAGAAAGGTTTTGAAAAAGATTTGAAGGAGTAGTTTGCTTTATGACAAGTGTTAAGCAGTAGTAAGTTTAAGAAACTTCTCTAAATGATACTGAGATTTGATCCATTCATGATTGATGTTGACATAAATGTTACAGAGACAAAATATCAGAAAATGTTTACTGACAAACTTAGACATCAATGTTCATCATACAAACCTCAACAATGGTGACAATCATCAAACTAATTCAGATAACAGATCAACTGCAATGCATGCTGGGAGTCATCAATGCGTTTTTGTACTATGATGTTACCCAGCATGCATTGCAGCATGAAGTTTTCGTTTGTTGATTGTCACCATTGTTGAGTTTCATACACTGATTCTTCATGTCTAATTGATTCAGCCGTGTCACAGGTTTTTAAATCACGTGCTCTGTTTGTCGTCTATAAACTTCTTTAATCTTTTTAAACTGCATCATAACACAGTGTTAACATATTAATAACTTTACACTTAAGAGTTGTTTGAGTGACTTCATAGTGATGAAATCACCAACACTTTCTGATCTCACTGGACCATTGTTTATTTTTGCCAAAACAAATGTGTACAAACACAAATTGGCAGCCAATAAAAACATGACATTAAACTAAGAGTCAAGATCCCAACTAAAGCAAACACTGATCACAAAAACGGTGGTTTGTTGAAATTTCAACATTAATAGCGAGTGCAAAAGTGATATTGATTCAATGACATAAATATGTTTTAATATAATGCATAGTGTAACAATTATTTTTGTTAAAATGTCTAAAATGAGTCTGCGTTGATGTTATAAGATGTTGAAAATACGTCCACAACGACCACATTTCAACTAAATTCGTACCTTCTATAGATGTCATATGGATGTCAACATTGGACGTCCAGAAGACGTCAGAAAAAGACGTCAGAAAAACTTTCATTCTGGCTCCTCAGGGGACGTCTATAAGACGTCTATAAGAAGGAGCTTTTGCTCAGTGGGGAGGTTCCCAACCTTTTTCACACCACGGAACGGTTTCGGGTTTAAAATGTTTTCAGGGGACGGGGGGGGTTGAGATAAGGTACGACAGCCAGTGCAAGACTCCCATTGCGTTTTACTGGATGTTCCCAGCTAACAAAAGTTTGTTATAAGAAGGTTCCCTAAAGATTTTTCATGTTATTGAAAACGTTTTAAAAACAGTCAGTGTGTCCAGTTTTTAGATGTTTTAGACTGAATAGTGCATAGATGTTGTTCCTTTCGAGGAAGGAGCATAGATGTGATGAGACCTTTTCAAGTACTTTAGAAATGAAAGGTAGATTCGAAATAGGTCTATAATCAACAATTCCCTAGGATCAAGTTGAGGGGCTTAATAACAGCCACCTTTTACGCTTTACTGCAGGGGTCTCAAACTGCTGGCCCGCAGGCCATTTACAGCCCTCCCTCTGGCCCGCAACTGACGTCAAAAATATAACGCAATCCGGTCTGCAAAAAGATTCTTATTTTTTTATAATAATTGTTATTATTTTTAGATGTTTCATAGCAATTTAAACTACCCATTCCATATGTACTATAAAGAAAAACACGGTTCCAAAAAAATAGGGGTGATTGCATAAAAACTTACTTTTACTTTACAGTTTACTTTTTGTTTGGCTGTGAATGAAAATATGTCTTATTCTAATGCCAAACCGAAAGGAAAGTGGATGATGAACACAGACAGTTTCAGGAAAGATGGACACTGCAGGGTTTTTTTTGTAGAGTTTAATGGAAATGCCACCTGTCTGATATGCAAAGAAAAAGTTGCTGTTCTAAACTAATACAATCTCAAGCGTCATTACTCGTCTAAATACGAAGACCAGTATGAGAAGTACCATGAAGACGAGAGTGAAAAAATAGCCACCCAGTTGCAGAGAGAGTTAACATCCCAGCAAAGCCTTTTTCACAAAGCCAAAAAGGATGCTGATGCTGCAGTTGAAGCAAGTTATGTGGTGAGTGAGATGATCGCTAAAGCAGGAAAGCCAGTTTATTAAAGACTGTATGTTGAAGGTCGCTGATATTCTGTGTCCAGAAGAAGAACATGTTTAACAATCTCTCTCTGTCGGCAAATACAGTGGCAGATCAGATTAACAAATTATCGAGGGACATTTATGATCAGTTACACGGGAAAGCTAGAGTTTTCACTGCATACTCTGTGGCGCTTGACGAAAGCACAGACAAAACTGACAATGCTCAGCTAGCTATTTTCATCAGGGGTATTAATGTTTGAGTTGATTGTCACCATTATTGAGAGTCATTTGTGGATTGTTGATGTCTCTGTGTGGCTGTGGGATAGTTAGAGAGTCCAACTCGTAACCAGAAGGTAACCGGGTCAATTCTCAGTATCGGCAGGTAGGAACTGACATGCCCTTAAGCAAGGCACCTTACTCCCTGTTTGCTCCCCGGGTGCTGCAGTGATAACTGCTCACTGCTCCCAGTGTATGTGTGTTCACTATTCACTGGATGGGTTAAATGCATATAACCTCGCATTTTGGGTATGGGTCACCATATCTGACAAATAGGTCACTTTCACTTGTTGCAATAGTTAAATCTTTTGTGCATATAGTGTGGTGGCACTGTTGGAAATTATAATGCTTTACTTTATATTTACTGGTTCACACCACATGGTCACATTTTAGCATAGTGTCATATTCCAAAACAAATATGTTTAGAGCACACATTCAGGAAAAAAATAATGTTAAAAATAAAAGTCAACAGCCCAAGAAACACTGATCATGCTAATGGTGATTTACAAAATTTTATTATTTCAACCTCAATAAGAGCTTTTGTAGAGGTGTGACCTACTACAGTAACTAGCTGGCAACAGTGTTGCCAATATTTTACTGTAGAAATGTCTGAAAAGGTTTAACAGTGTAGTCACAGTAATGGTGTCATTGATCTATAATGAATTGAAAAAAACAACAGTGTCTGGTTGTCTTTAGCCGCTCATGTGTTTATGGATACATGGTGAAGAGAGTAAACATCAGGAAATGATGGTGACTTCAATGTTACAATTAAATCACTTGGAAGGCACTTCAGTGACATTTGAATGTGTTGTGACATGAATGTGTGAAAGTTCTGTGATATGCAGTGTGGGATTAAAGCAATATTATGGACAACTAACAGAATAAAAGATATCGAAGAAGCCTGTTTCACAGCTAAATCAATTAGATGTGGGGGCCCAGAGGACCAGGCTTGGGAACCACTGTTCTAACTGAAAGAGAAGTCTGATCCAGATCTGCCTAAAATGCCTCGAACAATCACGCATGAGAGTTGCGCGCTCTGGGCTTTCACACCCTGTCTGGCCTCCACTGCACTTGCATAGCATATGTGGTTTTGATCCGCTCATTTAATTATTTAATCTGACACTGCTGTTATTAGCGTACTGTGTTTGCAACTGTTGCAACATGAAATGTCTCTGAGTGAGAGGAGAGATGACATTCAGCCTCATTCTGGAAGTTTGCGGCTATGGTAAGGGGCGTAACATTTTTACCTCACGCCTCACGCTTGAGATATTCAGCCAATCACAACGCACAGCTCAACTGGCCAATCAGAGCACACTGCACTTTCCAGAGCGATGAGTTTGGTCAAAAAGTTTTCAGAAAGGCGGGGCATAGAGGAGCTACAATAATGTACGGTATGTGAAAAATAATGATTTTTTCCTTAAATGGTGTACACGTTGTATTGCCCCAAAAACACAAGTTAAATGTATGAATGTTTTAAATGATGTCATATGACTCCTTTAAGCACCTTTATTTTTAAGTGTGGCCCTTGAGCATGTGTCCTGTAGAGATTTGAAAGTGCCTCTAATCCAATTAAGTAGCAGATTGACATACTCCTGTGAACTCTTTAAGATCTAAACACATCGAAATTTAATTTCTATGAAGTCTAAATGAATTACTCTAAATACATTCTAAAGAAGCAACCGCTTTAATCTGACAAATGTGGGGAGTATTGAAAGTAACTAAAGATCAACTTAGTCTTTTGTAAACATGTCAATTGATAACAATAACGTTTAAATCCAATTTGCAGGTCATCTGTAATACTTTTTATTAATAATTATAACTCTCCACTATATTTGACAGATTCTCTAAAGCCATTTTAGAGATTTGTTTGGGCAGAGTGAGTGCGTGAGATGCAGTCTGAAAGTGTGTGCGGTTAAGCCGGTGAACCACTGATACTAATGCGCTCTATAGTGTTAGGGCAGGGGCCATGCATGGTCAGTGAAGTGCGTCAATCCTGAACATAAAAATGGCAAAAAACTGTTTAGCGTCTAACTCTACAATTCAGTACTACATAGTTCCACAGTCTTTTTAAAGTGTTTCAGCAATACATTTCTAACATTTACAATGTGTTTAGAAACAATTGGATTTTCCTTTACCCGGACTTATATTTTATTTTTGGGTGAATTCTAATTGAAATAATTAAGTTACTAGTTTGTGTCATTCTTGTTATTCTCCTCTTGTCTTGTTGTTTTTCTCAACTGTAAGTCGCTTTGGATGTTTTTTGTAAATGGCCTTGGCTTTCCACAGATCTATAGTGCTCCTTCATTGGCTGCATAGCTTAAAAAAAGAGTTGAACCTACATTAATATTCTGTAAAGTAAAATGATAATTTCTGGGACCATATGTCTGTAAACCCCAATAAGTTAAGATAATTCAAAATATTTGTGGAAACGTTTTACCACAAAACTTTTAAGTAGATAAACTCAATTCTTTTGAGTATAAAGGACACTTAACACAAGCACAGTAAACTCAAAACTAAATATTCCTATAAACTTATTTTCTATATTCCATTTTACATATCACTTGAGTTTCTTTAAATAATTCTCAAAGTTCTCATGTAGAAACAAGAGCCAATTACAGCTGTAGCATAACTAATGTAATGCCAAACATTAAAGATATGTTACAAGTCTGTTCTCCTCCTAAGTAAGTGCTACTCATCTGCACAATGGTAACCTCTTAAAATCACGAATGTAACAAAAACTTTAAAATAACAACAGAACAGAATGCTAAACATTTATAGGCATCATCCTGTTGTCATCTTGATTTAAATACATAAAATAATACCTTATTTTGACATTATTTCCATTATTCAGTCCATGCAAAGCATGCTGGGAATCACGCTGATGTCATTGGAAGATATAATTACATTTTTTGAGTTAAGTGACTTCTTATATTTGTGTAACTGGAACTCAAAATGTTCACATAGTTAAACAAACTTAAAAGTTTTGAGATAAATGAACTTTTTTACAGTTTTGAGTAGTTCACTCATTTTTAATGAGTAGATAATACTGTCTGGGAATACAGTGAAAAAGTCAGAAATTTCTCTGCTACAGAACAGCAGGTGACAATACTCGGAAATCATCTCTAGGCTAGACTTTCTCATTTCGTTTTGCTTCTTGGACATTAAAGGCTGTGTCCTTTAAAGGTTGCAATCTTCTCATTGGGACGAAGCTCATAAATATATGTGACAAACAGGAAATGAGCAAAGAAGCAATGGGTCATGATCAGTACTCAGAAGAGATACTCTGGTGGTTGGCGGAATGATATCAGCTTCAGATCATGTATCATTTTAATGTACTGTATTGTCACTATAAGTTATTGATTCAGTAAATTTTCAGTAATGTTTTTCATTTCATTTCTCCTGTGTGTATATTTGTGTAAGACAGTTGGTTGCGAACACTGTGCTCTTCACGGGTGTGAATCTGTCTGGTCTGTTTGTCCGAATCCTGACAGAGAGAGCTCAGAGAAAAGCATTTCTACAGGCCCGAAACTGCATTGAGGAGAGACTGTGCATGGAAGACGAGAACGAAAAACAGGTGAATATATTGTCATTACATGACAACATTCAGGAACTTTATATGCTTTAATAATTTATCTAAATGTGACCGTAATTATTTAGATGAATTAAAGCAATGGTAAAGTTGAAGTGTGTTATTTCTTTTGTGTAAATTTTTTGTGACAATCCTGTATTTGTTAGAGCTTTCTGATATATAACAACCTCTAACACAACCAGTGGTCTGAGTTTGGGGCAGGACTAATACTTT
The DNA here is from genome assembly GCA_026939265.1 of Oreonectes daqikongensis. Taxonomy (NCBI): domain Eukaryota; kingdom Metazoa; phylum Chordata; class Actinopteri; order Cypriniformes; family Nemacheilidae; genus Oreonectes; species Oreonectes daqikongensis. The sequence continues at coordinate 631,203 of JAOTQM010000223.1, read as the reverse complement.
GTGGAAACAGGAAAAATTGAAGTTCTGCAAAATTTCACACTTTAGAAAATAACAAGGGTCTTTTTTTATTGATTCATTAGATGAATTGTGCTCATAGTTTTGTATATATCTTTTTAATCAATACTCAATGAAATGAAAAATGCAAACCCATCAAACACTCTCACATAGGAGCGTCTCTTGATGAGTCTGTTACCAAGGAATGTTGCCATGGAAATGAAGGAAGATTTCCTTAAACCCCCAGAGAGGATTTTCCACAAGATTTACATCCAACGGCATGACAATGTCAGGTAAAACTGGTCTGTCAGCCTATGCTTTTGGTTTTGATGTGTTTATTATTTCGTCACATTAGAATTATAACCCAGACAGCAAGCTAACAGCTAGAAATCATTAACTCAATGTTATAAATCGTTGATTTGTCAATGAATCAATATCACTTTTGCACCCGCTATTAATGTTGACATTTTTTTTTAATTTCATTATTGTGATCAGTGTTTGCTTTAGTTGAGCTCTTGACTCTTGTATTTTAAAACTGAGTTAACTGAGTTTAACTAAGTTGGCCAACTGTGTGTTAAAATGCATTTGTAGTGGCTAAGATTCAATTGGATCAGAGCTCATTCTCTCTTTATTTGACATGTTAGTCAAATAAATACTTTTACTGTTTAATGGTATTAATGTTGTGGTGTTGTGGGGCACTGCAGTGTGAAATTAAAGTCATATTATTAGAAATGAGCTAACTATGTAACAAATGTGTAAAACTATTGAATTAATTAGACATGAAGAATCAGTGTATGAAACTCAACAATTTTGACAATCAACAAAAGAAAGCTTCATACTGCAATGCATGCTGGGTAACATCACAGTACAAAACTCATTTCCTAGCATGCATTGCGGTTGATCTATTTATCTGAAATAGTTTGATAATTGTCACCATTGTTGAGGACTGTATGATGAGTGTTGATATCTAAGTGTGTCAGTAATATTTTCAGATTACTTTATCATAGTGCTGTTAAAAACCTCACAAATTCTACCAATCACAAAAATCATAATTTCCATTTTACTTAAACCAGATTTTTATTAGGTGATTCTAATATTACAAAAGCAAACAGCCACAAATTTATGTGTGTAAAATATCTCTTTTAATAAGATTCATCAATGTGTAAGTTTTTGTATTAAACACTGATCACAGTAATGGTGGTTTGTTAAATTTTCAACATTAATATTGGGTGATAATAACATTGACAAATCAACCATTTTTAACATTGATTTAATGGTTTGTACCTGTTAGCTTGCTGTCATGGGATGCTTACTGAAGGCAAGCCTGCCTCTTTTATGCCACTTAGTGTCCCTGTGTATTTTTTGTTTATCTGATCCTCTGCATTATGGCTAAGTTTACTGATATATTTACATCAGAGGTGGGAGCAAGTCAAGTCTCTAATACGCAGACGCTTTTATCGCTTTGGATAAAAGCGTCTGCCAAATGCGTAAATGTAAATGTAAATGTCTCAAGTCAAATCAAGTCAGGGATTTACCTCAATCCTGATCCTCGGGAACCCCGACAAAATGTTTTTGATGTCTTCCTGTATATAAAACACCTGATTCAACTCATCTGCTAGTTACTCAGTGGGCAGCTAACACTGCAGCGCCCGGGGAGCAATAATGTAGTATTATCACACATTAAAGGTGCAGTTTTGGATTTTTAGTGGCCACTAGCGTTTCAGTATAGATTTGCAACGAATCTCTAAGTAATTTGTTCACCCCTTCCTTTCGGAGTACGATGGTAGCCCCAACAGTAAAAAAAAAGATGTAGTTGACTGAGACAGCAGATAGCAGTGATTCAAGCAACACTGTCATGTTACTTCACGTGAAATTACAATGCGGTTACATCATTTCTACACTTGTGAGGAAAAACATTCTTCTCTCGTAGGTTATATGCCCATTTGTATCAAATGCTAACATTACCAAACAACTGTTTTCACTTTCACAAAAGTTGAATTATCTTACCAGTCCAGCAGAAAACGGGCAACTTCGGCATCGCGTTGAAAACATTTGTCTTTCAACAATGCCTTCCATCTGATAATAGATACACTGATGTTTATCCTAGATTTCTGCCATCGTTTGTCTCTAATTTGTCAGGCAGCATCGCGTTTGCACTTGCCGATGGAGATTTGCGCTCTGTCGGCTCTTGTGCGCAACACGCATGGTCCTCCATTTGATCAAAACTTCTAAAAACAGAACAATCTATGCTTCAGCTAGATGACGACGACGACTACTTCTCTTACATACTTCTTCGTGCGTCTTCAACTCAGTGATGACGCAAGCTGCCTCTACGAAATGCGCCCTGTTTGTCCGTTTAGGGCTGCTGTAAACAAACATGGCCGTGCAACATGGAAAACTCCACATATATAGGCCCGCGCTGTATGTAGATAAAACTGGGTTATTCTAAGGTAAAAAACACATAACTGTTCATTACGTACAGTCTTTATACACCTCTGAAGAAACAGTTTTGTATGTTATATTGCGTTTCGGTCAATAGATCATACAAAAAAGTATTGTTCCTTTAAGAAAACATTTACATTCATGCATTTTGCAGATGCTTTTATCTGAAGCAACTTACACTGCATTATACTATACATTTGTTTCTACATATATGCAATTCCTGGGATTGAACACATGACCTGGGATCTTTTAGCTAATAAGATCTTTGTTTTCATTGTTTAAACAAATGTATTTTAAAATACTTTCATAACAGACAGTGAAAATTAATATTAACATTCAAGAGACAAGGTCCCAACTACAGCAAACACCGATCACAATAATGGTGTTTGTTGAAATCTCAATATTTCTTCAACATTAATTGCCAATGCAAAAGTCTCTTGCTATCTGAGTAACTAGCAGATGAGTTGAATCAGGTGTTTTATATACAGGGAGACATCAAAAACATTCTGTCAGGGGTTCCCGAGGATCAGGATTGAAGTAAATCTCTGATTTGATTTGACTTGAGACTTGACTTGCTCCTACCTCTGGTTTACATCTATGGAAACATGTTTACCTTGCTGTAGTGTTAAGAGAACCTTTTGACATAACTAAATGGCTGCCTCAGAGTGAAAGGAGTTTATAACTTATTTCATAAGTTTATAAAATCTGTCACAGTTACACTGTTTTTAATTTCACATTTATATAGTTAATGCCAGTGTTAGTCTATTACTACAGCCATACATATATTTATACATACCTTTAAAGTCGGAGTCCCTGCATGCAAGCCTGTGCTGGCACTTTACTGCCCACTTCCCAGTCAACACGTTCATGTCACGGTTATGTCACAGTGATGTCACAAAGAACCTCACGGTGAGGTCAAAACGTAATCGCACATCAAACTCACTGTGTGCTCAAAACTGTGATGTTACTATTGTACTGTGGTGATAGAGGTTTAGATGCAACTGGTTTGTCATTTGAAGTCACCATCATGTTGATCAGTGTTTGCTTTAGATAAGCTCTTGACTCTACAACGAGTCACTCTTCTTCCTCTGGCTGCTGTGACTGTGTGTTTACTGTATAGAACACATATTATTGTGAATAACGTTAAAGGAGTCTTTGATGAGATAATATAATAATGGATAAATGTCGATGAGAACTGTGTTCTGTTGTCAAATGTCTGATAATAGAGAGTGAGATCCAGCTGTTTTTAGACAATCAGATATTATAAAGGTTTTCTAAACAATTCACGTACATAAAAATAACAAGAGCTTCTTTACACACAAATGCATCAAGAATCAGTGTATGTATCTCAATAATGGTAAGAATCCACTGAGAAGCCTAATGCTGCAATGCATGCTGGGAATCATGAATGAGGTTTATACTATGATGTTACCCTGCATGCATCACAGCTCAAAGCTTTTGTTTGTTGTCACCATTATTGAGTTTAATATGTTGATTCTTGATGTCTGTGTGTTTCTTGACACGCTCTTAACTTTATAGTATATATTGGTTCAAGAAGCTCTTCCAAAGAGAAAAATGATATAAATATGATAAACAGATTGTAAATACAATGTGAGATCTGTGAATTACTATCACCAGTTAGCCTGCATTCTCATGTCAGGTTTGCTTCAAGTTCTGTGCTATAATGATTGTGACTTAAATAATATAATCACTGTGATCATTGCGTGACATCACGTGTTGACTGGGAAGATCACAGTTTGAGCACACAGTGAGTTTGCTGTGCGGTTACATTTTGACCTCATCATAAGTTTTCTCAAAGCTTGTTTTGACATCACTGTGACATAACTGTTGACTGCGTTACACTCTTAAAAATAAAGGTGCTTCAAAAGGTTATTTGATGCCATAGAAGAACCTTTTGGTTCTATAAAGAACCTTTAACATCTGAAGAACGTTTCTGTTCACAAAAGGTTATTTGTGATGAAAAAGTTAAAAGGTTCTTTAGATTATAAAAAAGTAAGAAAGGGATGGTTCTTTAAAGTTTAAAGAACCTTAGGCTAAATGGTTCTTTGTGGACCCAAATGGGTCTTCTATGGCATCGCTGTGAAGAACCTTTTAAGCGCCTTTATTTTTAAGAGTGTAGGGCTAGCCTAAGGGCCCCCAGAATTTCCCAGACAGCAAGCTAACAGGTACTAATCATTGAAACAATGTTTATTTGTCAATGTTAATTTCATTAAATCAATATCACTTTTGCACCCACAATTAATGTTGAAAAAAATTCAATTCATTATTGTGATCAGTGTTCGCATTAGTTGGGCTCTTGACTATTGAGTTTTAACGTAAGGTTTTCTTTGGCGTGCAGTCTGTTAAAATGCATTTGTTGTGGTCACGTAAACTAAGACTTAACTGGTTCAGAGTTCTTTGCGATGTGAGCCCAATAAATATTTTTGATTGGGTTGTAGTCTTAATGCCAGGATGTTGTGTGGCACTACAGTGTGAGATTGACTATAAATCTATAGTGTCATGACTATAACATTATTAGAAATTAGCTAAATATATTTAAAAATGGTTTAATTATTGAATCAATTAGAATCAGTGTATGAAACTCAACAATGGTGACAATAAATAATAGAAAGGTTCATGCTGCAATGCATGCTGGGTAACATTATTTATAACTCCCAGCATGCATTGCGGTTAATCTGATTATCTGAATTAGTTTGATGATTGTCACCATTGTTGAGAATTTTCATCGGACACAAAAATCTTAACATCCATTTCACTTGAACCAGACTGTTTATTTAATATTATAGAAGCAAACAACCAAAAAAAATTACATGTATAAAACATCTATTTGTATTAAACACTTCAGAGTCCAGAGTCAAGAGCTCAACTAAGATTAACACTGATCACAATAATGGTGGTTTGTTGAAATTTCAAAATCTTTCGATTCAGTGCAATTAACTGACAAATTAATCATTTTTAACATTGATTCAATGGTACATGTTAGCTTGCTGTCTGGGTAGTGAGGGCTTCCTGACCTGGGGCCAAATGAGGGGTGCCCGTGCAGGACCAGCACTAAGGGACCAATGTGTTGCCAGTGAGCAAATTCTCAAGGGCCCTGTGCTGACAGCCTATTGAATATCAGGGAACTTTGCCTGCCATATGACTGACAGGCAAAGCAAACGTTTAGTTTGGTGCTGCTGCGAAAATGTATAGAAGTATATGAAGGTCAGGCGATTTTATTATTTATAGGGCTGAACCAGCTGTGTAAATTCTCAACAATGGTGACAATCATCAAGCTAATTCAGATAAACAGATCAACTGCAATGCATGCTGGGAGTCATGAATGAGTTTTGTGCTATGATGTTACCCATCTAAACATTCTGTCAGGGGTGCCCCATAGGGATGGATTGGAAAACACTGCTCTAAGCTCACAGAACAATAGTAACATCACAGTTTGAGCACACAGTGAGTTACATTTTGACCTCATCATGAGCATTCTGAAAGCGCTTTGTGACATCACTGTGAAATCAACGTGACATCAAATTGTTGACTGGGTTGTTAAAAAAGTAATGAAAAGAAGTCATCACATTTCTTCCTAGGAAGAATCTATGTTTGGTGGAATGTACGCTTTGTATTGGAGAATATTTTGGTCCAATTCCCGTTCTATCCAAGCCAGATGGATAGTTTTGCCTGAACTATTCTGTTCTGCCAACCCTAATTATTGATACTGTAAATCATCTTGATTGTCCTATCCGACAGGGTTTAAAACTCTCCTGAGAATGAGAGACAGCAACAACAAAGATATTACTATTTTTAATAATAATAATTCTGAAAAGAAAAAAAAAAGAAAATACTTTCTTACATTTTTTTTATTTTTAGCATCTTGTTTGCGGATATTGTGGGCTTCACCAGTCTGGCATCACAGTGCACTGCACAAGAGTTGGTGAAACTCCTCAATGAGCTTTTTGGCAAGTTTGATGAGCTGGCTACGGTGAGTCATTGGCTTCTTTTGTTTATTTGTGTTGCCATGGTAACTTCACACCCTTGCAAGCAGTGACAGCAATGTGTTGATGTACTGTAAAGGTGATGAAAGACATGATATTCTGACAAGAAATATGTGCTGATAAGTGTTGAATTAACACACAGATTCTTTCCTCAAGGGACAGCTCCTTTTATTTTTTACATTTCTTTATTTTTTACTATTTTGCTTATAAGCCCACAGTGGAATACTAGCAAAATACATCTTTCAATATATGTCATATGTCTGCTTGTTCCTCTATTTTGTGTCGTCTTCAATTTGTATTGTAGTTTTTGGTTTCTGTCTATTTGAAGTCCTGTCATCATTACACTGCCCTCATTGTTTGCACCTGGTCCTTGAAATATGTAGATGTACTGTAAAGGCGCAGAATAAACTATACATCACTATTGAATGTCTGCTCAACTTGTAATGTAATCAAACAACAGAGCAACATAGAATAGCATCCACCTCAAATATTCTTCACAGACAAAATAACATAAAATGCAAAATTATCTGTCTAACAAGAAATAAATACATAATTTAAGACAATACAGACTAATGAAATGATCTGACAGTGCAGTAAGATAATTACACTTATATAAGATTTCTTGAAATAATCAAACATTTAAAAGTAAGAAATCCCTTGAAATAAGTAGTAAAACATTCATATCAAGTGTTGTGTTCAATTAAAATATGAAAACAACAACGTGAATAGAAACATACACTTAATAAATAAATTTGCACCTACAGAAACCAGTTTCTGCTAACGCTGCTAATAAAATTAGCACATCTCTGTGCTCACCCACTGAGCAAAAGCTCCTTCTTATAGACGTCTTATAGACGTCCCCTGAGGAGCCAGAATGAAAGTTTGTCTGACGTCTTTTTCTGACGTCTTCTGGACGTCCAATGTTGATGTTCATAGGACATCTATAGAAGGTACGAATTTAGTTGAAATGTGGTCATTGTGGACGTATATTCAACGTCTTATAACATCAACGCAGACTCATTTTAGACATTTTAACAAAAATAGGTGTTACACTATGCATTATATTAAAACATATTTATGTCATTGAATCAATATCAGTCTTGCACCCGCTATTAATGTTGAAATTTCAACAAACCACCGTTTTTGTGATCAGTGTTTGCTTTAGTTGGATCTTGATTCTTAAAATTCATCAAGTTAACTTACTTTCTTTCAATGTTTGTAATTGTGTTTCAATAAGAACACTTGTGCATTGATAAAGAAATAAAGGTTTTGAAAAAGATTTGAAGGAGTAGTTTGCTTTATGACAAGTGTTAAGCAGTAGTAAGTTTAAGAAACTTCTCTAAATTATACTGAGATTTGATCCATTCATGATTGATGTTGACATAAATGTTTACAAGTAAATAAGTACAGAGAAAAAATATCAGAAAATGTTTACTGACAGACTTAGACATCAATGTTCATCATACAAACCTCAACAATGGTGACAATCATCAAACTAATTCAGATAACAGATCAACTGCAATGCATGCTGGGAGTCATCAATGAGTTTTTGTACTATGATGTTACCCAGCATGCATTGCAGCATGAAGTTTTCTTTTGTTGATAGTCACCATTGTTGAGTTTCATACACTGATTCTTCATGTCTAATTGATTCAACAGTGTCACAGGTTTTTAAATCACGTGCTCTGTTTGTCATCTAAAAAACTTCTTTAATCTCTTTAAACCGCATCATAACACAGTGTTCATATATTAATAACTACTAGTTGTTTGAGTGACTTCATAGTGATGAAATCACCAACACTTTCTGATCTCACTGGACCATTGTTTTTTTTTTTGCCAAAACAAATGTGTACAAACACAAATTGGCAGCCAATAAAAACATGACATTAAACTAAGAGTCAAGAGCCCAACTAAAGCAAACACTGATCACAAAAACGGTGGTTTGTTGAAATTTCAACATTGATAGTGAGTGCAAAAGTGATATTGATTCAATGACATAAATATGTTTTAATATAATGCATAGTGTAACAATTATTTTTGTTAAAATGTCTAAAATGAGTCTGCGTTGATGTTATAAGATGTTGAAAATACGTCCACAACGACCACATTTCAACTAAATTTGTACCTTCTATAGATGTCATATGGATGTCAACATTGGACGTCCAGAAGACGTCAGAAAAACTTTCATTCTGGCTCCTCAGGGGACGTCTATAAGAAGGAGCTTTTGCTCAGTGGGCATGCTGCAATCATTATTTATGTAAAACCATATTTAACAATAGGGTTTTAAAGATAATTCTTTTGTGATCTTCTCTCACATCACTGTTACAGTTATAGTCTGTTTTGGTTCTGTCTTCTGTGTTCCTTGGCCTGTGTTCATGATTAGTTAATTAGTCCTCACCTGCCTCAGATTCCCCAGTGTATTTAAGCCTGTGTTCTCCTTAGTTCCTTGTCTGGTTTTGTTCATGTTACGTGTTGCTTTTCATTCTTTTGTGGATTTATTAAAAGATGCCCTTTTGGATTCTACTTTTTTGTTGTATGCTTAATATACTACAGCATTCTGTGACAGAAAACCGGACCATAACGAGAAGATTTTTTGGCAGCGATTTTCTCCCCTTCGTCAGCCACCACCTCATCTCCTGGGTCTGCTGGCATCTGGAAATACCTCAGCTCACCCTCTGCATGCCAGCGCCATTGGGTCGGATGAGCTTCGGGATCTTCAGTCGCCAGCTACCGTGCTGGTTGAGTTTCAAATGTCTACGCCTCCAACGCCTTGGCCTCTGGTTCCCTCATCTCCACTGTGGACGTCATCCCACCAGCTCCACCAGGCTCCCTTGTCCCTCCGGCTCTGCTGTGGTCAGTCGTCAACCATCCGCCGCCTCGTCACTCCCCCCCATGGCTCTGTCAGGCCCCTCTTTTCCTCCAGCTCCAACTGCATCCTCAGTTGCTCTGGATCTGCTGTGGTCTTCTATATCCCCGCCTCCACCTGGGCCGCCTGCTTTGCCTTGACCCCTTCGGAAAGTCACCCTGGCTCTCCAACTGCTAGTCTCCACCCTGGGCTCCTCCACTGGCTGCATTTCCATCAGTCGGCCCCTTGGTGTCACCAGCTCTCCCACCTCCACCATGGACCCCCACCCTTAGTTGGCCTTTTATGTCACGTAAACTCACCTTTCTGGGAGGGGGCGTAATGTCACAGTTATAATTTGTTTTGTTTGTGTCTTGTGTGTTCCTTTGCCTGTGTTCATCATTAATTCTCTGGACTTTCTGTAAGTCAATAATATTTCCACTTTTGATGTTTAAAACACTGTTACAATATAATCTTAAAACACTTGTCTATGTGTTTAACACACCTGGACTGTCAAAGAAAACTTAACCTAAACTACAAGAGTCAAGAGCCTAATTGTACCAAACACTGATCACAATAATGGTGATTTGTTTAAAATGTTTCAACACTAATAGCGGGTGCAAAAGTGATATTGATTCAATGACATTAACGTTCACAAATAAACAGTTTTTAACATTGATTCAATGGTTGCTTGTTATAACTAATGTATATACACTATATTGCCAAAAGTATTGGGTCACTCTATCTAATAAACAGGTTTGATGACTTTAGTAATTTCCATGAGTACAAATCTTAATGCTGCAGCATATCATGATATTCTATGGAACTGTGTGCTTCTAATTTAATAGCAACAGTTTGGAAAGGGGTATTTTCTATTCCAACATCTATGAGACAAGGTTCAGAAAGAAATAATTGATTCAGTCAGTATGGAAGAACTTGACTGGTCTGCATAAAACCAAGTCCTGAACCCATTTGGTGTGACTTTAAATGCAGTCTTTGATGCAGATTTTTGCCAAAATCTCATTACTCCACATCAATGGCTCAGTGCAGCTCAAGGGCACTGGATCCACTGAGCCACCTTGACTGCACATTTGGCAGAGAAAAGCTTGTGGTATGCGTAGAAGTGCGTTCCCCGCAAGAGAGCGCGAGCTCCGCGGCTATGGCGAGATGGTCGCCGAGCTTGTGGCGCCTGTGAGGGAAGGCGGTGCAAATGACATCGGTGTAGCGGGAGAATGTGATGGTGAATTCCGGAAATAACATCGTGCGAAGATACATTTTTTTTAATAAATGAAAGATCTCCGTACACTGAAAAAAGTGTGGAGTAAAATTTACTTGAAAAATACTAGTAAAAGCTGCAAACTTTTTGCACTCAGAAAATGTGAGTAAATTTTAATGGAGTTTTCATGTAAAATCTGTAGACAATTATTTGTAGCTTTTAATAGAATTTCTCAGGTAAAGTTTACATTGAAATTTCAAGTAACTTTTACTCACTTTTCATTTGTAACCTTAATAGTAAACAACCACCATAAAAAGCCACCATAGTTTCATTTAGTTGAGCTCTAGACTTCTGATTTTTGACATCAAGTTTTCTTTGACTGCCAAAGTGCTCGTGTTACGTCAAAGTTATTTAAAAACATGACGGTCACAAGCGATCATCGGTGTGCTTACAAGATAGTACAGTTGTTATGATGGTCACCATTAATGAGTGTGTTGATATTACAGCTTATGATCAAATTTTTTAATAAAATAGGCTAAAATTGACACAAAGACATCATGAATAAGTGTATGAAACTCAACAATGGTGACAATAAACAAAGGAAAACTTTATGCTGCAATGCATGCTGGGAGTAATGAATGAGTTTTATACAATTATGTTACCCAGCATGCATTGCAGCATAAAGTTTTCCTTTGTTTATTGTTACCATTGTTGAGTTTCATACATTGATTCTTTATGTCTTTGTGGGTCTTGATTGCTGATGGTTTTACAATTTTAGCCTATTTTGTTAAAAAAAAAAAAGATTCTCCACCAGAGAAGATTTGATCATAAGCTGTAATATCAACACACTCATTAATAGTGACCATCATAACAATTGTACTATCTTGTAAGCACACCGATGATCGCTTGTGACCATCAACTTTGACATAACATGACATTATTTGGCAGTCAAAGAAAACTTTCAGAAGTCAAGAGCTCAACTAAATGAAACACTGATCACAATTATGGTGGCTGTTCACTATTAGGGTTACAAATGAAAAGTGAGTAAAAGTTACTTGAAATTTCAATGTAAACTTTACCTGAGAAATTCTATTAAAAGCTACAAATAATTGTCTACAGATTTTACATGAAAACTCCATTAAAATTTACTCACATTTTCTGAGTGCAAAAAGTTTGCAGCTTTTACTAGTATTTTTCAAGTAAATTTTACTCCACACTTTTTTCAGTGTACTTGATTTGGCAGTGTGCCGACGGGGGTGAGAGAGGTGAGAGAATAGATCTGTATCCGCACCTGCCAGAATCTGAGTCCTTACGCTGCTGGAGACGGGAGCAGGTTTTAAGGCTGGAGCATTGATTGGCACCGGCATCGCTGTGGTGGAAGCCAATGAGAAGCTTGTTTGGGCCAGAGGTAGAGAGGAGGGAGGGGAGAGCAACCACCGAAGCTGCCATCAGAGGCTGCCTAATGCTAGCGACGGCGTCAATAGCTGGGACAGAATAGTTGTAAGATGGACCTGGGGCCAGATGTTGAGGGCGGGATATGCAAGTGGGAAGGGCTGTGAGTGAGCCGGGCAGCTATTGGAAGTGTGCCCACGCTGCGGGAGCGACTAGCAACGTTAAGCTTCTGGAAAGACACCGGCGGGAGCTGCTAGTTGAGAAGCAGCCGGGAGATTCAACTGCTGGATGCTCGCATCTGGATAGTCCGGAGCGCGGCCCAGGCTCACCGCAGGCCTGTGGCGCCGGCCTGAAGATGGAAGACTAGTGCAAGCGACGGGGGCGGATTGCCTGGGCCTGGCGTATGGGGAGCCGCGTGTTTGGCCTGGCTTGTCGCTGGCTCTCTACAGTGGAGACGACCTCAGTGGGGAAGCTTTGTTATCGTGCAGCGCGGGGTGTAAATTGGCAAGCCTTGCTGCCTCTTGGCGAAGCCTGGGGCTCAATTTCTGGGGCTCAATTTCAACGTTGAGACATCCTGGGCGGCGGCGGCAACGTTTTTAGCGACAATGCTAGAAATGCAGAGAAGCATCCGGTAAGATAGTTTGACTATTTATAAGAGAGCTTGCTAGAGCTGTGTACGAGGGGGCGTATCTGCTGCTTGTGCCCTAGATCAAGCAGGATGTAGCACACAGAAGTGTGTACTTAAAAGGATTCTTCAGTCTTGAACCAAAATTTGGATTCTTCAGTCTTCACCCTCAGGGCATCCGTAATGAATATGACTTTCTTCTTGAAGAACAATGCAGTCAGTTATATTACCATTTATTGGGAAGAGTGATTTTGGTAGAATAGGAGAGGATAGGTCCCAGTTTTTTAAAGCTAAAAAAAAGCTTGTTTTGGTGTACTAAATGTTTATGTTACTTAAAAAAGTAATTAGTCATAGTTACTAGTTACTTCTCACAAATAGTAACTGAGTTAGTAACTGAGTTACAGCATTATAAAAGTAACTAAGTACCAGGGAATGTAACTATTGCGTTACTTTAAAAAAAATTCAAATATGTCAAATATCTTGGATGCCCCTAATATTAAATTTGTTAAATTAATGAAATGGAAGCAAAATAGAATAAATTATTTTTGAAACACATTGTACACTAACCTACACTATTTAAATTTTGCTGTTGGACAATGTGAGAGACACCTATTAAATTCAATATTTTATATATGAATATATTGTAAATATATTTATATTTAACTGGAACAATAAAAGACAATAAATGGTTTGGAACTTGTAATATATATTGCACAGACCACAATCGGTCAACAAATAAGTCTAAAAATAAATTATGCTTCAGAAGACATGTACCAAATAAATAATAATAAAATTATACATAAACTCTTTGTAGTGCAAATTAAAATAGGGATGCACAATATGAAACATTTTAACCGATACCGATAACCGATAATTAAATCCTCCTAATGGCCGATTCCGATAACCAACAAGTTCATATTTTTATATTATAATTTTTTATATAATCTTCAGTTTGTGCTCCCAGGAGAATAGAAAATCTAAGATGCACTGATATTTTAGTGTTCTGGCCTAACTATAACAGCAAATATCAGTCCTTTTTTGTGTAAGGCACCACAATACTTTTAAACAGAAAGGGTTTAACAGGTCTATTGTTTATCTGCAATTAACAACTCATTAACAGCAAATTTTAATTCAAGTATTTTATCCCTGATGTAAGTGTTAATATTTCTCGCAGTGTTGAGAGCCTTTCTGAAAATTTGAATAATTGCGATTGTTTTGAATGTTGCACTATGACAGCCATGTTCACAGAAATAAAGTAACGAAAATCAAATATACTTGGATCAGTTATTATACAGTTATTTTGGGTACTTTTTATATAAAAAGGTCACTAAAATATAGACTGTAATGTCACAAAATGTGTCACTCACATGCTCCCAACTGAGCAAAAGCTCCTTCTTATAGACGTCTTATAGACGTCCCCTGAGGAGCCAGAATGAAAGTTTGTCTGACGTCTTTTTCTGACGTCTTCTGGACGTCCAATGTTGACGTTCATAGACCATCTATAGAAGGTACGAATTTAGTTGAAATGTGGTCATTGTGGACGTATATTCAACGTCTTATAACATCAACGCAGACTCATTTTAGACATTTTAACAAAAATAGGTGTTACACTATGCATTATATTAAAACATATTTATGTCATTGAATCAATATCAGTCTTGCACTCGCTATTAATGTTGAAATTTCAACAAACCACCGTTTTTGTGATCAGTGTTTGCTTTAGTTGGATCTTGATTCTTAAAATTCATCAAGTTAACTTACTTTCTTTCAATGTTTGTAATTGTGTTTCAATAAGAACACTTGTGCATTGATAAAGAAATAAAGGTTTTGAAGGAGTAGTTTGCTTTATGACAAGTGTTAAGCAGTAGTAAGTTTAAGAAACTTCACTAAATTATACTGAGATTTGATCCATTCATGATTGATGTTGACATAAATGTTTACAAGTAAATAAGTACAGAGAAAAAATATCAGAAACTGTTTACTGACAAACTTAGACATCAATGTTCATCATACAAACCTCAACAATGGTGACAATCATCAAACTAATTCAGATAACAGATCAACTGCAATGCATGCTGGGAGTCATCAATGAGTTTTTGTACTATGATGTTACCCAGCATGCATTGCAGCATGAAGTTTTCTTTTGTTGATTGTCACCATTGTTGAGTTTCATACACTGATTCTTCATGTCTAATTGATTCAGCCGTGTCACAGGTTTTTAAATCACATGCTCTGTTTGTCGTCTAAAAAACTTCTTTAATCTCTTTAAACTGCATCATAACACAGTGTTCATATATTAATAACTACACACTTAAGAGTTGTTTGAGTGACTTCATAGTGATGAAATCACCAACACTTTCTGATCTCACTGGACCATTGTTTTTTTTTTTGCCAAAACAAATGTGTACAAACACAAATTGGCAGCCAATAAAAACATGACATTAAACCAAGAGTCAAGAGCCCAACTAAAGCAAACACTGATCACAAAAACGGTGGTTTGTTGAAATTTCAACATTAATAGCGAGTGCAAGACTGATATTGATTCAATGACATAAATATGTTTAAATACAATGCATAGTGTAACACCTATTTTTGTTAAAATGTCTAAAATGAGTCTGCGTTGATGTTATAAGACGTTGAATATACGTCCACAATGACCACATTTCAACTAAATTCGTACCTTCTATAGATGGTCTATGAACGTCAACATTGGACGTCCAGAAGACGTCAGAAAAAGACGTCAGACAAACTTTCATTCTGGCTCCTCAGGGGACGTCTATAAGACGTCTATAAGAAGGAGCTTTTGCTCAGTTGGTAGTGAGTGCTTTCTGGGGCAAAGTGAGGGCTGCCCGTGCAGGGCCAGCACTAAGGGGCCAACGTTTTACCAGTGAGCAAATTCTCAGGGGCCCTGCTGGGGCTCTTAGGCTAACCCTAAGTGGGCCCATAAAGTGCCAGCGCAGGCTTGCTTGCAGGGTAGTGCATGAGGGAGCCCAGGACTGACATGCTGCTGCGTTCGCCAGACAGAAGCGGGGCTATGATGCCCATAGTAATGACAAAGACTTTGGTCTAGAAGACAAAGTTTGGGTTTACTCCCCGAAAAGGAAAAAGGTCTACTCTCCAAAGCTAAACAGTCACTGGCAGGGCGCTTGTGAGGTGTTGGCTAAGATATCATATGTCGTATATCGGGTCAAACTGGGAGAAAGACGACGGAGAGTGGTGGTGCATGTTTTTTTTACTTTGTGTTTTTTACAGTTTGCATTTACTCACTCTTACTTTTACTAACTGTCACTTTTAAGGAATATTAATTAATTTTAAAATATTAATTTTAATCTGTTGCTATAATTTCATTAAGTAGATCTAGTGTAATATTTTTTTAAGCGTAAACTATATATATATTAGGGGCAGTACATGGACTATAGTTAGTTTTTAGAACCATCTTTTTCTCCTTTGTGTTTCTGCAGGAAAATCACTGTAGGAGAATCAAAATTTTGGGCGATTGCTACTACTGCGTTTCAGGACTAACACAACCCAAAACTGACCATGCTCATTGCTGCGTGGAGATGGGCCTTGACATGATTGACACAATCACGTAAGTCTTTCCTTCATTACATGCATTATTTAGACAATGAAGCCTGATTGGAACTTTAACCCCTGGAGTGACTATAGCTGTAAAATGTCAAATAAAGTAGCACTACCCCCTAAGAAATGTTTTGTCATGAGAACATTCTCAGAATGTCCCTGCTGGTGTTGAATACATTCCCAGAACGTTCTGAGATGGTCATGATGTGGAGTTTTTTTTAAAGGGTGTGGGGATGTTATTTGGTGGACTTTCACAGAACATTCAGGAGACCATCACTACATTCTTATAACATTTGAAAGACCTTTATTTTTATGACTTCCCTGATAACAAGCAACCATTAAATTAATGTTAAAAACTGTTTATTTGTGAATGTTAATGTCATTGAATCAATTACTCTTTTGCACCTGCTAATAATGTAGAACAATTTTAAACAAATCACCATTATTGTGATCAGTGTTTGGTATAGTTGGGCTCTTGACTCTTGTATTTTAGGTTAGGTTTTCTTTGGCTGGAAGATCCAGTGGGATCAGAAAATTACTGTCAAAGTACTTAAATAACTTTTGATTGTGTCATGTCATTGATATGTGAACACTGTGTTATAATACAGTTTAAAGCATTGTAATGGACATCTAACAGAACAGGAACACTTCTGAATGAAGAATCAGCTTATTAAACTCAACAATGGTGAAAGTCAACAAAAGAACACTTCATGCTGTAATGCATGCTGGGTAACATCATAGCACAAAACTCATTGATGACTCCCAGCATGCATTGCAGTTGATCTGTTTATCTGAGTTAGATTGATGATTGTCACCATTGTTGAGATTTGTATGATGAAAATTGATTGTCTGAAATTGCCCACTTTTTATTCCAGAATTTTGGACCAGAATCATGACACTAGTTAAAAAAATGGATTAATTTTCAATATTACATGAAGATAAAACAATCCCAAAAAGGACACTGTCTCAACTTTTCAAAACATTTCTTCTGTTATCAATGTTTTAACAAGTATCTTAAGATCGTATTGTAACACTGTTTAAAACATTGATTGTGGAAATTCAATTGACTTACAGAAAGTCAAGAGTCAAGGTCCCAACTAAAGTAAACACTGATCACAATAATGGTGATTTGTTGAAATTTCATGATTAGATGGACATTTTTTGTGGGCGCATAAGTTATATTGACGTTATGAGAATAAAGGTACGATATGAAAGCACAGGCCCCTGTGGGGGCGGTCACTGCGGTGACACACAGGCTTCTGAAGTGAGGGCGGCTGGCGGCGGTGTGTGGAATGGAAAAGCTGATTCCTGCTGGGGCGATCGCTGCGTTGATGTTGGCTTCTGCGGGGGAGATGGCTGCCATGGTGGTGGAAGCATGAGCTTGTGCGAGGGCGGTCACTGCAGAGATGGTTGGTTTGAAAGTGATGGCTGCTGCGGTGAACAGAGAGCTGTGGCACAGACTCCTGCGGGGGCGATTTCTGCGGGGGCGTTGGTAGTAGAAGGTTAAGGGAAGCCTGTTAGAGGTTAGGGGCTGGTGATAGACGATTCGGGTAATGAGGGTTCAATATGCCTCTCTGATGAGGGAGCAGTCAGACCGGATATAACTTGTGAATGCTTCTGATGTTCAGCGGCCGAGTGCTTGGATTTGAGGCTGGGAAAAGCCTTTTTGGGTGGCTGTGATTGCTGCGCCTATACGGAAGGAGTGGCTGGAAAAGTGGTCTGCAGGGATGCCGGATTGGAACAAGACGGCTTAAAGGTGTTTTATGAACCAGGCGGTTTAAGTCGTTGACGAAAAGGGGTCCTGATGCGGTTTTAATCTGAGATTTCCTGAGGTGTATGTTTGGTCTGTCTTACTTTGTTTAATGAAGTATGACATGGTTTCTGAATCGAGCACTGACAGGTCGGAGATGGTAGGATGGACTACTGTTAACCTGGCGCAAGCTGTGAAACCACTGAAGCTTTTGTATGAACAATCCCTAAAAACTATTGATAAGACATCTATTCAGTTTCATCATTGCTCAATATTAAAAAATATATTATCTGTTACGCTGGGATTAAATATAATTCAATAGTTTGTGACAGAGATGGCCATTTTCAGTGCTGCAGAGTCTCTGTCCCTGCAGTCGTCACTAAGTTTAGCTCCAACCAGATCCAACACACCTGCCTTGAAGTTTTTCTAGTTCCCATTCGGTCGGTTCACTCGGTACAACAGATACTATGGGTTATCGCGCTGTAGCGCCATCTGCTGAAGACACCTTATAGTCACGCCTGAAAGGCAAAATGACACATGACGACGGGGGCAGGGCTACCTGCCCACAGTATAAAATGCTGTCGCTTGTGTCATTTCCTTTGTTCTTCAGCTCTTCACCGTGCTGTGAGAATACCGTTACGTATTTTCTGTTTTCATGAGAGATAGCCTTAGTGGTTTTCTAGTTGAAACAGAACTAATAAAGAAAGTGTTTACGGCTCAAGTTTAGCATTGCTAACATGGGCTAAGTAACCCTTTTCTTCTGATAAACATGTCTACAGAAAATCTACGCCTCTGCCCTATGTCTTGTGGGTCCCCAGGAACAAGGTTGAGAACCACTGGACTAGGGGGTTAAAATAGAATGTGGTTGAGATTTCCGAGCATCTTAGGAAACTGAAGAAGGCCAGGATGAACATTGCATCGTGTGTGTGGAGTGGTATCCTTTGCAGAGGGTAGAAATGCATTTGGTGGGCACTTCTAGGGTTATAGGTTGTCTTACATCTGGGCAGGTGGGTTGATTCTTCTGTATGCCCTTGATGATCAAGGAAGATGGAAGACTAGCTATGGTGGTGGAAGATGAGTTAAATATGAGAATATGATGTTCTGCTCAGGTAGCCTTTAATTGAGCTTGCTTGGAGGTTTTTGGACATGTTGAGGAAGGTGATAAATGAGTGAAAGTGACCTATTTGTCAGATATGGTGACCCATACCCGAAATGTGACCTCTGCATTTAACCCAACCAGTGAATAGTGAACACACACACACTTCAAGTCGTGAACACACATACACCGGGAGCAGTGGGCAGCTATCACTGCAGCGCCCGGAGAGCAAACGGGGGTAAGGTGCCTTGCTCGAGGGCACGTCAGTTGTTACCTGCCGGTACTGGGAATCGAACCGGCAACCTTCTGGTTACAAGTCTGACTCTCTAACCATTAGGCCACAACTGCATCACCAATTAGGTGATGGTGAGAGAAATCGCTTGGATGATAGAGTTGAGAGAAGCATCTAGGAGGGTTCAGATCAGCAAGAATAGGGAGGCGTTGGTAGGGAGTCCGCTTCGGGTGCCAGCTGCCTAAACCTCTGCCAAAATCGGAGTCCTTATGGAGTTGGAAACTGGAGGCGGTTCCAATGCTGGGCATAAGAAGTTAGATCGAGCCTGGGGGAGAGAGAGGAGGGAAGGAATGGCAGCAGTTATTTAAACATCATTTATAATTTTAAAGGGCCCCTATTCTATAAAATGCACTTTTAAATGTGTTTAAACATAACTGTGTGTCAGGAGTGTGTGCACAGAACCACCCCAGAATGTAAAAAATCCACCCATTCACTTTTCTATAATTCCCAATAAACCTCATCAGTCCTCTTGAAGAAGCTGTTTGCATTCTCTAAACAATGTGAAGTCACATTGATTAAGCCCTGCCCGTGACTGCTGATGGACTGCTGCTGTCTCCGCCCTCATCCAGCTGTACACTGTCCGCCATTGCTTTCACACTGGACTACTTGCAGTGAGCTACAAGAATGTGTGCATTTGCGGGTAGACCTCGTGCGTGCTTTGACTGCTTTCAGTTTTTATATGACGCGTTTATCCTGTGAACTTCACTGATAAAGTCAATGTACTCGTTGTAAAGACAGATAACACCTTTGTCCTTTGGACTTTCACTTACTAAAGCAATATGTTTGGTTTATTAAAATGAGAAAGTGTTTATCATTCGCTTCAGCTTTGCTGTTACTGAAGCACAGGCTCTCAGTCTGGCGCTTTCTGATGGAAAGGGGGCGGAGACCAGCAGCTCATTTACATTTAAAGTGACGCACCCCAAAACAGCACGTTTTCCTCAAAGGCAAAAATGGACATAGAGCACAGTATAATAAAAGATCTGCGGTATATTTTGAGCTGAAACTTTACAGACACATTATGGGGATACCAGAGACTATTTTTACATTACGAAAAACACCTGGGATAGAGGCCCTTTAATGTATTGATTATTGCTATTATGTCTCATATACGACAATGAAAATTGTAAAAAGACGCTATATAAATTTAATTTGGTTGAGTTAATTAGTGGTCTTTCCACAAATCAGTTTCACTGTATTTAATAGTATAGTACATTTATATTAATTTATGTCAGAAAGGCTTCACAGTTTTTTTATGTGAGATGATGTTTAGACTATTTAGGGCACTGTGGTAGAAATTCACTTCACACACCTGACTGAAGATATTGCTTATAGATAAAGCTGTATGGAACACACCAGCTATTCTAACCATCCTGGTTTTGGGCCTGACCCAATATCAAATCAAAAATCAAATCAAATCACCTTTATTGTCACATCACCACGAGTGGTGAGTGAAAGTCTTGGGTGCATGCTCAATACAAAGCATAATGCAGTTGAACAGACAAACAACTGTATGACAAACAACTGTATGACTAAACAACCTTGTAAAGTAAGTGACAGTATGCAGTGCAAATTATAACAGATGGACTATACAAAAAAGACAATATACATTTACACATATGCACATTATATATATACACAAGATATACACATTGGACGGTGTCTATAAACATTAAATATAAAAATATAACAGAATATACAGATATGCACACGGAGTGTATGTGTGATGGTTAAGCACATAGTGCAGATTGTTAATGGATGGTTATTGCATTAGTCCATGATACTGTGGTGTATGGTGAAGAGTGAGTGTGTGGAGTGTGTCAGTTTAGGTGTTGAGTTTTAAGTGTTGAGCAGTCTAATAGTCTGAGGGTAAAAGCTGTTCTTCAGTCGGCTTGTTGACCGGATGCTCCGGTATCGTCTGCCCGAAGGCAGCAAGGAGAGCAGCCCGTGATTCGGGTGGCTGGAATCACTGATGATCTTCCTGGCTTTCCTCACACACTGCCTGGTGTAGATGTCCTGAAGAGAGGGAAGAGCGTCTCCCACCACATGACGGGCAGTTCGCACAACTCTCTGCAGTGCTTTGCGATTGCCGTTAGTGCTGTTTCCATACCAGGCAGTGATGCAGCCAGTTAGAATGCTCTCTACT
The DNA here is from genome assembly GCA_026939265.1 of Oreonectes daqikongensis. Taxonomy (NCBI): domain Eukaryota; kingdom Metazoa; phylum Chordata; class Actinopteri; order Cypriniformes; family Nemacheilidae; genus Oreonectes; species Oreonectes daqikongensis. The sequence continues at coordinate 609,828 of JAOTQM010000223.1, read as the reverse complement.
GTGCAGGTGTAAAAGGTTCTGAGGATTTTGGGGCTCATCCCAAACTTCCTCAGGCGCCTGAGAAAAAAGAGGCGCTGGTGTGCCTTCTTCAGCACTGCATCAGTGTGAATAGTCCATGTGAGGTCCTCAGTGATGTTTACTCCAAGGAACTTGAAGCTGTTTACCCGCTCCACAGGTGTCCCGTCGATGGTGATGGGGCTGTGTTCCTTGTCCTGTCTCCTGAAATCTATCAACAGTTCCTTGGTTTTATTAATGTTAAGTAGGAGATGGTTCTCCTTACACTAGTGTGTCAGACTGCACACCTCCTATGATGGTAATGGCCAAAGAGAAGGAAAAACACAGGGGCAGCATGGTCTTGCAAAAATATGTTAGGGGTTTATTTCTTAAGTAAAAATTGCCAGTTGCACATAAGCAGCAATCCAACCAAGGAATAAACCAAAAAACGAGAAACAAAGTACAAACAAAATTCAATTAACAAGGGTTGCTACTGAATACGCCTCTAGGCAGTAAAAACCCAGAGGTCCAAGACTTCAGCTTCACACATTACCCCCCTCCCTACAAACATATATCTCAGGCCTTTTATACTCTGGTAGCCAGCACCAACAAGCATAATAAGGTATGAGCACAAACAAACATAATGGCCATTATACAAATTACACACAAAAAATTACACCACCTACAACCTAATCTAATAAACAAACAGGCCGACTCGTCGTTGTTGGTGATCAGGCCTATCACTGTCGTGTCATCGGCAAATTTCACGATGGTGTTGGAGCTGTGTGTGGCTATGCAGTCGTGTGTGTACAGGGAGTAAAGAAGTGGACTTAGAATGCAACCTTGGGGCGCTCCGGTGTTGAAAGTCAGTGGGGAGGAAGTATTGTTTCCCATTCTGACAACTTGACGTCTGTCTGACAGAAAGTCCAGAATCCAGTCACACAGGGATCTGTCTAAACCTAGAGCTTCAGAACAAGTTTGGTCGGCACTATGGTATTGAATGCTGAGCTGTAGTCTACAAACAGCATTCTCACATATGCGTTCTTCTTGTCAAGGTTGGAGAGAGCAGTGTGTAGGGTGAAGGCGATGGCATCATCGGTGGAGCGGTTGCTGCGATATGCAAACTGTAGAGGGTCTAATGAGGCAGGCAGCACAGAGCAGATGTAGTCTCTGATAAGCTTCTCAAAACACTTGCTGAAGATGGGTGTTAAAGCTACAGGGCGCCAGTCCTTCAAGCATGTAATTTTAGTCTGTTTTGGGATGGGCACAATGGTGGATGTTTTGAAGCATGAGGGGAACACAGAGAGCGAGAGGGAGAGATTGAAGATGTCTGTGATAACGCCAGCTAACTGGTCAGCACACGCTCTTAATACATGGCCTGGGATACTGTCCGGTCCCGCAGCTTTGTGAATGTTCACTCGTCGGAAAGATCGGGTTACATCCGCTATGGAGACGGAGAGTGTACTGACCTCGTCTGTATCAGCCACAGGTGCGGGTGCGCGTGCGCTCTCTATGTGGTTGGTGCTATGCGCTTCAAAGCGAGTGTAAAAAGTGTTTAGCTCATCCGGTAGAGAGGCAGTGATGTTAGGCATGTTTGTTGTGTTTCTTCTGAAGTCTGTGATGTTTCCAATGCCCTTCCACATGCTTCTCGCGTCGTTGGTGTTAAACTGTCCTTCTATTTTGTCTCCGTACTCAATTTTGGCAGATTTGATGGTTTTCCGGAGAGCATAATTGGTCCGCTTGTGATCTACCGCGTTGCTGGATTTAAAAGCAGAGGTTCATCCTGATAATGCTGTCCGAACATCGCCATTAAGCCACGTTTTTTGGTTGGGGTAGATGCAGATTGTTTTTGTCGGCACCACGTCTTCTATACACTTCCTGATAAAGCATGTTACGGTATCCGAGTATCCATACCTGTAATATAACCATATACGGCAACACTTTACAATAAGGGTACATGAATAATCACGTACTAATATCTGAATTAATACATATTTCCACGTGAACTAATGATGAGTGAAGAAATTGACTAATCAAGAACTAATAAAGGACTAACCTTAGCTAATACTGGAGTCATGATGATTCATGTATTAATACTGCCCAGGTTAACTACATGTTAGTTAGTTAATGTATTAATTAACACCAGGAGGTAAAACTTGCCAAATCAACCCTTTAATAAACAACAAGGAGTCTACATATCTGTAATTATACTTTGTTTGATATGAATTATCGTGTATAATTTTATAATACTATTATTATTTATGATATAGCATCTGTCAAGTGTTACCAAAAACTTTATTGACACATTTAGACATCACCACTCATCATACAAACCTCAACAATGGTGACAATCATCAAACTAATGCAGATAAACAGATCAACTGCAATGCATGCTGGGAGTCATGAATGAGTTTTGTAGCCTACTGTGATACCTAACATGCTTTGCAGCATTAATTTTTTTGTTGTTGATTGTAACCATTGTTGAGTTTCAAACATTGAAATGTCTATTTGATTCAACAGTCCAATACATTTTAAATAGCTTTAATTTCTAATAATATGAGTCATAAGGGCACACTGCAGTGCCACACAACATCCACACATTAATACCAGAACAAAATCAAAAGTAATTATTTGACTAATGTCTCAATAAACTCTGATTCAACTGAATCATACACTGTTAACCCTTGCCTGCTATTTCTACAGTAATATACTGTACTGTAGGTCACATATATACAATAGGTTTTTATTGAGATTGAAATGTTGAATTTTGTCACCATTAGTGTGATCAGTGTTTCTTTTAGTTTAGCTGTTGACTCTCGTTTTTAAGGTGCTCTAAACATGTTTGTTTTGAGTTATGCTCAAAAGTGACCATATGGTGTGAAAATTATCATAAAGTATAGCATTTCATTATCCAACAGATTGGTCAAAATATATACACAAAAGATTAAACAACTGCATCAGTCAGACACATCAACAATCCACATATGAATCTCAACAATGGTGACATTCAATTGAATCGCTGGTGTACAGTACAAAACTCATTCATGATTATTTGTCACCATTGATGAGGTTTGTATGTCAAGTGTCTAAGTGTATCTCTTGTGCAAATAAAGATTTTCATAGATTTTTGACAGAGATCTTTGCATTTTAAAATCTGTAATCAGTTAATAAATAATTAATGCTATAATATTATGTAATAAACTATTTCTTTTTGATGAATCTTCAGCTACTAAACAAACATAAAGCTGCATTTCTATTTTTCACTTTCAGTGTTATTGTATACATGTACATTACAAAGGGGTGTAACTACTGAACGAGAAGAAAAGAGGAAAATAATAACAAAGCGAACTAAAATCAAAAATCCAAAGTATACCAACAATGAATGGAAACAATAAGAGAGGCAGAGAAGAAACAGTATACATGATTGAGACATGACGGATGAGGTGGAGGAGTATGAGGAAGAGTGAAATATGAGGCAGAAGAGTACAAGGAAAAGGCAGTAGATAAGGAGGAAGAGTAAGGAAGAGGTGGAGGATGAGAAATAATATAAGGAAGACTATACAGGGATCAGAACTGGTGTGGAATGTTGTCAGGAAGATTTTCTCTCTGGAGACTGGAATGGGAAAGCATTCCCAGTCAACACGTTCATGTCACGGTTATGTCACAGTGACGTCACAAAGAACCTCATGATGAGGTCAAAATGTAATCGCACAGCAAACTCACTGTGTGCTCAAAACTGTGATATTACTATTGTACTGTGGTGATAGAGGTTTAGATGTGACTGGTTTGTCATTTGAAGTCACCATCATGTTGATCAGTGTTTGCTTTAGATAAGCTCTTGACTCTACAGCAGTCCACTTTTCTTCCTCTGGCTTCTGTAACAGATGCTGATTCTTGATGTCTGTGTGTTTCTTAACAATCTCTTAACTTTATAGTATATATTGGTTTAAGAAGCTCTTCCAAACATCTCACTGCTCAGCCTCAAAGAGTAAAATGATATAAATATGATAAACAGACTGTAAATACAACATGAGATCTGTGAAGAGTCCAGCTAAAGCAAACACTGATCATCATAATGGTTACTAAATCAAATAAATTCACATTAAGCTCACATATTGATGGTAGATCCAAGATGGCGGTGCGATCACATCGCAAGGCTCAGGCTCTCTCCAGATTCTGCAATTTTGTGGTATTTTTCTTGCTCATCTCGGGTCTGTTCGTGCAGAACAGCTGTGCCTTTACATCGTACACCCGACATGAGCTTTTGGATATTGGTTTGCGACTTCCTGACAGTTTTATCGACAACCTTCAACTCCTTCCTGAGATCGCCAGAACAAACGAGGCCGCTCACTCTACCCGGCCGGGCGGAAGTGCTCGCAGGCGACGTTGAGATCGTAAACAAAGGTGGGGGAAGCGCGGAGGACTAAGAGCTAAGCTAAAGCTAACACCACACCGGCTCTCTTCACCCAGCATTTTCCTCGCCAATGTTCGGTCACTGGTGAACAAAATGGAGGAGATTCGACTCAGCATCACTTACAGCAAGAGACTTTTTAACTGTAATGTTATGATCTTCACGGAAACATGGCTACTCAGCGGCATACCGGACAATGCTATTGATTTAGCAGGACGCCACACACTTCGGGCGGATAGAACGTTAGATGGTTCCGGTAAGACCAGAGGTGGTGGATTGTGCATTTACATTAACAAAGCTTGGTGCACGGACTCTGTTATTGTCGGAAAACATTGTTCAGCTAACCTTGAGTTTCTCATGGTTAAATGTAGACCGTTTTATCTGCCACGGGAGTTCACTTCCACCATTATAACTGCAGCCTACATTCCCCCGGATGCTGATGCCAAGCTTGCTATGAAAGAACTTCATGCAGCCATCAGTAAACAACAGACTGCTCACCCGGAAGCTGCGTTTATTGTTGCGGGAGATTTTAATCATTCAAACTTAAAGTCAGTTCTTCCCAAATTTCACCAGCATGTTTCCTGTCACACCAGAGGAAACAAAACCTTAGACCATGTTTACACAAACATGGCTGAAGCCCCCCTCCCCCACCTGGGACAGTCAGATCACCTTTCTTTGTTCCTCACCCCCAAGTATTCACCCCTCATCAATCGTGTGAAGCCATCAGTGAAGACCATCAAAGTGTGGCCTGTGGGGGCAGATTTCACACTCCAGGAAAGGTTTCTACACACAGACTGGAGTACATTTGCTTCTCAGGCCACCAGTGGCTCTCACACGGACATTGACTGCTACACCTCCTCTGTACTGGATTACATCAACACCACCATAGACAATGTTACTACTCAGAAACAGATCATCACGTACCCAAATCAGAAGCCATGGATGAACAAGGAGGTGCGCCTCCTGTTGAAGGCACGCAATACTGCCTTCAGATCAGGTGATGCACAAGCCTACAGCACATCCAGAGCTAACCTGAAGAGGGGCATCAAAGAGGCCAAGCACTGCTACAAGCTAAAGGTAGAGGAGCACTTTTCCAACTCCGACCCTCGACGCATGTGGCAAGGCATCCAGGCCATCAGTGATTACAAACCCACCCACTCCACCCCCGCAGCCACTGATGTCCTCTTCCTGAACAAGCTTAATGACTTTTATGCTCGCTTTGAGAGGGACAATAGAGAAACTGCCACCAAGCTTAAACCCTCAGTTGATCACCCTCCAATCACACTATCCTCCATAGACGTCTGCAATGCACTGAGCCGGATCAGTACGCACAAAGCCGCTGGACCAGACAACATCCCTGGACGCGTACTCAGGGCATGTGCTGAGCAGCTTGCTGGGGTTTTCACTGACATCTTCAACCTGTCTCTTGCCCAAGCAGCTGTGCCAACATGCTTTAAATGCACCTCCATTGTGCCAGTGCCAAAACACACCAGCCCAAAGTGCCTGAACGACTACCGCCCTGTAGCACTGACACCCATTGTCATGAAGTGCTTTGAGCGGCTGGTCCTGGCACACCTGAAGGACTTTCTGCCATCCACAATGGACCCACACCAGTTTGCCTACCGCAGCAATAGGAGCACAGAAGATGCAGTTTCCATGGCACTGCACTCTGTGCTCACACATCTGGACAATAAGAACACTTATGCACGTATGTTGTTTGTTGACTTCAGCTCAGCATTCAACACTATCATCCCATTCAAGTTAATATCCAGACTTGAAGACCTGGGCATTAACACCTCCCTATGCAATTGGATTATGGACTTTCTGACCAACAGACCACAGCAGGTGAGATCAGGCTCCATCTGCTCCACCACTATCACACTCAACACTGGTGTACCACAGGGCTGTGTGCTAAGCCCCTTCCTCTACTCCCTCTTCACCTCCGACTGCAAGCCTGTGAACGGATCTAACTCCATCATCAAGTTTGCGGACGACACTACGGTGATTGGTCTCATCAGCAACAACGATGAGACAGCCTACAGGGAGGAGATCCAGCACCTAGCCACATGGTGCAACAGCAATAACCTGCTCCTTAACACCTCCAAGACAAAGGAGCTCATTGTGGACTTCAGGAAAGAGTCAAGAGGCACACATGACACCATCCACATCAATGGGATGGCTGTTGAACGTGTCTACAGTTTCAAGTTCCTGGGGATCCACATTTCGGAGGACCTGTCCTGGACTACCAACACCTCCAGCCTGGTCAAGAAGGCTCACCAGCGCCTCTTCTTCCTGAGGACACTAAAGAAGAATCGGCTGTCCTCGGCTATCCTGGTGAACTTCTATCGCTGTGCAATAGAAAGCATCCTGACCAACTGTGTCACAGTCTGGCATGGGAGCTGCTCTGTTCCAGAGCGCAAGGCACTGCAGCAGGTGGTGAAAACCGCCCAGCGCATCACAGGGACTTCTCTCATCCCGCTTACAGACTGTTTTCTCTCCTGCCCTCCGGCAGGCGTTTCAGGTGCCTCCGGACCAGGACCAGCAGACTACAGAACAGCTTTTTTCCCAGAGCTGTCTCTTTATTGAACTCTGCCCCTCACTGATCCCACTGCCCCTCATACACTACTACACTCTTCTCTCCCCCCCCCATTGCACACCTGACTTCACTTGTTATTTGCACTAATGGACTGTCTATACATAACACTACCAGACTGCTCATTTGCACTGCCAACTGTTTATTACAGTACCGACTGTTTACTATGCATCTTGCACTCCTACACTTTAACTGAAATATGCAATAACTTCTTCCATTGCACTGTTACTTAGATAGCTTCTGTCCATAATTTATTTGCACTACTCTATATCCATCGCAATGCTGCTCACCATAGCCTAACTTATTGTATACATCCACCTGTAAATTTCTGTTTATAGTAATAGCCATCTGTACATTATGTTCATAATACATATCCATCTGTAAATCTCTGTTTATAGTAATAGACATCTGTATATTATGTTAAGCGAGTAGTCTGTAGTCACGGCAAGAGCGCACGCGTAAGTGTTCGGTGTATATTATATGTTTCTGTTGTATGACGCTTAGGTGATATATTTGCTAAGTAGTGAGAATTATTTCGTTCTCCGATCTATTTTCCTTATAAGTCTATGGTGCTTTGGAGTGTTGTTTGCAGCTAGTTGATTTTAGATTACAGGAAAGCTTTTCACCTTTGGATAAATTAGCACTTAAGTCCAGAAGAGTCCAGCATTAGTTTCGATTTCAGCCATTGCGTGTTCATTTAGGCTTTGTCTTGCTAATTTGAAACGCACGGGCAGCTGTTCCCACTCACTACGTGATTAGCAACCCATTTAATACAGATAGAGGCGCTGGCGCGGAAGCGTCAGCGGAAGCGGAAGCGTTCAGCCCTCCTCGCGTGAAGACCGACGAGGTAAAGACCATTCGACTCGTCCTGCGCGACTCAAGACCGGCGAGGTAAAGACCATTCGACTCGTCCTGCGCGACTCAACCGAGCAACGAAACCGACAACGCACAGTAGTATCTTATCTAAAAATCCCTTTTTTACTGTTTTTCTCTCAATTTCTTTTTCGCCTTTTCTACATTTACATTTACATTTACGCATTTGGCAGACGCTTTTATCCAAAGCGACTTACATTACATTGTACTATACATTTGTACATTTTGTATAGTAAGCAAGTGGGGGTTAGGTGTCTTGCTCAAGGGCACCTCAGCCGTTACCCGCCAGCCCTGAGAATCGAACCAGCAACCTTCTGATCATGAGTCCAACTCTCTAACCACTGGGCCACGACTGCCTTTTCTATACTTACTCGCACAGCATGTGTTTCCAATTCATTCCTGTGGTCTCTCGCCCACGACACTCTCTCACCAGAGGAAGACGGAGCAATCCCGCCAACCTTCGCACTATCTGTACCTCTTCTACTCTTCCACTCTCTCTTTCCATTGGTCTCTGGAATTGTCAATCTGCTGTTAATAAATCCGACTTCATCCCTGCATTTGCATCCCACTCTGCTCTTAGTATTGTAGGATTAACTGAAACCTGGATTACTTCTGAGAACACAGCAACCCCTGCAGCTCTCTCTAGTAATTTCTCTTTCTCTCACACTCCCCGCCAGCATGGGAGAGGTGGTGGCACCGGTCTTCTCATCTCCAAAGACTGGAAGTTCTCCACCTACCCCTCCGTAGTCAACACCAATTCTTTTGAATTCCATGCCGTAACTATTACTTCTCCATTAAAACTCCACATTGTAGTTATTTATCGCCCTCCAGGTCAACTGGGCGAATTTCTAGAAGAACTAGACATGCTGCTCTCGTCTTTCCCTGAGGATGACTCGCCGCTTCTTGTCTTTGGGGATTTCAACATCCACCTAGAGAAGCCTTATGCCTCAAACTTCCACTCACTGCTTACCTCCTTCAATCTCCAACTAGTCCCCACCACAGGTACCCATAAGTCAGGTAACCAACTTGATCTTATCTACACACGCAGCTGTGATACAGAGAACACCTTGATTACACCTCTGCACGTCTCTGATCACTTTTTTATCCCTTTTAATTTAATACTGCATTCCCTCAACTCACCAACTCCTCTGCCAGTCTCATTTAGGCGGAATCTGCGCTCCCTTTCTCCTGCCCATCTTTCATCTGTCATAGAAACCTCCCTTCCATCCTTCACACACTTTGCATCACTAGATGTTAATTCTGCCACAGACACACTTCTCACAACACTAACCTCGTGTCTAGACACTATCTGTCCTCTTTCCTCCAGGCCAGCACGTGCTACTCCTTCCAGTCCCTGGTTGTCCGATACCCTCCGGGAACACCGGGCTAAACTCAGAGCGACTGAAAGGAAATGGCGCAAAACAAAAGACATCGCTGACCTCTGTAAGTATCAAGCTTCACTCTCTATCTTCTCTGCAGACATTCACACTGCTAAATCTGCATTCTTCCATGAAAAAATTAGCAGTGCCTCAGACTCCCACAAGCTTTTCAAAACATTTAAAACTCTCCTCTGTCCCCCTCCACCACCTCCGTCTAACTCCCTAACGGCTAATGACTTTGCCAGCTACTTCACAGACAAAACTAGGTCTATCAGCAGACAAATTTCAGCTCTCACCCATCCATGATCTCACATCGCACATACACACAGCAAACCATCTTCTCTCCTCTTTCTCTCCCCTTAAAGAGGATGATGTTTCTAAACTTCTGCTCTCTACTCACCCAACCACCTGCCCGTTAGACCCCATCCCCTCACATCTACTACAAGCCATCTCACCCACACTCCTACCATCGCTCACTCATATCATTAACACATCTCTTAATACAGGAATTTTCCCCACTGCATTCAAGCAGGCCCGGGTAACCCCGCTGCTTAAGAAACCCACACATGACACTTCCC
>JAOTQM010000222.1:0-48597 GCA_026939265.1 Oreonectes daqikongensis | reverse complement strand
TTTACTTAACATGTATACATTTATTTACATCTTTTGTTGTTTTAACAATAGTGACAAGACAGGTATGTAATCAGACTGCTGCTTCTTTAAGACCGAAGGCATGCATGCAATATACTGACACATATCCAGTTTTCACACCTGTTTATCTTTACTTAAGCCATTATACCGACTGTGTTTACGTGAGATACTCCACAAAATGCACATTTTGACATCTGTGTGTGTATTTGAGCACTGATAACTGTCTTTGAACTCGAGCGCGTAAGAGAGCTTCTGGTGTGCGTCACTCAGCGCGATTCTGGCTGTCCTGCCTTCACTAACTTTAAATTAATCCACAACGAATTGTAAATCCCGGGAAAACAGGACATTTGGTCACACTATCTCTAAAACTTCAGGTGCTGAGGCCATTGTTGTAGCTGCTACTTCACGTTTTGGCAACCTAACGGTACCCGTCCACTCCGGCTGCCATACGAGACTACATATGCAAAGTACACCCCGATCGCAATCCATTGACAGGGACACGCATCTTGAAAGACAAGACATATTTTTTTTAAGAGTCCGATAGTCCTCAAATAACATTCTAGTCTCGTTAACAAAGACACCGCATAATTTCGTCATAGTTTTTACCATCAGATATTAGTTATAGCTTGTTTTACAGAAAAATGCTCGTTAACGAATAAATGTTGCAGTTTGTGTGTGATACGTTTATATGCGCATTTTTGGTTGTAGTTTTTTTTAAGAGATTGCGTTTATAAAACGGTTCACGAGCTCTGATCTATTAGTCGCACCAGTGCGCCTAAATATTTTTTCATGGTCGCACACATTGATGAAATGGTCGCACTGTAGAGCCCTGAAATTTGGTGTGGCTAAATAAGCAAAGACTCAATTGGATCAGAGCTTATTATGATTTTAGTCAAATAAACACTTTTGATTATGTTATGTTATTAATATGGGGAAGTTGTGTGGCACGTGTTGTGGCAGATCGTCCTCCCAACAAAGAAAGAAGTCTCGAAGACCAGGGTTCCAGATTTCAAGAAGTCAAACTTTATTTGCTCGAGCCAACAAAGTGAGATGTGCTGAGTACAATACCCAACACTTCCAAATTACAGTGCTTTTGCTACATCTTTTATACAGATTTTTCAGGGCGTTATCACATCACCCACCAATCATATTTACATGATGTAGTTCTTCACCAATCACATTTTGCATGATGTAACCTTTTTCCCATTAGTTCGTCCCCTTAGCACCTGCAACCATTAAATCATAGTCTTCCTTTGTTAAAATCTAACTGTGGCCGGCACTGTCCGGAATCATGCACTTCTCCCCAGTCCTTCCTACGCCTTTTCAATGGCGCCTTATCACGTATCCTTGAAGCATGATTCTAGCTGACTCTGGATTTCGTGCACTTAGCTCAATGTTATCTAGTGTGTGTGTGTGTGTGTGTGTCTTACTGATTTAAACAAATTAAAATATATTCTGTGTACATGGCGTACGTGCAGTACGTGTTCCGTGCTCTCATGTGCTCTACTTGAGGCCTACATTTGGCCTATAACAAGTGTTCATAAAGTGACTGTTATATCAGTGAATTATTAGTGAATTCAGTGAGTATGCATATTATAATGATATGAATTAAAAACAGTGAATATAAAATAATTACCATATCATAGAAAAACCACCATACATGCGGTATGAGATTAAAGCGTTTTATGGATGTCATATTATTAGAAATCAACTTAATACATTAAAAAAATTTGTTAAACTGTTAAATCAATTAGACATGAAGAATCAGTGTATGAAACTCAACAATGGTGAAAATCAACAAAAGAAAGCTTCATACTGCAATGCATGCTGCATGGGTAACATCATAAAAAAAACTAATTCATGTATCAGTATGCAGTTAATCTGTTTATCTGAATTTGTTTGATGATTGTGACATTGTTGAGGATTGTTTTATGAGTGTTGATGTCTAAGTGTGTCAGCAAATGTTTCTGTTGACTTTGTCACAGTGATTTTACAACCTTAACCTCCATTTTATTTAAACCAGATTATTTCTTTGATCACAGCTAATATTATAGAAGCAAACATCCACATAGTCAAAACATCTTTTTCATTAGGCTTTCTTAATGTAGTGTGTTTTTATTAAACACCATTGCGAGGACTGAAAGATAATTAACTTAAGCAAACACTGATCACAATAATGGTGGTTTGTTGAAATTTAAAAAATTTTCAACAATAATAGGCTAGTTGCACGAAGCCGCCATTTTGGATTTCCGGTCAGCGAGTGTGGGCATGTAAACATCCGGCTCATTAACAGCAATAAAGTTTTACACAAGGTGTCTGCAGGATCTGCCAAAAACCACTATAAATGATGTACATCGCATCATACAAACTTCCTCTTCGGCACCAAAAAGTAAGCGTGAAAAAGGATTTAAAATGTATGTGTCCAGTTACATCGATAACTATGAAGGTAAGTAATAAATATTACAGAAGTATTACAACTGTTAGTTAAATATGGCTAGCATAGCTAACTGCTACCAGTTAGATAAATATTAACCTAAATAACTTTCTGGGCGATTTATGTAATTACACAGTGTTTTTGTCTGAATTGTACTAACGATGTTATGCCATTTTTGTAGTGTCAAACAAAGATGACGCAGGGAAAGTGAGTGTCAGTGCTGTTTGCTACAGATCTATGAGGAAACACGAGAGACCTCACAGCCTTAGAGTCAGTTCAGTCAGTGTCTGACTTGTTCTGGGGGTTTTTTGTGGCCAGGGTAATTAAATTCTGTTGAATATTATTTGTGACCTTAATATACACTGGAAATTTAAATATAATTTTTAACCAGCAAGCGTTCACGCATTTGACATATTTCATATAAGTTAACGTAAACAATTTAATTCTTGCAGTATCAGAAATTTAAGGTATCTAGCTCTCATGGAAACCCCTGAACATGGTTTTGACGGTTAATATTCTCTGTTCAGAGGTGTTCTGTTCCACCTAAACCTGTTCAGTGTTCACTTTAAACATTTATTAAATATGTTTTCAAAACAGCAATTTAGACTAGCTTATTGTCATGACCATTTAAGATTATCTGATCAGCGACGTCTCAACTTGCTCATCTGTGTTTTAATGCCAGATATATGCCAATGTATATACATTAATATGTATATCTTTTTTTGTAAGATTGTCTTAGTGGATACATCCCCTGTTGAGATGTGTGATACAGAATGTTCGTGTGTAGCTGGAACAGCACTCTGCAATCCTAATGTTGCACTGCTGTATCAAACTGCTCACTATTCCCAGCCTTCGTGCAGTCCCTCCAGTTCTAAGTTGCACAGAGACAGAGCAAAGCTGGCACAAGCCAAGAATAATGGTAAACAATGGTCTCTAAACATTAAAAATTTGTGATGAAATATGTCTAATGAAATGTTTCAACTATGTCACTTTAAAAATCATTGCAATACATGTCTTAGGGTGTGAAGCCAGGTAGAGTCAGTGACATGGTTGTTGTATCTGCCAAGCCTAAGCAGCAGACTGTTGCTTATGGTGTAAGGTAATGTTTGATATTTTTGCTCAAAATTGTTTATACATCAACCTAATATTGACTTAATGTATTTTACTTGCATGTTTGTTTCATAATTTTAAATATTTTGTTTAATTTGTTTTGTTTTAATCATTAAGGGGTCATGCCTTATTACAGTTTTGACACGAGTGAGGTTTAAATCTTAATGTATGCTTTATACTATAGTGACCTCTTGTGCAATAAAAAATAGCAACTGAAATTTCATTCGTTATGACCTAAATATTACAAATAAAAAAGATTACCATCTATTCTTTGCAGGACTACACATTACAAAGCATTGCATGGAGACCTGCCTGATCAGAATCAGAAATCAGAAAGAGCTTTATTGACAAGTGTGCTTACACACACAAGGATTTGTCTTAGTGTCAGAGGCTTCCAGTGCACATACATGTTAAAAAAAAAAAGTGACAAGGTACAGGTAACAACAAATCCTGATCAGGATACTCCTAAAGTTGCAGAGGTTTACAAAGACTTCTCAGTAGACATTGCACCACTCATTACCACGTTGGCAATAAATGCAGACATTCCGTTGGATGAGACTTCTCTTGGAAAAGTCCAAGAAGGCAATCCCATCTCCTTCCAGCATCCACTGCCAGTGAGCCGGACAGTAATTTTGCACCCAGATGCCCCTTCTCCACCACTTCTACCCCTAGATGGCTACAGGCTTGAGCCTACCAGCTGCCAGTTTGTGTGCAGTCACCAACAACATTTACATCTGCAATCACTAGAGACTACATTGGTCATAGCCAGAAAAATAGAGGCTGCCACAAGGGAACAGAGTTAGAAAGCTCAGGATCACCTCTTCTCACTTTAGGGAAGTGTGCCATGTTCGTGGACACAGCTCATCAAAACACCTTGCTGACCGAATTCACAGAGGAGCAGCCCAAACAGCAGCAATGAAAAGGGGCCTATCCCTGGAACCTGTAGCCATTCAGGAGTATTGCAAAAAAAAACGAACTACTTGCCTTGTGGGTTTGTCATCCACCCTGATGCTTCCTGGTTAGGGTTGTCACCTGATGGTGTTGTCTTTGATCCAACTGAAAGACCACCCTTTGGCCTGCTTGAAATAAAATGCCCGAATTCAAAAAGCTATGTTGATTGTAGCTATCTGAAAATGCACCATGGCAACATGCAACTAAAAACACAGCACAGCTACTACTGGCAGGTCCAAGGCCAGCTTTTGATCACAGGAATGGAATGGTGTGATTTTGTTGTTTTTGCAGATGATGACATGTTAATTCAGCGAGACAATGAAGTAGCCAGAATCATTAGAGAGAAAGATTACTATTTTTTTTCTTATTAAATGTAAACAATTTACAGTAATTACAGTCAGTGTACATAGTTTTGATTGATTATACTATATGTAATCTTAATGATTAGTATTAAAAGAACACAGTGCACAGTGTTTTTAAATACAGACTACTACACAGGTTGATTAAAAGGTAGTCTCATTTTAATTCCAGGGTGTTCAGTCCTGCTTTTGGAGAGCTACTATTCCACAGGGTTCAGCTCCAACATCAAACATACCTAAACCAGCTAAGTAAGATGTTCAGTGTGTTTTACAATTTACATTCAGATTTAGATTCAGGGTTTGGAACTGAAATCTGCAGATGCGTGGCCCTCCGGAAGCAGGACTGAACATCCCTGTTTTAATTGTAAGAAGTTTGAACTTATTTGCAGTAAAACTACATTTTGTGTCATCAGTTGTTTTATATTCTAACAATGCAAAGTTGGTTGTAAATGAAATTGACAAGTTTGCTGATTTTCGCTTAGCATTTAACTGACCACAGTGGTCCATTCTGGTAGTTGACCAGAAAGCAAGCTACACTAAATAGCTGATCAATGTTTCCACAAACTGACAATGGTATGGGCTTGTCAAAGAGTTTGTTCTCCTTCACCCTCCTGATACACCTCTCAACATGTACCCTCAATCTGGCAATGGACTGTGTCTGCTGGACATCCTCCCTGGACATCTGGGAATTCCTTGACCGAAAGGCAGGTTGGTACACCTTGCAAGGGATGAGACCATCCACTAAAAAGCCCTTGTCAACCATAATAGCCATGTCTGAGGTAAGGCATTTGATAAGTCCAGAAATTTTTTAAATCTCCCGGTCACTCATGGAGCCTGCGTACAGACCCGAAACAAAGGTAATGGCACCATGTGGTGCAATGCCAATCATGGCCTTCAGTGTAGTGTGTGATTTATAATTAGAAAACACCTCACTTTGAAGTAGTAGAGAGGAAGGTGTTTGACAGTGTAATTCAGTGCAGTCCAGGATCACTTGAGTGTCGGGGAATGTTGCAAACTCTGGTGGTAACACAGCTCTGATCTCTTCCTTTGATATCCACAAGCGGATGGAGCCAAGCAGATTGTACAGGAAGTTTGTCCATGTCACAATGATTCTGCTAGCTGTGGAGCGATGAATACCAAACCGCTCGCCTAGATCCCTGAGAGGCAGGCCCACAGAGAGGTGCATCAGAAACAGCAGTAGCTCATCTATGGGTGCAAGTTTCTGTGAAAAACAATAATGTAAGATTTAAAAACAAAACAACTTAGTGAGAACATAGGGAGTAACTGCAACAATTTTGATTTTAACAATTACACTATGATTTTGATCTTTGACATGGTTTTACTCAGTCAATATAGATATCAAAGTTGTACTTTCACAGAATGTTCTTTACACTATGTAGAAGGATTTTAAGTAGAAAACAGCAAATCATCCAAAACTTTAGCTAGGTTTTCACACGCATATATATTACCACTATTTACTTCCATACCGGTGTTTTTGTTTGGGTGAGTTCCTCACGTTGGCATCCTTGGCCCTGGTTATTCGCACCATCTTAGTTTTTGCAGCAGGCTCAATCAGTTGCCAAAATGCCATTAAATGCTTATATGAGACAAACCTAAAATTATAGTTATGAAATATGGTCAGTCATAATCACATCTCAATGATACGTTTATACATGCAGATCCATACAGTTATGTATAAATGCATTCAATATATATCCTACTGACAAACAGATGTGAATGTAAGTCTATCCAACATCATTAGAAACAAACCTGGTGTAAAAATTAATATTCTTGTCGGATCCAGCGATGCGTTGTAAACCAAAGCGGCACTGAAACTGCATTGTTTCTAGCTGGTGTTGTAGTTCATCGACTTAAATTTTTAGCTCCTCGTAACTTTGCTCCCCTTGCTGGGCTATTATGACCGGATGTTTACATGCCCACACTCGCTGACCGGAAATCCAAAATGGCGGCTTCGTGCAACTACACTGTAAAAAATGTCAGTGAATTGAACAGTGAAATTCTGTCGTTTTTACGGAAAAAACCTGTCACACGTTGTAAAACCTGTCAGTGAAATTCTGTCGTTTTTACGGAAAAAACCTGTCACACATTGTAAAACCTGTCAGTGAAATTCTGTCGTTTTTACGGAAAAAACCTGTCACACGTTGTAAAACCAGTCAGTGAAATTCTGTCGTTTTTACGGAAAAAACACGTCGTAAAAACTCAAATGAAATTAGTTTTTAACAATCAGTTTTTTCTTTAAAAACTCACCATTAAACAACTTCACAAACACTATTAACACATTCACTTATTACATCACTGTGACTTTATTTCTGTGGTTCATCTACAAAAGTTCTTATTGAGAATGAACACAAGTGTAGATGTTGATGGTTTTGTTGAGTCACCATTATGGTGTTCAGTGTTTGCTTTAGTAGGACTCTTGACTCTTTGCTTTGTTGTGCTAGATTTACTTTAACTGCTGTAACTGTGTGATGAAAACACATCTGTTATGGTGGAAAACGCTAAGAGGTAATTTTCATCATGTTATTTGTCATAAGAGTTGTCATCTACTGGTTTATTCACTGTTTTAAAATTATTTTATTATGCTCACTGATGTTATGAATGAGACTGACAGAAACATATTCTGAGGAACTTTACAACACATGATTTACGGAACTAAATGGACTAGCAGATATCAATAATAAACCTATTCATCTCATCAATGGTGACCACAAAATCGACCACATAAGATCAACGCAAGGCATTCTGGGTACCATCAAAGTAGAAAAACGCATTCATGTCTCCCAGGATGCTTTGCTGCATGATCATTTGATGGTCACCACTGTTGAGATTCATACACTGATTCTTGATGTCTGTGTTTAAAATCAAATGCAGATTTTTCCAAACTGCTCAAAAAAAAAAAACTGCTTGATTGTTGCTGTTTCTCAAATTTAAGATCATTCACACTGTTATTAAAAAAAACTTCAACACATTACAAAATGCTTTTAATTGAGTATTCACAATAATAAAAACCAGACTAAAGCTCCTGTTTACATTGCCTTTTGTTTTTATTTACTATGACAATTATGTTTTATAAAACACATCATAGCATAGCAATCAAAAGAAAACTTGTTTAACAAATTGCGGGTGAAAAGCCCAATTAAAGTAAACACTGATCACAATAACGGTGACTTTAAACAACCCACTGAGCAAAAGCTCCTTCTTATAGACGTCTTATAGACGTCCCCTGAGGAGCCAGAATGAAAGTTTTTCTGACGTCTTTTTCTGACGTCTTCTGGACGTCCAATGTTGACATCCATATGACATCTATAGAAGGTACGAATTTAGTTGAAATGTGGTCGTTGTGGACGTATTTTCAACATCTTATAACATCAACGCAGACTCATTTTAGACATTTTAACAAAAATAATTGTTACACTATGCATTATATTAAAACATATTTATGTCATTGAATCAATATCACTTTTGCACTCGCTATTAATGTTGAAATTTCAACAAACCACCGTTTTTGTGATCAGTGTTTGCTTTAGTTGGGATCTTGACTCTTAGTTTAAAGTCATGTTTTATTGGCTGCCAATTTGTGTTTGTACACATTTGTTTTGGCAAAAATAAACAATGGTCCAGTGAGATCAGAAAGTGTTGGTGATTTCATCACTATGAAGTCACTCAAACAACTCTTAAGTGTAAAGTTATTAATATGTTAACACTGTGTTATGATGCAGTTTAAAAAGATTAAAGAAGTTTTATAGACGACAAACAGAGCACGTGATTTAAAAACCTGTGACACTGCTGAATCAATTAGACATGAAGAATCAGTGTATGAAACTCAACAATGGTGACAATCAACAAACGAAAACTTCATGCTGCAATGCATGCTGGGTAACATCATAGTACAAAAACGCATTGATGACTCAGCATGCATTGCAGTTGATCTGTTATCTGAATTAGTTTGATGATTGTCACCATTGTTGAGGTTTGTATGATGAACATTGATGTCTAAGTTTGTCAGTTAACATTTTCTGATATTTTGTCTCTGTAACATTTATGTCAACATCAATCATGAATGGATCAAATCTCAGTATAATTTAGAGAAGTTTCTTAAACTTACTGCTGCTTAACACTTGTCATAAAGCAAACTACTCCTTCAAATCTTTTTCAAAACCTTTATTTCTTTATCAATGCACAAGTGTTTTTATTGAAACACAATTACAAACATTGAAAGAAAGTAAGTTAACTTGATGAATGTTAAGAGTCAAGAGCCTAACTAAAGCAAACACTGATCACAAAAACGGTGGTTTGTTGAAATTTCAACATTAATAGCGGGTGCAAGACTGATATTGATTCAATGACATAAATATGTTTTAATTTAATGCATAGTGTAACACCTATTTTTGTTAAAATGTCTAAAATGAGTCTGCGTTGATGTTATAAGACGTTGAAAATACGTCCACAATGACCACATTTCAACTAAATTCGTACCTTCTATAGATGTCCTATGAACGTCAACATTGGACGTCCAGAAGACGTCAGAAAAAGACGTCAGACAAACTTTCATTCTGGCTCCTCAGGGGACGTCTATAAGAAGGAGCTTTTGCTCAGTGGGTTACTAGATACACATCACGTTGCTTCTCGTTATTGAAATCATTATGTTCACCGACTTCGTAGTTAAAAACAATACTTAGTTAAAAAAAACAATACTTACGGTGCACAGTTCACGTTTTCGTCGAGCTGCATCTCTGACGGATCCGTGACCATGTTTCCCGCCAGCGGCCGAAGCACATGATGACGGCTGACCCGATGGAGTTGTGTGCACGGAAGGAACGGCATCAGCTCTGAGTCTCATTTGGTTCTTACAACGACATCCCATGTTGAACTGCATCATATCACCGGGATGATAATCCTCCGGTGTAAAGTGGACCCTACACACCACCGCGTTTTTCGAAGCAGATGAGGCGGCAAAGTCCCGTCTCTTCATCTGCACAAAACGCACCCAGGCACGGAAGATACCACCGTCCTTTTTCTTGTTGGGAAACCTGTGGACCCAATGTCCTGACAGGCTGGAGTTTGTGCAACCTCCACAAACACAATAATTTACCATGACGATGATAAATTAAAATTCAATAACTAACGTTAGCTTAAAACACACCACCGCTCCTACTGAATAACCAACCTACTCTGCACTGAGCAAAGGCCATGCGCGGCAAACGTTTCCCTCTAGTGACATCAAATGACGCGATGTTGTAAAAAAAGCAGTTTTTGAAGACTGTCAGAGAAACTGTCACTTCTTTCACTAAATTTGTGCCCTCATGTCTTGATTTTTTTTTTTTAATCCGGCATTAACTTTTCATATGGTATTTTTATGTAAGGTTATGTATTCATTTTATTAAAAAAAGTAACTTAAAAGATGCACTTTAAGCAGTACTTTTTCTTAAACTTCAAACTCTTTGACAACATCCAGAACTGTTGATAAACCAGCCACCCTGATGATGATGCTCACAGAACACTCAGACCTGCATTTCACACATTGGTTTAAGGACGATGCCATCTCTTCAATGCAACCTCTACACCCAACAAGGCTCCGACAACATTCGGACAGCACTGGCTCACGGATGATATCTGTAAAAACATGAATACACAGCAAAATCACCAGTGTTAATTTAACTCTGTGAGAGTTATTTTTAACACTTTTTTGGTGTATATATAATCCACACTGGCGTTAGTTATATTTACACTTTTAAAAGTGTTAATGAATTAACTCTTAATGAGAGTTCAACATTTAACTCTCATAGAAATGTTAATCCAACTCTTCAGAGAGTAAAACAACACTACCTTAGATTTAAATAAACTTAATTTGATAACAACTAGAAATGTTAATCTAACGAACAAAAAATTGTTCAGATGAAAGTTGTTATGCATTGGTAAACTCATTTTATATTTTGTCCAGAACATTAAAGGCAAAGACATGTTTATAACACTTACAAACAATCTTAAAACCTCAAAACATTACACTGCCTATAAAAACAGTAAACATACACAACACACATATGGACCAAATGTACAATGTGTTTCTATGTGAAGAAACCATTCAGAGTACATCTGTTCTTAGTCTTACAATAGCTTAAACACTACACTGCCTATAAAAACAGTGAAAAGCATAACATACATATGGCCAAATGTACATATGTACTCTGAATGTATTCAACACATAAACATCAAGTAGAACAAAGTGTTCTTAGTCTTACAATGGTTTAAACACTAAACTACCTATAAAAAGTGGTTCACAAGTTAAAACATTACAAAACTCTGCAAAGGCACAACGTATATATTTACATTCAGTCCATATGCACTTTGAAGGTCATAGGGTTTATAATGCTTCAGATTATCAGCTTGAACAACTGCATCAAATTCATTACCATCAACCACTCTGAATGCATTATAATGCTCACTGAACAATTCCGTAACAAGTTTTTCAACCAGAAAATAAACATTTTCACCCAACACAAGAATGTTTGTGATTTTACTGAAAAATGGAAGTTCATTTTTTTATCTCTGTGCATATAACTAGACCAGGTCTCTATTCAGTGCCATCAAGTTTTACCCAACTGGTAGAGTACATGTCAGTCTCCACTGTGACTTGTAATGCTCTGGCTAAATCTTCACCATTATCACAGTCATTAAGAGAGAAAAAGTTCATTGGTCCCAACTCTTTTCGCTGTAAACTTAGTGTTTCCCAGTGACTTCCTATTGCCATTTGATGTTTCCGTGCAAGGGACTTTGTGATGTTCTTAAAACTTTTCAGCATATTTTTGAACAGTTTGTGCTTGGCCTCGAATCTCATACTCCAGAAGTGCAAGAGGTCCTATTTTCCTTATGCATGAAGGATAATGCACCATAAAATGATGCTTTGGTATCAATCTTTTGTGAGGGTACACCGATTTGAAAAGTTGATGATGCTCAGAGATCAAATGTTTTAAAAAAAAAAGAGTCATGCCATAAGTAACAACAGGTGAAAAGACATAATAATTTGCAGCAAAATGAGTAACAAGTTCCAGTTTGGATTTCCAGAAGGCACAAGGTCACCAAAAAGTAATGGTATGTTTCTCACCAAGCACAATGTCTGAATAGAATTCAATCCAATAGAATTTCCACCATGTTCCAAGTTGACATTTGTTGGTCGATTTTTGCGCTCCGTGTATCCAAAGTCAAACGAATAAATCCTCAAAAGGAGATCATTTTTCGAGATGAAATTTTCAGTCAGGTATCCAAATAAAAGTTTCAGCTCATACTGAGCAACACCCTCCAATATATCGTCCATTATATCAAAAAAAGAATTGCTACACACATGGAAATACTGTAAAGTGTTCAATGAGGAGTCCCTTTTAACTCCATATACGGAGTTCAACTGTGGATCTGACTGAGTATCCCTGCAGTGCATCTGAAAGCTGACTTCATCACGAAACACCAACTCTGTGTCATCCTCACTATAAACATTTTGGGCATCAGACTTCTCGGTTAAGCATAAGCAACAATAGTAGCATGCATACCCAAATTATCTCCAAAAATCTGACAAATTGAACCGTAAACCTTTTCAGATGAAATGGGCAAATAAATGCCCTCACTTTCAAGCATCTTAACATCATTGATCAAAGGTGCTAAAATTGCATCAAATCCATACTTTTTAACAGCTTGGGAGTGAAAGAGAGAAACTAAGTGTATGTTTAGTACAGCAGAGTTGAACTTTGGTGGAAGATTTCTCAGGATAAAATAAAAACAACCTATCTTGTGAATTTCCTTGCTTTGACCCCAGTGGATTGCTAGTTTCAAAATCATCATAATATAATTGGATTTGCAAAGAATTGTGTTGTGAAAACAATGGGTGGCCCTTGCAGTAACTTCCATCACAAAAATCTTCATATACATCAGGAGTGGTTTGAAACTTGGATTCAAAATGCTTACAAATATCTGTATTTCGAAACATAAATTTCAAGGTATCCAAAATAGGGATGTAAACAAAAGTTTCTTTAACTGGAACCTGGTCATAGGTCCCACTTCTTTTGTTTCGTCTACTGTCATACCTAACACCAAGAACTATTTCCAACGGTTCAACAATTCCCCATCTTCCACTGAAAAACTTTGCTCTTTTAGCATCAGAATTAAAACTAGTGAACGGATTTTCGAAACACTGTGCAGACGTTTCAGAGGAGTCTGATGTGACAACATTCTGCATCATTAATGAGTGTAACTCTGTGGTAAACTCTTCCAGGTCACATATAATTGATGAAACTGAGGTATTAGAAGCACCACTTCCCTGTAGTTTTGCAACAATTGAGGCACACATGTCCTTTACATCCTTTTTAGAAGGAACTGGCCTACTTTCAAAACAAACAGCTTCTGAAAGAGATTCTTCATCTGATGGTCCACTCTGAACTGCATCTGATTGTCCACTCTGAACTGCATCTGACTGAGTTAAACAATCAACATGAGCAAGGTTTTCAAGAAGTGAATGAGGAACATTAATATTGTCCAGATGTTTCCTAAAACCAGAGAATGTAGAAAACTGTTTTCTGCAACCGTGTTGAGCACAAACAAGTCTACACTTAGAGGTGGGATAGAATCCATGTTGAAACCTCAAATGTGAAATCAGTGAATGAGCATCTGTATGCAATTCTTCACATCTAAAACAGAGCAGCATTCTCTCTCAAATTTCAGTTTAGGTGTTATTCAGGAATTTGGCTCGCAGCTCTTTCACTCGTGGAGACTCTTTTGTTTTCCCAACATCTATGTTATAGACAGTGGTCTGCAGACATGTGTAGAAGCTGATGAGAGCATTGTCATAGGATATGTTAAAAACATAGTGCACTTTAAAGAGCTCATCCAAAGCACCCAGAGAACCTGCCGTTTGACATGGGATAAGCTTACTATCCAGAGCAATGTAGTAGTTGTCAATCTCGTCTTGACTTCTCCCCATAGCTAGAAGATATGGTTGATGACTTGGTCTTTTCCCTAGATGCTCCTCAATGCTGCAGCATGACTACAAGAAAAAACAAACAGTCTTAATCCAAATTTGCCAGGTAATAAGAGACCTATATAGAATACCAAACACCTCGTAATGTTAATACCGTATTTGCCGAACAACGTGTCACGTATGCATGTAAAACATGTTAATAGAATTATATAAAGTTGAAGTTACCAAAATAGAGTATGTGTAACACTCCTGCCTGCTCCCCGTTTGTGTCACAGGACTACACCCCCCAGAATGCATTGCACCCGTTATGATTGTTTCTGCACCTGTCCCTTGTTTCATCTTGTTTCATTTCACACCTGTTCTGAGTTTGTTTCTGTATTTAAGTTCAGTCTTGTGTCTTGTCCATTGTCCATTGTCCAGTGTTGTTGTATGCTTGGTTTATGCTACCCGTGTTTATATTTACCCGAAAACCTGATTCTGAAGAATAAACCTGTTTGCCTGAGGAAATCCTGTGGTGTGATCTTCTGCCTGAACCTCTGTTCCGTGACAGTACACTGGAACACACCACAATGACCACACCGTGGGATTTCACCACCACCTCGCCTCCAGAGTTCGCCCTGCTATCGATCTGGCAGAATGGGAGGACTCTGGAGTGTTATGCGGAGGAGTTTTTTGAGGCGTGTGAGCGGGTGAGTTGGAGCGATCTCACCCTAAACCGAGTGTTTCAGATCGGGTTGGATGACGATCTGCTCGCCCTCCCTTTGCTCCCTGATGTGGTTGAGTTCCAACTGGAGGACTTTATTAATCGGGTCCTCCAAGTTGCGGGCTCTTATTACCGCGTCGGGGAGACTGGTAGAAGTGCGGGGGATTGTCATCCAACACCGATCAGATGCGGGGGGGTCGTCTTCGCTCACCCAAGCTCCATGCCTCAGCCCTCCGCAAAATCCCGCCATCGCAGAGCACGGCGCACTTCCGGGTTGGCACCCCGGAGGAATATGGAAGGCCAACAGGGCCAAAACCGCCAGTCTCTCCGCCAGCCGGTGGTTTCTCCCCTGGATCAGCTCCTCCAGGAGTTTGATCCCCTGTACGGCCTCCACCCTATCCTAGATTCCGCTCCAGAGTTTGTTCCCCTGGATTCCGCTCCAGAAGAGCCCGCTTCCAAGCCGCCAGAGCCCGCTTCCGAGCCGCCAGAGCCCGCTTCCGAGCCGCCAGAGCCCGCTTCCGAGCCGCCCGAGCCCGCTTCCGAGCCGCCCGAGCCCGCTTCCGAGCCTCCCAAGCCGCCCGAGCCCGCTTCCGAGCCTCCCAAGCCGGCCTCCCAAGCCGGCCTCCCAAGCCGGCCTCCGAGCCTCCCAAGCCTCCTGAGCCGGCCTCCGAGCCTCCCCTGGATCAGCTCCTCCATGAGTTTGTTCCCCTGGATTCCGCTCCAGAAGAGCCCGCTTCCAAGCCGCCAGAGCCCGCAACCCCAGAACTCTCACCCACCCGCCCTCGTCCAGTGCTTCCTTCTCCACTGCCATGGGTCGTGCAGCCAGCTACTGGATTGGAGGATCTCTCGTCCTCGACTCCATTCTCTGAGGCCCGGACTCCGCCTCAGCCCATCAACCCAGTGGCTCCACCTTGGCTCATAGCTCCCTCGCCTCCACCTTCGCCCGCTCGTCCACCAGCTCCACCGGGCTCCCTCGTCCCTCCGGCTCCGCCTTGGTCGGTCGTCTGCCTGCCATCGCCTCCGGACTCCTCTACTCCGGCTGCGCCTCATCGCTCCGTCCTGCCGGCTCCCTTGGTCTCCTCCCTCCCCTCGGCTTCACCTTGGCCCTCGGTCGGTCCGGCTCCGCCGCGGACTCCCGGATCTCCGCCTCTGCCTCGGTCGCCTGGGCCATCGGTTCCACCCTGGTCCTCTGGATCTTCGCCGTCTCCTTGGCCCATCGGCTCTCCGCCTCGGGCTCCACCTCCACCTCCACCTGCTCCGCCTCCGTCGGTCATCCTCCAGGAGTCATCGGCCGCCCTGCCTCCTCCCTCCGTCGGCTCCACCCTGGCTCCTCCCTCCGTCTGCTTCACCCTGGATTCCTCGCCCACCTCCTGAACCCCCGCCCGCCCTCCTCTGTTTGACTCAGTTGGCGCGAGGACGCGCCTCCGGGAGGGGGGCGAACTGTAACACTCCTGCCTGCTCCCCGTTTGTGTCACAGGACTACACCCCCCAGAATGCATTGCACCCGTTATGATTGTTTCTGCACCTGTCCCTTCATCTTGTTTCATTTCACACCTGTTCTGAGTTTGTTTCTGTATTTAAGTTCAGTCTTGTCCAGTGTTGTTGTATGCTTGGTTTATGCTACCCGTGTTTATATTTACCCGAAAACCTGATTCTGAAGAATAAACCTGTTTGCCTGAGGAAATCCTGTGGTGTGATCTTCTGCCTGAACCTCTGTTCTGTGACAGTATGCATACAAGCACACAACTACATAAAGAAAACAAATCAGTTCTAGCCTTATTAACCTGACATGGCAGCCTCCTATAAACAAAAAACATTTACCATTAAAATTAAAATGTTTGGTATATGCTGATCATAGCATTTGATTGATATTCGATTGGTATAGCTACATTTGAAAGATCTCACAAAGCAATCTTTTTTATTTATTCTTCTCATTACAAGACTCCAGAACGCAGCCACATTTTGAAATTATTTTAAAACCGGATTTGCAAATTTGGACTTCTTTTACTCAGATATATCATTAACTTAATGCTACAGTACATGTATGTTCTATGGTGGTGCTCTAGTCCTAACATGCAGCGTGACACGCCTTTACATATACAGAGCATATAACAGTGTCAAAAACACTTAAGGTTACCATAAAAGCAGCAGGTTATGTCTTAAATCAATGTAAGCAATGCACAATGGACACTCACTGGAAAATGAATATTTGTTGTGCTTGTTTATTTGATTCTCTATTAAAACAATAATAAACCTAATTACTTCAAATAATATAACCAAGGCAACTTTATTTTATCTGAAAAAAGTTACCAGTAAGTTATATAAGCATCGGAATTGACGGCTCGTGACATCAAAATTGGTACTGTATCTCACTATAGTTTCAATATCGAAGATTCTGATTCATCCACCAGGGTGGCACAGATTACTACCGCAACTCACATTTATTTATATTATTACTTTTTCTATTATTCTACTCCATTATATTATTTTAAGTATTAATTAAAGAATAGGTCAAAAATGATAGCAAATATTAAAATCTTTGACTGTGAATCTATGATCCATATTATGGGGAGCGAATATGACAATAACCATATCTAACTTATTTAAAATAACCATTTTAAGCACACCTAAATCATTGGCTTTTTCTGAGGATTTCTCAGCTGAAAAAATAAGACGCTCAACAGCCTTGGGAAGGTTTTTAGAACATTTGTTGCTGTTAGGCTTGGGCGGTAATACGGTAATATGGTATACCGCGGGATCTAAAAATAGCAACGGTATCAGTTTCGATACCATCATACCGTCGTTGGAAAAATATGCACTTATATAGCAGACAAGGATTAAATATTAAATATAATTTATTTAATGCCTAAAAATGCATATGCGTGGTTGTCATCACGTGACAGCGTGGAGGAGAAAGAGAGAGAGGATGGCGAGTCGCGCACCGAGTGACCTGGTCTCGAAAAAGAACACAACTTCTGCAGTTTGGCAGTATTTCGGGTTTCGACCGAACGAGAAGGGAGAGGCGGTAAATACGGACGAGGCAATTTGCAAATTGTGCAACAAAAAGGTGACCGCGAGAGATGGAAATACCTCGAACCTAAGGTCGCATATACGAAACCACCATCCACTCACTGCTGCGAGGATGGACCCGAGTTCACTCAGTGCAACAGTTTCAAAGCCTCCCGATGCAAGACCAACAACATCTAGGTCCACCGCCAGTATGCAGCCGACGATAATGGGGGCCTTCGCGAAAACAACAAAGTACGAAAGGGGCAGTGTCCGTTGGAAAACCTGTACTGGTGCAGTGACAAAATACTTGGCGAAGGAAATGGTCTCTTTTCACGCAGTGGTAAAAAAGTCCTTTAAGGACATGGTAAAGGTCCTAGATGCCCAGTACGAGCTGCCTGGACGAAAACATTTCTCACAAACAGCCGTCCCTCATTTATATAGTAAAGTTAGAGACAATGTTCAAGTGCTGCTGTCAGTGGCAGACAGTTATTCCTTAACAACTGACGTGGTCATCAGTTAACATGACACCATATATGTCCCTGACTGTCCATACTATTACACCTGACTGGAAACTTGAATCCAAATGCCTCCAAAATACATATTTTCCTGAGAGTCATACAGCGGACAATCTTTTTTATAAGCTGCTATTTGTAATTAAAAGTTGTTCGGGCGGTGTGATTTAATTTAATTGATTTGTGTGCGGGCCTCTGCATGAAAACTGTTCTGGATGTTTATGTTAATTTAATTCTGTTTGACTGTTGTATTTGCACTTTTTTATAAACTGCTATTTGTTGCTAATAAAAGTTGTTAATATTGTTGTGCATGTTATTTTGTTATTGTTTCAGTATTAGTGTTTGGTATTCAGTTTCTGAACGGTTTAGGCACAAGCCAACAGTTTGGTGACGCTGTCTGAGCCTTACGTCACATAATTATTTTATTATTCCCGGTAATACCGTATACCGAGGTAAATTGGGGAGGAGGTTTGACGGTATCAAAATTTGGATACCGCCCAAGCCTAGTTGCTGTATCTGCATTCTGAACAAGTTCCTGGCGATGACGAAATGTCTGTCTTATCTTTTCAAAGATGGTTGATTCAACTCCTGTATGAGCAAGAAGCTAAATGGCCTCCACAGCAGCATCGCCATCAAGTTGTTGTTCTAAGTTAATAGCTCTCTTGACGTTTGGACCACCTTGTAGACCGTTAGACTCATTCTTTTCAGTGCGACGAGTGTTTCTAAGGACAGTTTTTAGACGCCAAGCAAGATATCCACTCCCACTTGCAGCACCATAGAAGTGCTCCTATAAAATTGACAAAAATAGGATCATGTCGAAATTTAAAGCAGGTGAAATGACACTGAATGTTTCCGATTTATTTCTCTTTATTTTGAAGGCATCACTGCTCTGTGTGAAGACTTTTAGTAGTATGGCAAAGGGTCAAACAAGGATTATAAAATAACTCTTTGGGTTAAATCAGGTAACAGTAACGTCAGTCTTGGAATGCTGCTGCCCTGCAGATTTTAGCTCCAACCTTAAAGGAACATTCCACTTTTTTTTGGAAATAGGCTCATTCTCCAACTCCCCCAGAGTTAATAAGTTGAATGAGCCTATTTCCAAAAAAAGTGGAATGTTCCTTTAATCAAACACTAATTCATATTCACAAGTACTAATGAGGACTGTTTTGGGGGGATGCAGGTCTTCAAAAAAAAGAAAATATTCAAATCTAAAAATTGAAAATCTAATGCCAGCCCACCGATCAAATATTCGAATAATGTAATATTCTGATCCAGCCCTAATGGAAACACACCAAATAAAAAAAATCAACTTACATATCCCTTCTTAGAAAATGGGTCTTTCAGTGACGGAAACAAAGTCACTATTCCAAGGGCATACTGCTCTCTTTGCTGTTTGGGTGGAATCCTCCTATCAGAATGAATGTACATGCAAGACAATATGTTAACTTTTTTTGCACATAGCACTGGTGCTACACAGCAAAATCCCCAGAGTTAAATCAACTCTGCTCAGAGTCTATATGGGTTCAATCTACATAGAGTTAAAGTAACTCTGAAGCAGAGTTAAAGTTAATGAGATAATGAAGGTGATTAATTATGTGATGATTGAATCATTAACGATAAACACCTGCTGTTAACAAACACAATCACTGAAGAAAACATCAACAATAAGAAGTCACCATAACAGTGATCAGTGTTTCATTTAGTGGGGCTCTTACACTGATTTTGTCTTTAAATTGATTTTGTTCTGAATTATCTAGAAGCTGAATTATCTTCTGATTTGATGATTCATGAACTATTTTGAGCTGAATTGAATTGAATTGGTTGTTTTCTTTTTTGGCTTTGTTTTGCTGTTATAAATGTGATTTAGAAACACTTAAAAGAAAAATCAAGAGTAACGGCCGTTTCATACCGCAGGCGTAAGCAGAGCGTAGGCAGAGCGTATCCTGCGCGCAGCCGTTGTCCTTTCATACTGGTAGCGTTTGCGGAGCGCAACTGAACCGCAGAGTGTTTCCATAATGGGTAAGTTGTAATCACTTTATCTTGATATAAAAATATTTTTTTCTTAATTTATTGTTAGAACATTTTATATTAATGTTTTTTTATTTACAACATATGTTTTATATATTTTTTTCCGTATAGTACGTGTTGTAGATAGAAGAAAGGCAATTGCACTGTATTTGTTACTATGGAGATTACGAAAAAGGAATCGGCGTAGACTTTGGGTCCACCCAGCCAACCAGCGCAGGAGAGAATATGGTGCATATTATCATCTTGTTGCTGAATTGAGACTCGACAGCGACCGGCACCTAAAATACTTCAGGATGAGTGCAGCGCAGATGAATCAAATTCTTTCCCAGATTGGATGCAATTTAACAAGGCAAACAACAAACTACAGGATTTCTATTGAACCTAAACAGCGACTTGCTGTTACACTGAGGTAAGATAAAATAATGTTTGTAACAAATGCATTATGAATTGTAATATATTACTAGAATTTTGTAGTTTTATATATTTTCCTATTTTACATTGTAAATCTATAATTTCATGGATTTATTTAATTATAGTTAAATACACTAGGCTTTAGGAACTTCACAAATAATAAATGTTCACGAATAGAGTAGCTGACACATCACAATAGAGGCTATTATGTTTATTTTACGTTTAAGATAGTACTAGTGTTACATTAATAATTTGAATAAAACAACCAAATATAAAACACAAGTAATAAAATAATGCCATACTTAATTGTGAAACAATGTACATAATGTAATGTTCTTGTTTTAGAACACAATAAAGTAATAATACACACTACAGTTGTTGATAAACATTTTGTGGGGATGACATCCTGGATGTTGTGGGATTTGGTGTCACATGGCGGGGGTGTTGGGTTTGTTCTCCTTCATGGTAGGTGGGTGTGGAGTGGTACGGTTGAAATCCTGCTCCTTGTGGGAGCTGGCTACCCGGGAACACTGTGTGGGTTTGATTTACTTGAAGCCTCTGGTTTTCGTCTTCTATCTCCAGTTCAGCCAGGTAACTTAATATATGTATCTGTGCCCTGTTGCGGTTCCTGGGAAGCAGCCTATTTAACTTTGGTACTAGGCTAAGGGCATAAAAATACATTTCGTCCTCCTGTCTTGGGATTTGGGGTGGTGCAGAGGTTGTCGGTTGTGTTATGATGTCAATGAGCTGTTGCTCTGTTGAGCTGGGTGAGATGGTTCTTCTTCTTCTTTGTCGGGGAGGCTGACCCTCAGTCATTAATTCTTGAACTCTGGGATGTATGGTGGGGGTAGGGGTGTGAGGTCTTGATGTACTTTGCTGTGGTGTGGAGGTGTCTGACAGTTGTGTGGGGGTAGCAGATCTTTGAGTCGTCTGGGATGGTGTTACAGGCCTTTGTGTTACTGTAAGGGGACTGTATGGTGTAGTAAATTCTGCGATCTCCGAATCCACATCACCTAAAGACATGTCTACTGGTTCTCCCTCACTCTGTAGAGAATGTCTGGAACTACAATGTAAACAATAGATTAATATATTTACACCAACATCCAAGGTGTAGATGTACATAAACTATACTAAACTATAAGTAATATTGAAGAAATATCAGCATCATTGAAATATTATTATGTTACAATGAATAAAAAATAAGCAGTTGAACTGAATAAAAACTGTCAAAATAATTAATCTAAAGATATTTTTAAAAAGAAAATAACCTTCTAGGCTGCATGTAGGGCAAGAGGAAAGACATAACTCTTTCATATTTACATTTCCTGATGGTGCCTCCAGCTGAACCACTGGGCATTGTTTTTTGTTCCTGGCAAAACTATCTCGAAGAAGCTTCCTTCGCTTTTCTTCGCTTGCACTCATTCACTGTAAAAACATGCATATATTTATTAATATGTAAACAAACAAATATAAATAATAATGTGTTATTTGTTTTGCAGATTTCTTGCAACTGGTGAGAGCTTCACAAGCCTGGCATTCCAATATCGACTAGGGATAAGCACCGTGTCTGAGTCAGTGTACATGACATGCAAAGCCATTGAGAGCCAAATGATGTCATGTCAGATTTCAAGACCAACAGAGGGAATGTGGAGAGACATTGCCTTGAATTTTTGGACAAAATGGAACTTCCCAAACTGCCTTGGTGCTCTAGATGGGAAACATGTGACCATTGTGTCTCCCACTCATTCTGGCAGTATGTTTTTCAATTACAAGAGGACATTTTCTATTGTCCTTCTAGCACGAGCAGATGCGAACTACAAATTCGTATTTGTACAGGTGGGTGACTTTGGCAGAAGTAGTGATGCTGGAGTATACAGTGGCTCTGCTCTTGGAAGAGCAATGGAGAGTCTGTTCCTGAAGACTGCCTTTTGCCAGGATCAGGTGAACAAGGCCCAATGCCTTTCACCATGGTGGGAGATGCTGCATTTCCCCTCAAAACCTATCTGATGAGACCTTTTCCAGGGAATAGAATTCCCCGATGGAGAAAAATTTTCAACTACAGACTCTCCAGAGCAAGGATGGTGGTGGAATGTCCTTTTGGCATTCTAGCATCCAGGTGGAGGATATTTCACACAAGGATTAATATGAAGCCTGAAAATGTAGAGTCTGTAGTGACTGCCGCATGTATACTTCACAACTTCCTCAGTCCAGCAGAAAATCAGAGATTGCTGGATTATGCAGAAGAAAGAGGGGATGTATTACCATCTGTAAGAAATATGGGTGGAAACAGGGGAACCAGAGAAGCATTAATGTACATAAACTTTGTACATTTTTCTGCTCCCCTGAAGGAAGAGTATCATGGCAAGACAATATGGTCTAGGGCACAGCAAAACACCTTAAGTGACCATAGTGTTTTTTACACTTGTTTTATATACTGTTCAATTTGTACATAGTTAATTTTTAATACTTCTGTTCAAATATATATTTTTTATTGTTTATAATAAGTTTAATTGCTTTTCATTGCATATTTGTTGTTACTATTTGTTATTAACACTGTGTTAATAAACTTTAACATTGAATTATTTTTGGTCTGTCATAAGTAAATAAAACCATTTAAAAAAAAGTAAAAGTGTTATCATCTGCTAACACAAAAAGTAATTTGCTGTGAAAAATATATAAGTATTAAAATATATAGGTAAAATGGCAGGGCTTGAAAGTTTTTTTAACACAAAATAATATAAGTACTTTCAGTGTTGGGAAGGTTACTTTGAAAATGTAATTAGTTACTGATTACAAGTTACACTATTTAAAATGTAATAAGTAGTGTAACTATTTAATTACTTTATAAAAGTAAAGTAACTGATTACATTTGATTACTTTTAATTACTTTTCTAAATTTCATACGAATATTTTTAAATGTTAATCATTTTAAAATATTTAAACCAGGCAGGGTTAACCTTACAGTAGTACTCAATATGATTAGTGTCAGACTTTCAAAATCCTTCATCACTTGAATTAAGAGTATAATAAACGATAAACTAAAAGAGTGATTTGTCCACTGGGTGGTGCTTTCGGTTAACGTTCATCATAGAAAAAGTTTCAAACCCTGGGGAAAATATGATACGCAAATGTAAATATGTGTAAATGTGTTATGTCTTAAAATGCTACCTGTCTATGCATTTAACATCACATTTGTTTCTGCTCATCATTTAAAAAGAGGCAGAGCCTATAGAAAAGCTTTGCTAGCCTATAGATTACTAGACTGTTTGAATACACCAGGCTAGAAACTGCCTGAATTCATTTGAAACAACAGAAAATGTGCATGTTATTTTGTATAAATAAGTAGGCCTATTTATTTTATATTTATAGTGTTATACATTCAAGTAAAATAAAAGGGCTTGTGTTACGTTCTTATTATTAGTTTAGTGTAAGGACACTTTTCCTCATGTTCACAACACAATGTAAACATAACTTCAAATAAAATGCATTTGCGTCGTTCGTTCTTGCTGTCTGGACGTATTTGAAATGATCCAGCGCTGTCTCTAGTAATCCACAGATAAATCCGCAGAAAGTTTCGTGAACTCATCCACGATTTCATTTAAAATGTCACAAAAATCTAATTGTTCGTCTTCAGGATCAAACACACAGCAAACAGTATTGTAGTAATATGCGCTCATGTTGAGTGTATATTGTCAATGAAAATCCGCAGAATTTGTTATGGAGAGAAACGTTGATAAATAAGCTACTGGACATGAATCAAGCAATATATTTTTAAATACACATTAGCATCTAATTTGACTTAAAATACCCACGTCATTTTTTCTTACAGAAACGAGTAATACATCAACATCATTCTAAACTAAAGGTATATGTTTATTTGTGTACCATTACAATAACTAATAAAAAAACTGTGTGCTTTTATTAAATAAAGATAATTAAATAAAGAGAGGTTAATTACATACCTGCTGATGCTTAAGTTCGGCATTGAAGCCTTTGATGTGGAAAGAATTTTAATGCAAACATATTTTGCACTGGACTGTTACATTTCATTTCCGCCCTTATCAGATTTCTGTATTAAATTATTTGCATTTTTAGCGCTTGCCATGGTGGCAACTCTCAGACTGGTCATCGCTTTCAGCATCAGTGTGTGGACTGATATGATTGGCAGACTTGGCGCGCTGCAAATTCAAACGGCATCAGAATAGCATCGCTTTACTAAAGGGCTTTGGCAGGAGGCATACAGAAAATATTCAGATGTTATGCATTTTGTAATCATTAACATTTTCGTAAGTAACTGTAATTTTAATTACAACTTTTTCACAGTAACTGTAACGAATTACAGTTACTTTTATTTTGTAATTAAATTACGTAACGCTGTTACATGTAACTAGTTACTCCCCAACACTGAGTACTTTTGCAATTTAGATACGCAAAAACAATAAATATCGGTATAGTTTGCTTGTTTATTTTATATTTATTTGCAAACATATTAGCAAACCTACTCATCGTGACAAGCACTCTATAGCAAAAGCATTAACAATGTAGTTACACCTACTAAACATAAACTATCAATAGATACAGATACAGTCTACATGATAAATTCTTTCATATATTTTTATGTGTTAAAAAATGTCGTTATACATCGTGTATTATCAAGAGGTAAAATCGAAAACTGACCATCCACACCAACCGCCTCTTCCACTGCCTCCCAAGCTTTCTCTTTGGCTTGCAAGTCCTTGTACCTAACATTTTGTGGGTCATAAAGAACTTTATGTTTTTCCACTTCTGTGATGAGACGTGTGTCGTCCATTATGTCGTTTTACAAGTACTCCACGCACGAATCCCCGACTGACAGCATTGGACATGTGCGTCACGTGCGCTTGTTTTAATGCGTGAAGTCAGCATGACACCTGCCAATATATATTATAAGGTAAACAGTGGCCTACATAATGGCTAGGAAATTGATAAACATCATTGTGACTGTTTAACATGCATTACGTCTCATTTAGGATGATGTTACCATTTCAAACATGTTCATTTTGAACATAACGAGTGCACTGTTGCTTTAATTGAGCAGAAGCAGCGCAGCAAAAATAGGCTCGACGCCGAATTGATCGCTGCGCTGCTGCTACGCGAGCACGCTCTGCTTCTGCGTGCGGTATGAAAGCTCTCATCTGTTAACATGGGCGCCAAAAAAAATACGCGCTGCTTACGCCTGCGGTATGAAACGGCCATAAGAGCCCAACTAAAGGAAACACTGATCACTGTTATGGTGACTTCTTATTGTTGATGTTTTCTTCAGTGATAGTGTTTGTTAACAGCAGGTGTTCATCATTAATGATTCAATCATCACATAATTAATTACCTTCATCATCTCATTAACTTTAACTCTGCTTCAGAGTTACTTTAACTCTCTGTAGATTGGACCCATATAGACTCTGAGCAGAGTTGATTTAACTCTGGGGATTTTGCTGTGTACAGAGGTTGTAAGTGTTGTTGCACATGTACAAAAATGTAATCTCAAAAACCACAAGTACAGTTCATTACACAAACAGGCAGGTAACTGAGAAAGGACATTAAAGAAACAATACAGGATATTTTGTATGATCTATTGACAGAAATGCAATATAACATACAAAACTGTTTCTTCTACCTTAGAATAACCCAGTTCTATCTACATACACAGCGGGCCTATATATGTGGAATTTTCCATGTTGCATGCCCATGTTTGGTACAGCAGCCCTAAATGGACAAACAGGTCACAGAGCGCATTTCATATATATGTTGGTTTCTTCGTGTGTTTTTTAGAGGCAGCTTGCATTATCACTGAGTTGAAGACACATGAAGAAGTTAGTGGTATTACGAAGAGTAGTAGTCATTGTCGTCTAGCTGAAGCATAGATCGTTCTGTTTTTAGAAGTTTTGATCAAATGGAGGACCATGCGTATTGTGCACAAGTGCCGGCAGAGCGCAAAAGTGATACTGCCAGACAAATTAGAGACAAACGACGCCAGAAATCCAGGATAAACTTCGGTTTAGCTATTACCAGATGGAAGGCATTGTTGAAAGACAAATGTTTTCAACGCGACGCCAAAGTTGCCTGTTTTATGCTGGACTGGTAAGATAACTCAAATTTTGTGAAAATGAAAACAGTTGTTTGGTAACATTAGCATTTGATACAAATGGGCATATAACCTACGAGAGACGAACGTTTTTCCTTATAAGTGTAGAAATAATGTAACTGAATTATAATTTCACGTGAAGTAACATGACAGTGTGGCTAGAATAACTGCTATCTGCTGTCTCAGTCGACAACATCTTTTTTGACAGTTGCGGCCAGGGTTAGGGTTAGGGTCATACTTTGAAAAGTAGGGGTGAGCAAATGACTGAGAGATTCGTTGCAAATCTATACTGCAACGCTAATGGCTGCAAAAATTTAACACTGCCCCTTTAACGTTTCATAGTGTTGAATATATTACATTCCCCCACACCGGTCGTTTTGCAATTGCATTCCGGGAGTTTCATGGGAGAATTAACAAAACGAGGTAGACAGGTGTGTGAACAATAGGAGACAAAATGAGAATGTTGACATGTATAGTACGGCAGCCGACCCGACCCGTGAATGACTAAACACTGTCTTGCCTGATGCTTAGATATTAGGCAAATACAAATAAAAGAATTACAACAATTATATACTTTTAAACATGGAAAAGTGGCTTACCCATGTTTCTCTGTCATGTGCCCCACCAATATGTTACCAAGAGCTCTTCTCATCTCATTTGACAATGTGTTGGTGGCCTTGTAATCTTCAAGGATGTCATCTTCTTTAGATTTTTCTTTTAAGGCAGTAAGAACTATCTAGGTAAAAACAGTAAAATAAAGTTTCTTAAAACAATGTTATTTATTTAGCTTTTATTTATTTAAATTACTAAATGTAAATTAAAGAATCCGAGAAGAGCTTGTTAATCGACGTCACGACGTGTTGCATGCTGAGGCGGCGCCGCCATATTTGAAGGTTGTGTACTTCGCGTTTTGTTTCAGTAAGCGCGCTTACAAAAATTACCTGTGGTATTACCTGTGATTAAACATCAAAAGTACCACACAAATCTTGTGTGGTAATTGTGTTGTTTTTTGGGACGCTTTACCACAGGATTTGGTTGTACAGTATGTAATATTCCTGTGGTACTGTGTGGTATTACTCTCATATTTCTGTGGTACTGTGTGGTATTACTGTCATATTTTTTGTGGTGCTGTGTGGTATTACCGTCATATTTCTGTGGTACTGTGTGGTATTACCGTCATATTTATGTGGTACTGTGTGGTATTACTGTCATATTTTTTGTGGTGCTGTGTGGTATTACCGTCATATTTCTGTGGTACTGTGTGGTATTACTGTCATATTTCTGTGGTACTGTGTGGTATTACTGTCATATTTTTTGTGGTACTGTGTGGTATTACCATCATATTTTTGTGAATAATCAAGTCAGGTTAATCTTAACATATAAGATATTTTTATGCATTGGAAAATGCAGGAGATTTAATAAAATCAGCATTCAAATAAGATACACAATACTACATATATTATATAAGTTTATTTACAATGTGAAAATCATTACGGTATAACCTACAAAAATAGGGTAAATACAGAAAAATGAATTAAAATGAAAAATGTAAACACAAAGTTAAAGTCTCACAACCCTTTATCTCATCTGTTGAAAACTGCCTTTTTCAGGAATCATGCATTCAGGGCAAGAGCATTTCTCCTTTTCTCCGTCACAAGAAATTTGTAAATGTATATGATTCCTCTCATAACTGTTTAAATACACCTTTAGACATTTAAGACACTATAGCTTTTTGTAAAGCAGTACACATGTGAAATAACATGATTTTGGAGCTCGTATTCCTAATAAGTTGATATTTAAGATAAGTATGCTTAATGCACGACCTGTATCCTTCTATACATCTCAGCATAGTCCGATTCATGAGCAAAGGACTCTTTTAAACATGCATTATAAAAGCGAATCTTACATACAGCGCAATTACTGCAGACGATTTAATAAGAAATGACTCTTATGAATGAACAGCCTTGAAGTGAATCAACAACATTGATAAACTAGATACATGATAAAAGTACAACTGAAATAAATCCCTACAATATATTTTATTTTGAAAATGAGAAATTGCGACCGTCAAAACTTTTGTTATACTGTTAACAAGCAAATAAAATACAGTTAAGTACACGAAAGTATAATTAATGCAATATAAGTTACACACATAAAACTTTAGCAATGTAAGTTAAACAATACTCACAAGGAAAACGATTGTAGTGACGTAGCTGTCCGGTTTCCCTCTGGGCCTTTAAACATGATCACTCCGTGGAAAAAATAGCACTCGTACAGTAGTTATTTAAAGTCTCAAAAACAATTTCGATCACGTTATCTTAATAAATATATCATTAATAAATGGTGCTGCGCCTCTTTGGCAGTTGCAGTCCAGACTGTGACAGGAACGTTTAAACACAAAAGAGCAGCAATCAGTTAACATGGAAACGCTAATTTACATTTACGCATTTGGCAGACGCTTTTATCCAAAGCGACTTACATTACATTGTACTATACATGTGTTTTTTGTATAGTAAGCAAGTGGGGGTTAGGTGCCTTGCTCAAGGGCACCTCAGCCGTTACCCGCCAGCCCTGAGAATCGAACCAGCAACCTTCTGGTCATGAGTTCAACAGAAAGTGCTGTGATATTCATAATGAGTTCTGTTGGATGTGTCATATAATACCAAACAAATACAACATAAATACAACAGACTTTATCTTATGGTAAATTCTTGTGATACTGTACAACAGAAAGTGCTGTGGTAATCCTGTCATAATCAGACATTGTGTGGTAATTTTTTATTATACCACAGAAATACCACAGGTAATTTTTGTAAGGGCGGTGTGCAGAGAATATGAGTGGTGAGAAATATGGACAAATCAAAGGCGAAAGAATAAGGAGCTTATAGTGACAAACTGAATACTGTTTCCAAGAAACAATATTTTGACAAAATAAAGGCTATAAACGGCATAGATCCTTATGACTTGAGAAAAGAGCGGATATCCTACCAAGATGGCAGCGAATCTTAGCATGCAACACGGCGTGACGTCAGCGCCACATTCTCGGTCTCAAAGAAGCAAACGCACGTGCGCTGATAATTGCACATGCAGCGTCAACAACGGCTAGAAGTGAGATGCGAAAGAAATAGTCCTAACATATCCAGTCCAGGACAAATACCTTAGAAATGTCTCGAGTTAAAACTTCTGAACAACGTGGTATAAGTGGAGTAATTGACTCCGGTCGGTTGAATTCATAGAGAAAGATGCACACCATTACCACCTCGGAGTCTGCAATATTTTCTAAATTCAACTGACCGGAGTCAATTATTCGTCATACAAAAATATGGTATCATCAGTGTTGGGGAGTAACTAGTTACATGTAACGGCGTTACGTAATTTAATTACAAAATAAAAGTAACTGTAATTCGTTACAGTTACTGTGAAAAAGTTGTAATTAAAATTACAGTTACTTACGGAAATGTTAATGATTACAAAATGCATTACATCTGAATATTTTCTGTATGCCTCCTGCCAAGGCCCTTTAGTAAAGCGATGCTATTCTGATGCCGTTTGAATTTGCAGCGCGCCAAGTCTGCCAATCATATCAGTCTACACACTGATGCTGAAAGCGATGACCAGTCTGAGAGTTGCCACCATGGCAAGCGCTAAAAATGCAAATAATTTCATACAGAAATCTGATAAGGGCGGAAATGAAATGTAACAGTCCAGTGCAAAATATGTTTGCATTAAAATTCTTTCCACATCAAAGGCTTCAATGCCGAACTTAAGCATCAGCAGGTATGTAATTAACCTCTCTTTATTTAATTATCTTTATTTAACAAAAGCACACAGTTCTTTTTTATTAGTTATTGTAATTGTACACAAATAAACATATACCTTTAGTTTAGAATGATGTTGATGTATTACTCGTTTCTGTAAGAAAAAATGACGTGGGTATTTTAAGTCAAATTAGATGCTAATGTGTATTTAAAAATATATTGCTTGGTTCATGTCCAGTAGTTTATTTATCAACGTTTCTCTCCATAACAAATTCTGCGGATTTTCATTGACAATATACACTCAACATGAGCGCATATTACTACAATACTGTTTGCTGTGTGTTTGATCCTGAAGACGAACAATTTGATTTTTGTGACGTTATATATATATATATATATATATACAGTATACAGTTGTAGTCAAAAGTTTACATCCCTCTTGCAGAATCTGGAAAGTGCTAAAAAGTTTAGTAAAAATAAGAGGAATTTAGAAAATTGAGGTTTATTTTTAATTTAGTCCTGCCCTGAGCAAGTTATTTCACAAAAGAAATGTTAACATAAAGTTCACACCAAAGAATAATAAGAGAATTTCTAAAAATAGCCCAGTGCAAAAGTTTACATCCCCCTGATTCTTAATACTGTATGATGTAACCTGAACAATCAATGAGAGTTTTTATGTTTTGTTATAATTGTTTAAGGGTTTCTTGTTTGTCCTGAGTCATTAAACTGGCCACTGATTTTCACAAAAATCATCCTGGTTCTCCAGAATCTTTACTTTTTACATTATTTCTGTATATTTGACTCATGTCCTGCAGTAACTATGATGTTGAGATTCATCTTTATACATTGAGGACAATCAAGAGACTCAAACACAACTATTACAATAGATAGAAACATTCAGTGATGCTCATGAAGTCAACACAATTTATTTTAAGTCAGGTGGGTGTAAACCTCTGAAAATGATAACTGGTGTAAATGAGCTTTCTGTTACTTAAATCACTGTTAGCTCTCGCTGCTCGACTATGTATTAACGTTTCCCCAGCATATATATATATATATTCCTGTTTTTTTATCAAATAAATGCAGCTTTGAGCAGAAGAGACTTATTTGAAAAACAATAAATCTTACTGATTTAAACTTTTGAAAAGTACTGTATATTTATTTTTATTTGTATTTATTTGTATATTTATAAAAAATATTAAAACCAAAATGTTACATTCGCATTGTCTAGAGTACAGATGAAGAGGACCTCCACTAAGGCAAGCACAGTCCATTCCAGTTTAGCAGAGGGCAGTGGCAGGAGCTCAGCACAGGTCAGCAGCGACAGGAGCTCAGCACAGGTCAGCAGCGACAGGAGCTCAGCACAGGTCAGCAGCGACAGGAGCTCAGCACAGGTCAGCAGAGACAGGAGCTCAGCAGAGGGCAGCAGAGACAGGAGCTCAGAAGAGGGCAAATGTAGCGATAACAGCTTTGTATGGGTCTGTACCAACAGCATCTCAGCACAGATCAGCCCAAACGAAAGCAAAGAGCAGGTCAGCCACAGTTCAGAACAGCAAATCCCACCAACAGCTTTAAACAGCTCAGCACCAACAAAAGCACAGAGCAAGTCAGCAGCTTCTCCAAGGAAGCTGATGCCTGGAGAAATCAGTTAGAAGTATGGAGGGAACAATACTCCTCATGGCTGTACATCAATGAAAACAAAATTGGATATATTGCATGTAGAAATGTAAAACGAATGTTTTTTAAGAGATTTTCCTTGTTTGATTTCTGAGACAGTTATTTCTTGATTTTTCTAGAATACTCACTGCTTCTGAAGAAATGTTATGCTTACCAGTAACACTTTTGGTCTTGAGTTCTGTTCTAATCCAATGAGATGATATTAGCCAGTGATACTTACCTGTCTTGAGTTCTGTTCTAATCCAATGAGATGGTACTAGCCAGTGATACTTACCTGTCCTGAGTTCTGTTCTAATCCAATGAGATGATATTAGCCAGTGATACTTACCTGTCCTGAGTTCTGTTCTAATCCAATGAGATGATATTAGCCAGTGATACTTACCTGTCTTGAGTTCTGTTCTAATCCAATGAGATGATATTAGCCAGTGATACTTACCTGTCCTGAGTTCTGTTTTGATCTAATGAGATGATACTAGCCAGTGATACTTACCTGTCTTGAGTTTTGTTTTATGTCTTCACCCACTGGTTCCTCAAATTACCTTAAGAGCTGTTATGGATAAATGAGTTGACTTTTGAAAATCTCCCGGACATGCGTTAAACTTATGAACTACCATAATGACTATATTCTGTTTGCCCATTTGTCTTGCACTCTTTGAATAATACCTAATCCCATCTCTATCATTACAGCCTGATAGCATTTTTCCATCCTTTTGCTACTGTTTAAGTAATAAAAAGGTCCTTAAACAGGTCCATTTGAAGTTACTGACTGCTCCTTTATCACTGCTTTCTGAGACATTATGAAATAATTATTCCTGTGCCACTGCTGAATCTGAATACCATTCAGTGAGTCTAAAAGCCATCTGAATATGTTCTACCGTTTTTGAAAAATTTCAATGTATTTTGATGTCACATGCTTTTATGGTTTTTCAAGTACCTTATATGTAGTCCCCTGGTATATTTCCCATAGTTGCCCTTTTGGGTCTGCTGCTTTGTCACCCTCTTAATCCAGTTTTGAGTAACCCATTTAAAAGAGGGATAGTAACTTATCTCTTTGTTATGCAACATTGGACCTATTATTCTTTATCAACACAAAAGCCTTCTTTTATGTAAGTCTGTTTTTAATAAATAGTATATAGTTATGCATATTATGATCAAAAATATTGTGTATTTTGTATAAATTGTATATTGTGAGACTAACCCCCACCCCCACAAAAAAAGTCTAACGTTGGGGACCCCCCATAAGACTTGATTCAATTCGAGCACTGCTCTTAATTCAAGTGATGAAGGATTTTGAAAGTCTGACACTAATCATACAGTACTACTGTAAGGTTAACCCTGCCTGGTTTAAATATTTTAAAATGATTAACATTTTAAAACATTCGTATGAAATTTAGAAAAGTAATTAAAAAGTAATCAAATGTAATCAGTTACTTTACTTTTATAAAGTAATTAAACAGTTACACTACTTATTACATTTTAAATAGTGTAACTTGTAATCAGTAACTAATTACATTTTCAAAGTAACCTTCCCAACACTGGGTATCATAAAATACAACATATACAACATAAAATGGGTCTGCTCCCCACACCCAGTCAAAGAAAATGGCGTCTGTGAGAAGTTTCTCCTGTTTAACAGTTAAGATGCGAACAGCATGTAACTCCCGGATCCGATATGAACTTCATAATCATTTCAATTTAACGACAAAGTTAACTAATAATTGGCGGATGAAAACAGCTGTTATATTATGTTTGTCGTTTGTCGTTTCGATAATAAAATATAAAAGTAATACACGGAATGTTAACAGTTAATCGTCATGGCTCCTCCGTACCCCGAGTTAAAGAAAATCGGTCTGTGAGAGAAATTAACTTGCGTGCGAAGCAACTGAAGTTACACAACATTGCAAAGCAATGTGCGGTTATAAATAGCCTACATATATTAAATATGATTAACCACACACCTTTTTATCTTTCCTGTTAAATGCAAAAGGGTCTTGTCGCTCCGCATCACGAAAGAAAATACAATCTGTGATGTAAGATTCAGCTCGTTTAGGCGAAAATAGCTTGTAAATGTCCCGGATGTAGGCTATATTACAATGTGTTAATGAGGGCCAACTCTTCGTAGTCTCACGTGTCAGAGAGTGATTTTTACACCAGTTGTGTTGATTTCTGAAAAATCCACTCCGTGAAATTAACTCTTTACTCTTAAACACCGCAA
The DNA here is from genome assembly GCA_026939265.1 of Oreonectes daqikongensis. Lineage (NCBI taxonomy): Eukaryota > Metazoa > Chordata > Actinopteri > Cypriniformes > Nemacheilidae > Oreonectes > Oreonectes daqikongensis. Next base: position 14,308 of record JAOTQM010000222.1, on the reverse strand, counting down.
CACCAGGATTTTAACTCTGGTGATTTTGCTGTGTAGTTATGCATTATTATCAGCACTGAATTAAATAGTATTACATCATTTCTAAATGGCAATGAAGAATTTAGGAAATCAATATTTTGCTCTTATAGTCAATGCATTCAATAAAATGGGAGAAGTGAGCACACTGTAAAAAATGTATACCAATGTCAGCATGTTTTTACATTGTTGAATTAAAAAAATAAGTTACAGCAACTCAATCAGCAGTCTAAGTCTAACAAGTTAAAATAAGTTAAGAAGCCAATTTGATTGTATTTGGGGAAAAATAAGGCAAAAAATACTTTTAAAGTACAAATGATTTTCCATTTTATAAGCAAATTTGGCCTCTTAAGACATATCTATACACACTGTTGCAGTAATTTATAAAGCAATACATGGCTTGTCAATTAGGTGGTGTTACACATATATTATGAGCACCTGGCTAATTCGAAGGTATTATGCTATGGTGTGTGGCAGGAGGGCAAACAGCTTTCGAGCATACAGCTATACAATACAGGTGTATCCATCACTAGCTTATTGTTGCAATTGGATATATTGTGCTGGACTAAGCTCAATGTTAAACTGCACAATACGGATTATGGACAATGGGTTTGCCCTGTCTGCAAGGTATTAAATACACAAGTGTATGTCATGAATATAAAGGAGCACTGAAAAAATGATTTTTGCTGCTTGTCCAATTTACTTAACTTAAGTTAAATCAACACAACTTTTTGAAAATTTGGTCACAACATGATTTTTTTATGTTTAGTCATACTGATAAACATGTTCTTACTTAAAAAATATTATGAATTGTTTTGCATAATTTTATTATGTAGATCAAACAAGACTAATCTTTGTTCAAACTACTTAAATTTTCTGTTTGTTGAAATAATATTTGCACGTCATCTACATAACTTTTAGAGTTCTAAATGTGCGTTTTTGATTAAATCCAACTTACTTTTTTAAATTTTCTTATTATGTTGGCTTGAGTAAGCCAACATACTGATATTGCACTTAAACTTATTATTATTATTATGTTGGCTTGACAAAGTCAAATTTAGGTATGCTACTCCTCCTAGAGCTTTCAAGCTGCATCCACCAATCCTTCCCCAAACCTTCAAACTGGTCTGAAGAAGTGTGCTATATCTTTTCTAACTGATCCAGGTTCTGGTTTTCGAAAACCAGACTCTCAAAACCACTAAAACCACTGTTTTTTACAGACTATCATGTTGGAAAATGTTTAACCTAAAACATTTCAAACTATTTCAAACTCTTCAGGCCAGGTTTTGTTAAGCCAACATAAAGTTTGTTCATAAACTTTTCTATCTAGTTATGTTGGCTTGAGTAGGCCAACATATTGATATTGCACTTAAACTTATTCTTATTATTCTTCTCCTCGATTTTTCTGACTGCTACTCCTCCTAGAGCTTTCAATCTACAGCCACCAAACTTCACACAGACCTTCAGACTGGTCTCACTTGAGTTGCTATATATTTTCTAGGGGATTGGACTTACGGTTCTGCTACAATAGCCGATCAAACGTCCCAAAAACTCCCATAGACTTACATTGATAGAATGTTCAGCTGATAATGTTTACTTTCAAACGTCAACTGTTAACGTTCAAACATAAACACACACTCATACACAGTAATGGCTGGAATACACTACACAACTTTTATGCATATTTTTGCCCCGATTTCCAGTCTGGGTTAGTCGGCAGTTGTTGCAGAAAGTCTACCGATTTTGGGCAGTCGGCCCAGACTTTTTTCTCAGAAACTCGTGTAGTTTATGATGGGTACAGACTCGATTTTTTATCTGCAGACTTCAGTCTGAGAATATCAAAACATGTTTGATATTTTGATCGGATTTTACAACACATACCGCGTCTATCTACACAGTACCGCATTTAAACATGCATCAGAGACGTCACTCTGTATGTGCAGTACAGGATAAGGGCTACGAGCGGTTGCGTCTTTTTTTAATTTGGGATTCCGCACATACAGCGGCAACAATAACTACTGCAGCTATCTTCTGCACATCCATGTTGGTGATGCGTCTCCTAGCAACGAGGCGCGTGTTTGTTGTGTTCGGAAACTCTGCTAGTGTATGCTACCAGTCGTGTAGTGTATTTAGCCATTAACCGTTTACAAAGTCGGCAAGTGTATGATGCCTAGTTTTCAAAAATCTGTTCAGATTTTAAAAGTCGTGTAGTGTATTTCAGCCTTAAGTCTATTACAGTCTAAATTTCTTCAACTCTACACTATCTTTACACTATTTTAAACTTTTAGATCAGACTTTCTCAAGCCAACATAAAGTTTGTTGTCAAACTTTAACCTCATCTAATTACAAATTTCAAGTTGGATCTACTTTGTTTTTCCAAATTTTTAAGTTAAATGTACTCAAACCTTCTAATTGTCAAATGAGTATTTCTACTGAAAGTATAAATGAAAATTGTTCATTTTACTATCCCAGATAGCAAGCAACCATTGATTCAATGTTAAAAACCATTGATTTGTCAATGTTAATTGCATTGAATCAACATCACTTTTATACCCGCTAGTAATGTTAAAAAATTTTGAAATTTCAACGAATCAAGTAAATTGTCAACGGATCAAGTAAATTGAGTTAAGTAAATTGGACAAGCAGCAAAAATCCTTTTTTTCAGTGTAGTGAAGAAATAGTTTTTATAATAGACAGCCTGCCTGATCAACATGTAATGTCTCATATTACTACACAAGACCACTCACAACTAAATTTTATTAAACATAAAAAACAATAGAACACTGCCCAAAACACAATAGAAAATGTAATGGATTTATTAGTTATAATGGTAATTTAGTTATGGTTTTAATGAAATAAACCTAATGATTCATGGTATTTACATGGAAACCATTACGTTTTTTTTGCTATGTAGCTGTTAGATATTTTGTGCACATAAACAGTCTTCTACAACCAAGTCGACCTGCAGCAATCCCTTTCTTTTTACAGCGCCGGAGAACCAAATAAGTGACACACACTCAAGGGTATATCTCAGTTGATTCTCATTTAATATTACATAAACAGAGGCTTTTATTCAACAATGCATCCTTGAGAAATGGTGTGAGGAGTTTAATCAAAGCACAGACAGTTTGTCTCATCCGTTATCAGAATGGAAAGTACAGGAAACACCCGTCTGTGTCACGGCAATGACAGTGTCAGGCAGAGATGGGCATGTATTTCAAATACAAAATACTTAACCCTTAACATGCACAAGGCCCGTGGGTGGGTTTACACTTAATTTTTGTTTTGTTGAAAGTAATTTAGTTGAAACTCACCATCAAGGTGATCAGTGTTTTCTTGAGTTGGGCTCTTGACTCTTAAGCGTTAGATTTTTACAAAGTTATGTGCTGGTTTATTTACATCTCCATAAATAAAGTACTTTAAAAGCACAAAGTTACAGCATGCACTAACCTAACCTTACACTTAAAAGTCAAGAGCCCAACTCAAGGAAACACTGATCACCATGGTGGTGACATCCAAATTGATAACCCGCCCATGGGCCCTGTGCATGTTAAGGGTTAAGTATTTTGTATTTGAAATACATGCCCATCTCTGGTGGCAGGACCTAGATACTTTGGCTCTCCGACTTTCACTGGTTTCAGGCCCCATATCAGGACTTGCTGATTTGGCACAAAGTTATGTGTTGGTTTATCTGTGGGAACAGGAATAGTTAGTGATACATTTCCATTAATAGAATTTAATTTGTCAACCAAGGCAGCCACGTAATCTGCCACGACGACGTCCATGTCACCTGTGGGGGGAACATATGCGCGGCCTCTGACCATTTCAAATGGTGACAGCTTAGTGGTTGAGGAAGGAGTCATTCTTATTTCAGATAACACTGCGGGCAGCACCGCTACCCAATTCCGGCCTGTTTTCAGACACGCTTTTGTTATCCAATCTTTTAAAGTTCGGTTTGTCCTCTCCATCGCTGCAGATGACTGTGGACGATAGGGTATATGAAAATGCCAATCGATAGATAACATTTTAGCTAACTGCTAGTTAATGTTTAGCTAATGTTACTCGTGATGCGAAAGGAGTGCCATTATCGCTTTTCTGTTGGTATACCGAATCGAGGAATGATTTCTTTTGCCAACATTTTTACAACAGTTTGGGGATTTTCTTTAGCACAAGGTAATGCTTCTGGCCACTTTGAAAATCGATTAGTTATTACAAAATTATTTTATTTTATTAGTACTTTGTAAAGTACATGTATGCAATAACACTGAAAGGGAGAAACAGAAATGCAGTTTTATGTTTGCTTAGTAGCTAAAGATTTATCAGAAAAAGTTGATTATTACATATTATAGCATATATTATGTACTAATTGATTACAGGTTTAAAATGGAAAGATCTCTGTCAATATCTTTCTTTGCACTGGAGATACACTTAAGACACTTAACATACAAACCTCATCAATGGTGACAAATAATCATGAATGAGTTTTTGCGAATGTAACCATTGTTGAGATTCTTATGTGGATTGGTGATGTGTCTGACTGACTGAGGCAAGAGTTAACAGTGCATATTGAATTGGTAGTGTTGATATCAAATGGATATGCATTAAACACATTTGCTACGCTAACGAACGTGTGCGCTTGTCTGCCTGGTATTCATATCTAGGTTATCTATGTTAGGATAACATTTTGATGCCTAGAAAGTTGTGTGAAATATGAGTGCAAATAAAACATAATCTGCAGAAGAATATAGAAAAACACAAACATCAAGAATCTGTGTATGAACCTCAGAAGTGGTGAGAATCAACAAAGGACAACTTAATACTGCAATGCATGCTGGGTAACATCATAGTACAAAACTCATTCATGATTCCCAGCATGCATTGCGGTTGATCTGATTTAATCTTTTAATTGTCACCATTGTTGAGATGAATACACTGATTCTTCATGTCTTTGTGTGTCTGTGTTTGCTGTAGGCTGTAGATTAAGTTTTATACGCAACCAGATTTCTGAACTCTTTTTAGACAAATTTCATTCAAACACCCTAATCTTGAAGTGTTATTTCTGTATTAACAAAACTAAATGAAATCATTGAATCCAACTACAACATGACGATAATTTTAACAATTCAATAAGATTAGATTCTCAGTTGCAATGGCTTCTCAAATGTACTTTAAAAGCACACAGTAACTCACACAACTCAAGGAAACACTGATCACCATGATGTAAAATGTAAAATGTAAAATCTTCCTCTGCTTAAAGTCATGTTTTCAACATTCTCATCTTTTTTGATCAGGGCCAAGTCAGGAAACACAAATCTGACGGGAACATGAGTTTTGCAACGAAAGCTTTATTCTGAAATACAAGCCATCCTAGGAACATGAAATGAAAGTTAAAGTCATGTTTTAAACAGTTCTCATCTTTTTTGATCAGGGCAATGCCAGGAAACACAAATCTGACAGGAACATGAGTTTTGCAAAGAAAACTTTATTCTGATACACAAGCCATCCTAGGAACATGAAATGAGTGTTAAAGTCATGTTTTCAACAGCTCTCATCTTTTTTGATCAGGGCCATGCCAGGAAACACAAATCTGACAGGAACATGAGTTTTGCAAAGAAAGCTTTATTCTGACACACAAGCCATTCTAGGAACATAAAATAATGTTAAGTCATGTTTTCAACAGTTCTCATCTTTTTTGATCAGGGCCAAGTCAGGAAACACAAATCTGACAGGAACATGAGTTTTGCAAAGAAAGCTTTATTCTGACACACAAGTCATTCTAGGAATGTTTTCAACAGCTCTCATCTTTTTTGATCAGGGCCAAGTCAGGAAACACAAATCTGACAGCAACATGAGTTTTGCAAAGAAAGCTTTATTCTGATACACAAGACATCCTAGGAACATGAAATGAATGTTAAACTTGTGTTTTCAACATTTCTCATCTTTTTTGATCAGATCCAAGTCAGGAAACACAAATCTGACAGGAACATGAGTTTTGCAAAGAAAGCTTTATTCTGAAACACAAGCCATCCTAGGAACATGAAATGAGTGTTAAAGTCATGTTTCAACAGTTCTCATCTTTTTTGATCAGGGCCAGTCAGGAAACACAAATCTGACAGGAACGTGAGTTTTGCAAAGAAAGCTTTATTCTGACACACAAGCCATCTAGGAACTTGAAATAATGTTAAACTGTGTTTTAACAGTTCTCATCTTTTTGATCAGGGCCATGCCAGGAAACACAAATCTGACAGGAACATGAGTTTTGCAAAGAAAGCCTTATTCTGACACACAAGCCATCCTAGGAACATGAAATGAATGTTAAACGCGTGTTTTCAACATTTCTCATCTTTTTTGATCAGCCAAGTCAGGAAACACAAATCTGACAGGAACATGAGTTTTGCAAAGAAAGCTTTATTCTAAAACACAAGCCATCCTAGGAACATGAAATGAGTGTTAAAGTCATGTTTTCAACAGCTCTCATCTTTTTTGATCAGGGCCATGCCAGGAAACACAAATCTGACAGGAACATGAGTTTTGCAAAGAAAGCTTTATTCTGACACACAAGCCATTCTAGGAACATAAAATAATGTTAAGCTCATGTTTTAACAGTTCTCATCTTTTTTGATCAGGGCCAAGTCAGGAAACACAAATCTGACAGGAACATGAGTTTTGCCAAGAAAGCTTTATTCTGACACACAAGTCATTCTAGGAATGTTTTCAACAGCTCTCATCTTTTTTGATCAGGGCCAAGTCAGGAAACACAAATCTGACAGGAACATGAGTTTTGCAAAGAAAGCTTTATTGTGACACACAAGTCATTCTAGGAACATAAAATAATGTTAAGCTCATGTTTAAACAGTTCTCATCTTTTTTGATTAGGGCCAAGTCAGGAAACACAAATCTGACAGGAACGTGAGTTTTGCAAAGAAAGCTTTATTCTGACACACAAGCCATCCTAGGAACATGAAATGAAGCTTAAACTTGTGTTTTCAACATTTCTCATCTTTTTCGATCAGATCCAAGTCAGGAAACACAAATCTGACAGGAACATGAGTTTTGCAAAGAAAGCTTTATTCTGATACACAAGACATCCTAGGAACATGAAATGAATGTTAAACTTGTGTTTTCAACATTTCTCATCTTTTTTGATCAGATCCAAGTCAGGAAACACAAATCTGACAGGAACATGAGTTTTGCAAAGAAAGCTTTATTCTAAAACACAAGCCATCCTAGGAACATGAAATGAGTGTTAAAGTCATGTTTTCACCAGTTCTCATCTTTTTTGATCAGGGCCATGCCAGGAAACACAAATCTGAAAGGAACATGAGTTTTGCAAAGAAAGCTTTATTCTGACACACAAGCCATTCTAGGAACTTAAAATAATGTTAAGCTCATGTTTTAACAGTTCTCATCTTTTTTGATTAGGGCCATGCCAGGAAACACAAATCTGAAAGGAACATGAGTTTTGCAAAGAAAGCCTTGTTCTGACACACAAGCCATCCTAGGAACATGAAATGAATGTTAAACGCGTGTTTTCAATATTTCTCATCTTTTTGATCAGGGCCAGTCAGGAAACACAATCTGACAGGAACATGAGTTTTGCAAAGAAAGCTTTATTCTGAACACAAGCCATCCTAGGAACATGAAATGAGTGTTAAAGTCATGTTTTCGACAGTTCTCATCTTTTTGGATCAGGGCCATGCCAGGAAACACAATTCTGACAGGAACATGAGTTTTGCAAAGAAAGCTTTATTCTGACACACAAGCCATCCTAGGAACATGAAATGAATGTTAAACTTGTGTTTTCAACATTTCTCATCTTTATCGATCAGGGCCAAGTCAGAAAACACAAATCGGAAAGGAGCATGAGTTTTGCAAAGAAAGCCTTGTTCTGACACACAAGCCATCCTAGGAACATGAAATGAATGTTAAACGCGTGTTTTCAATATTTCTCATCTTTTTTGATCAGGGCCACGTCAGGAAACACAATTCTGACAGGAACATGAGTTTTGCAAAGAAAGCTTTATTCTAAAACACAAGCCATCCTAGGAACATGAAATGAGTGTTAAAGTCATGTTTTCGACAGTTCTCATCTTTTTTGATCAGGGCCATGCCAGGAAACACAAATCTGACAGGAACATGAGTTTTGCAAAGAAAGCTTTATTCTGACACACAAGCCATTCTAGGAACTTAAAATAATGTTAAGCGCATGTTTTAACAGTTCTCATCTTTTTTGATTAAGGCCATGCCAGGAAACACAAATCTGACAGGAACATGAGTTTTGCAAAGAAAGCTTTATTCTGATACACAAGACATTCTAGGAACATGAAATAAGTGTTAAAGTCATGTTTTCAACAGCTCTCATCTTTTTTGATCAGGGCCAAGTCAGGAAACACAAATCTGACAGGAACATGAGTTTTGCAAATAAAGCTTTATTCTGATACACAAGACATCCTAGGAACATGAAATAAGTGTTGAAGTCATGTTTTCAACAGCTCTCATCTTTTTTGATCAGGGCCATGCCAGGAAACACAAATCTGACAGGAACATGAGTTTTGCAAAGAAAGCTTTATTCTGACACACAAGCCATTCTAGGAACATAAAATAATGTTAAGCTCATGTTTTAACAGTTCTCATCTTTTTTTATCAGGGCCAAGTCAGGAAACACAAATCTGACAGGAACATGAGTTTTGCAAAGAAAGCTTTATTTTGACACACAAGCCATCCTAGGAACATGAAATGAATGTTAAACTTGTGTTTTCAACATTTCTCGTCTTTTTCAATCAGATCCAAGTCAGGAAACACAAATCTGACAGGAACATGAGTTTTGCAAAGAAAGCTTTATTCTGATACACAAGCCATCCTAGGAACATGAAATAAGTGTTAAAGTCATGTTTTAACAGTTCTCATCATTTTTGATCAGGGCCATGCCGGGAAACAAATCTGAAACGAGCATGAGTTTTGCAAAGAAAGCTTTATTCTGACACACAAGCCATTCTAGGAACATAAAATAATGTTAAGCTCATGTTTTAACAGTTCTTATCTTTTTTGATTAGGGCCATGCCAGGAAACACAAATCTGACAGGAACATGAGTTTTGCAAAGAAAGCTTTATTCTGATACACAAGCCATCCTAGGAACATGAAATGAGTGTTAAAGTCATGTTTTCAACAGTTCTCATCTTTTTTAATCAGAGCCATTCCAGGAAACACAAATCTGACAGGAACATGAGTTTTGCAAAGAAAGCTTTATTCTTACACACAAGTCATTCTAGGAACATAAAATAATGTTAAGCTAATGTTTTAACAGTTCTCATCTTTTTTGATTAGGGCCATGCCAGGAAACACAAATCTGACAGGAACATGATTTTTGCAAAGAAAGCTTTATTCCAATACACAAGCCATCCTAGGAACATGAAATGAAAATTAAAGTCATGTTTTCAACAGTTCTCATCTTTTTTGATCAGTGCCAAGTCAGGAAACACAAATCTGACAGGAACATGAGTTTTGCAAAGAAAGCTTTATTCTGATACACAAGACATCCTAGGAACATGAAATGAGTGTTAAAGTCATGTTTTCAACAGTTCTCATCTTTTTTGATCAGGGCCATGCCAGGAAACACAAATCTGACAGGAACATGAGTTTTGCAAAGAAAGCTTTATTCTGACACACAAGCCATTCTAGGAACATGAAATGAATGTTAAACTTGTGTTTTCAACATTTCTCATCTTTTTTGATCAGGGCCAAGCCAGGAAACAAAAATCTGACAGGAACATGAGTTTTGCAAAGAAAGCTTTATTCTGACACACAAGCCATCCTAGGAACATGAAATGAATGTTAAACTTGTGTTTTCAACATTTCTGATCTTTTTCGATCAGATCCAAGTCAGGAAACACAAATCTGACAGGAACATGAGTTTTGCAAAGAAAGCTTTATTCTGATACACAAGACATCCTAGGAACATGAAATGAGTGTTAAAGTCATGTTTTCAACAGCTCTCATCTTTTTTGATCAGGGCCATGCCAGGAAACACAAATCTGACAGGAACATGAGTTTTGCAAAGAAAGCTTTATTCTGACACACAAGCCATTCTAGGAACATGAAATGAATGTTAAACTTGTGTTTTCAACATTTCTCATCTTTTTTGATCAGGGCCATGCCAGGAAACACAAATCTGACAGGAACATGTGTTTTGCAAAGAAAGCTTTATTCTGACACACAAGCCATCCTAGGAACATGAAATGAATGTTAAACTTGTGTTTTCAACATTTCTCATCTTTTTCGATCAGGGCCAAGTCAGGAAACACAAATCTGACAGGAACATGAGTTTTGCAAAGAAAGCTTTATTCTGATACACAAGCCATCCTAGGAACATGAAATGAGTGTTAAAGTCATGTTTTCAACAGTTCTCATCTTTTTTGATCAGGGCCATTCCAGGAAACACAAATCTGACAGGAACATGAGTTTTGCAAAGAAAGCTTTATTCTGACACACAAGCCATCCTAGGAACATAAAATAATGTTAAGCTAATGTTTTAACAGTTCTCATCTTTTTTGATTAGGGCCATGCCAGGAAACACAAATCTGACAGGAACATGATTTTTGCAAAGAAAGCTTTATTCCAATACACAAGCCATCCTAGGAACATGAAATGAAAATTAAAGTCATGTTTTCAACAGTTCTCATCTTTTTTGATCAGTGCCAAGTCAGGAAACACAAATCTGACAGGAACATGAGTTTTGCAAAGAAAGCTTTATTCTGATACACAAGACATCCTAGGAACATGAAATGAGTGTTAAAGTCATGTTTTCAACAGCTCTCATCTTTTTTGATCAGGGCCATGCCAGGAAACACAAATCTGACAGGAACATGAGTTTTGCAAAGAAAGCTTTATTCTGACACACAAGCCATTCTAGGAACATGAAATGAATGTTAAACTTGTGTTTTCAATATTTCTCATCTTTTTTGATCAGGGCCATGCCAGGAAACACAAATCTGACAGGAACATGTGTTTTGCAAAGAAAGCTTTATTCTGACACACAAGCCATCCTAGGAACATGAAATGAATGTTAAACTTGTGTTTTCAACATTTCTGATCTTTTTCGATCAGATCCAAGTCAGGAAACACAAATCTGACAGGAACATGAGTTTTGCAAAGAAAGCTTTATTCTGATACACAAGCCATCCTAGGAACATGAAATGAGTGTTAAAGTCATGTTTTCAACAGCTCTCATCTTTTTTGATCAGGGCCATGCCAGGAAACACAAATCTGACAGGAACATGAGTTTTGCAAAGAAAGCTTTATTCTGACACACAAGTCATTCTAGGAACATAAAATAATGTTAAGCTCATGTTTTAACAATTCTCATCTTTTTTTATCAGGGCCAAGTCAGGAAACACAAATCTGACAGGAACATGAGTTTTGCAAAGAAAGCTTTATTCTGATACACAAGACATCCTAGGAACATGAAATGAAAATTAAAGTCATGTTTTCAACAGTTCTCATCTTTTTTGATCAGGGCCATGTCAGGAAACACAAATCTGACAGGAACATGAGTTTTGCAAAGAAAGCTTTATTCTGATACACAAGACATCCTAGGAACATGAAATGAGTGTTAAAGTCATGTTTTCAACAGCTCTCATCTTTTTTGATCAGGGCCATGCCAGGAAACACAAATCTGACAGGAACATGAGTTTTGCAAAGAAAGCTTTATTCTGACACACAAGCCATTCTAGGAACATGAAATGAATGTTAAACTTGTGTTTTCAACATTTCTCATCTTTTTTGATCAGATCCAAGTCAGGAAACAAAAATCTGACAGGAACATGAGTTTTGCAAAGAAAGCTTTATTCTAAAACACAAGCCATCCTAGGAACATGAAATGAGTGTTAAAGTCATGTTTTCAACAGTTCTCATCTTTTTTGATCAGGGCCATGCCAGGAAACACAAATCTGACAGGAACATGAGTTTGCAAAGAAAGCTTTATTCTGACACACAAGTCATTCTACGAACATAAAAAAATGTTAAGCTGATGTTTAAACAGTTCTCATCTTTTTTGATTAGGGCCAAGTCAGGAAACACAAATCTGAAAGGAACATGAGTTTTGCAGAGAAAGCCTTGTTCTGACACACAAGCCATCCTAGGAACATGAAATGAATGTTAAACTCGTGTTTTCCACATTTCTCATCTTTATCGATCAGGGCCAAGTCAGAAAACACAAATCGGAAAGGATCATGAGTTTTGCAAAGAAAGCCTTGTTCTGACACACAAGCCATCCTAGGAACATGAAATGAATGTTAAACGCGTGTTTTCAATATTTCTCATCTTTTTTGATCAGGGCCACGTCAGGAAACACAATTCTGACAGGAACATGAGTTTTGCAAAGAAATCTTTATTCTAAAACACAAGCCATCCTAGGAACATGAAATGAGTGTTAAGCTCATGTTTTAACAGTTCCCATCTTTTTTGATTAGGGCCATGCCAGGAAACACAAATCTAACAGGAACATGAGTTTTGCAAAGAAAGCTTTATTCTGATACACAAGACATCCTAGGAACATGAAATAAGTGTTAAAGTCATGTTTTCAACAGCTCTCATCTTTTTTGATCAGGGCCAAGTCAGGAAACACAAATCTGACAGGAACATGAGTTTTGCAAAGAAAGCTTTATTCTGATACACAAGACATCCTAGGAACATGAAATAAGTGTTAAAGTCATGTTTTCAACAGCTCTCATCTTTTTTGATCAGGGCCATGCCAGGAAACACAATTCTGACAGGAACATGAGATTTGCAAAGAAAGCTTTATTCTGACACACAAGCCATTCTAGGAACATAAAATAATGTTAAGCTCATGTTTTAACAGTTCTCATCTTTTTTTATCAGGGCCAAGTCAGGAAACACAAATGTGACAGGAACATGAGTTTTGCAAATAAAGCTTTATTCTGACAAACAAGTCATTCAAGGAACATGAAATGAGTGTTAAAGTCATGTTTTCAACAGCTCTCATCTTTTTTGATCAGGGCCATGCCAGGAAACACAAATCTGACAGGAACATGAGTTTTGCAAAGAAAGCTTTATTCTGACACACAAGCCATCCTAGGAACATGAAATGAATGTTAAGCTCATGTTTAAACAGTTCTCTTCTTTTTTGATCAGGGCCAAGTCAGGAAACACAAATCTGACAGGAACATGAGTTTTGCAAAGAAAGCTTTATTCTGACACACAAGTCATTCTACGAACATAAAATAATGTTAAGCTGATGTTTAAACAGTTCTCATCTTTTTTGATCAGGGCCATGCCAGGAAACACAAATCTGACAGGAACATGAGATTTGCAAAGAAAGCCTTGTTCTGACACACAAGCCATCCTAGGAACATGAAATGAGTGTTAAAGTCATGTTTTCAACAGCTCTCATCTTTTTTGATCAGGGCCATGCCAGGAAACACAAATCTGACAGGAACATGAGTTTTGCAAAGAAAGCTTTATTCTGACACACAAGCCATCCTAGGAACATGAAATGAATGTTAAACTTGTGTTTTCAACATTTCTCATCTTTTTTGATCAGATCCAAGTCAGGAAACACAAATCTGACAGGAACATGAGTTTTGCAAAGAAAGCTTTATTCTAAAACACAAGCCATCCTAGGAACATGAAATGAGTGTTAAAGTCATGTTTTCAACAGTTCTCATCTTTTTTGATCAGGGCCATGCCAGGAAACACAAATCTGACAGGAACATGAGTTTTGCAAAGAAAGCTTTATTCTGACACACAAGCCATTCTAGGAACTTAAAATAATGTTAAGCTCATGTTTTAACAGTTCTCATCTTTTTTGATTAGGGCCATGCCAGGAAACACAAATCTGACAGGAACATGAGTTTTGCAAAGAAAGCTTTATTCTGATACACAAGCCATCCTAGGAACATGAAATGAAAATTAAAGTCATGTTTTCAACAGTTCTCATCTTTTTTGATCAGGGCCAAGTCAGGAAACACAAATCTGACAGGAACATGAGTTTTGCAAAGAAAGCTTTATTCTGACACACAGCCATCCTAGGAAGGAAAATGAAAGAATGTTAAACTTGTGTTTTCAACATTTCTCATCTTTTTGATTAGGGCCATACCAGGAAACACAAATCTGACAGGAACATGAGTTTTGCAAAGAAAGCTTTATTCTGACACACAAGCCATTCTAGGAACTTAAAATAATGTTAAGCTCATGTTTTAACAGTTCTCATCTTTTTTGATTAGGGCCATGCCAGGAAACACAAATCTGACAGGAACATGAGTTTTGCAAAGAAAG
>JAOTQM010000221.1:0-91800 GCA_026939265.1 Oreonectes daqikongensis | reverse complement strand
TAAAAACTCATGTTCCTGTCAGTTTTGTGTTTTCTGGGATGGCTCTGATCATATTAACTCAGAACTGTTGCAAAAATGACTTTAACACTCATTTCATGTTCCTGGATAGCTTGTGTTTCAGAAAACAGCTTTTATTGATGAACTCATGTTCCTGTCAGTTTTGTGTTTTTCTGGGATGGCTCTGATCATATTAACTCAGAACTGTTGCAAACATGACTTTAACACTCATTTCATGTTCCTGAGATAGCTTGTGTTTCAGAAAACAGCTTTATTGATGAAACTCATGTTCTGTCAGTTTTGTGTTTTCTGGGATGGCTCTGATCATATTAACTCAGAACTGTTGCAAACATGACTTTAACACTCATTTCATGTTCCTGAATAGCTTGTGTTTCAGAAAACAGCTTTTATTGATGAACTCATGTCCTGTCAGTTTTTGTTTTCTGGATGGCTCTGATCATAATAACTCAGAACTGTTGCAAACATGACTTTAACACTCATTTCATGTTCCTGGAAAAGCTTGTGTTTCAGAAAACAGCTTTATTGATGAACTCATGTTCCTGTCAGTTTTGTGTTTTCTGGCATGGCTCTGATCATATAACTCAGAACTGTTGCAAACATGACTTTAACACTCATTTCATGTTCCTGGATAGCTTGTGTTTCAGAAAACAGCTTTTATTGATGAACTCATGTTCCTGTCAGTTTTTTGTTTTCTGGCATGGCTCTGATCATATAACTCAGAACTGTTGCAAACATGACTTTAACACTCATTTCATGTTCCTGGAAAAGCTTGTGTTTCAGAAAACAGCTTATTATTAAAAACTCATGTTCCTGTCAGTTTTGTGTTTTCTGGGATGGCTCTGATCATAAAACTCAGAACTGTTGCAAACATGACTTTAACACTCATTTCATGCCCTGGATAGCTTGTGTTTCAGAAAACAGCTTTATTGATGAACTCATGTTCCTGTCAGTTTTGTGTTTTCTGGCATGGCTCTGATCATATTAACTCAAACTGTTGCAAACATGACTTTAACACTCATTTCAGTTCCTGGATAGCTTGTGTTTCAGAAAACAGCTTTATGATGAAACTCATGTTCCTGTCAGTTTTTGTTTTCTGGCATGGCTCTGATCATAATAACTCAGAACTGTTGCAAACATGACTTTAACACTCATTTCATGTTCCTGGGATAGCTTGTGTTTCAGAAACAGCTTTTATTGAAAAACTCATGTTCCTGTCAGTTTTGTGTTTTCTGGGATGGCTCTGATCATATTAACTCAGAACTGTTGCAAACATGACTTTAACACTCATTTCATGTTCCTGGAATAGCTTGTGTTTCAGAAAACAGCTTTTATTGATGAACTCATGTTCCTGTCAGTTTTGTGTTTTCTGGCATGGCTCTGATCATAATAACTCAGAACTGTTGCAAACATGACTTTAACACTCATTTCATGTTCCTGGATAGCTTGTGTTTCAGAAAACAGCTTTTTTGAAAAACTCATGTTCCTGTCAGTTTTGTGTTTTCTGGATGGCTCTGATCATATAACTCAGAACTGTTGCAAACATGACTTTAACACTCATTTCATGTTCCTGGATAGCTTGTGTTTCAGAAAACAGCTTTTATTGATGAACTCATGTTCCTGTCAGTTTTGTGTTTTCTGGCATGGCTCTGATCATATTAACTCAGAACTGTTGCAAACATGACTTTAACACTCATTTCATGTTCCTGGAAAGCTTGTGTTTCAGAAAACAGCTTTTATTGATGAACTCATGTTCCTGTCAGTTTTTTGTTTTCTGGCATGGCTCTGATCATAATAACTCAGAACTGTTGCAAACATGACTTTGCACTCATTTCATGTTCCTGGAATAGCTTGTGTTTCAGAAAACAGCTTTTATTGATGAACTCATGTTCCTGTCAGTTTTGTGTTTTCTGGCATGGCTCTGATCATATAACTCAAACTGTTGCAAACATGACTTTTAACACTCATTTCAGCTTCCTGGATAGCTTGTGTTTCAGAAAACAGCTTTTATTGATGAACTCATGTTCCTGTCAGTTTTTTGTTTTCTGGCATGGCTCTGATCATAATAACTCAGAACTGTTGCAAACATGACTTTAACACTCATTTCATGTTCCTGGAATAGCTTGTGTTTCAGAAAACAGCTTTATTAAAACTCATGTTCCTGTCAGTTTTGTGTTTTCTGGGATGGCTCTGATCATAATAACTCAGAACTGTTGCAAACATGACTTTAACACTCATTTCATGTTCCTGGAATAGCTTGTGTTTCAGAAAACAGCTTTTATTGATGAACTCATGTTCCTGTCAGTTTTGTGTTTTCTGGCATGGCTCTGATCATATTAACTCAAACTGTTGCAAACATGACTTTAACACTCATTTCATGTTCCTGGATAGCTTGTGTTTCAGAAAACAGCTTTTATTGATGAACTCATGTTCCTGTCAGTTTTTTGTTTTCTGGCATGGCTCTGATCATAATAACTCAGAACTGTTGCAAACATGACTTTAACACTCATTTCATGTTCCTGGATAGCTTTGTTTCAGAAAACAGCTTTTATTGAAAAACTCATGTTCCTGTCAGTTTTGTGTTTTCTGGGATGGCTCTGATCATATTAACTCAGAACTGTTGCAAACATGACTTTAACACTCATTTCATGTTCCTGGAATAGCTTGTTTTCAGAAAACAGCTTTTATTGATGAACTCATGTTCCTGTCAGTTTTGTGTTTTCTGGCATGGCTCTGATCATAATAACTCAAAACTGTTGCAAACATGACTTTAACACTCATTTCATGTTCCTGGATAGCTTTTGTTTCAGAAAACAGCTTTTATTGAAAAACTCATGTTCCTGTCAGTTTTGTGTTTTCTGGGATGGCTCTGATCATATTAACTCAGAACTGTTGCAAACATGACTTTAACACTCATTTCATGTTCCTGGAATAGCTTGTGTTTCAGAAAACAGCTTTTATTGATGAACTCATGTTCCTGTCAGTTTTGTGTTTTCTGGCATGGCTCTGATCATATTAACTCAAACTGTTGCAAACATGACTTTAACACTCATTTCATGTTCCTGGGATAGCTTGTGTTTCAGAAAACAGCTTTTATTGAAAAACTCATGTTCCTGTCAGTTTTGTGTTTTCTGGCATGGCTCTGATCATATTAACTCAGAACTGTTGCAAACATGACTTTAACACTCATTTCATTCCTGGAATAGCTTGTGTTTCAGAAAACAGCTTTTATTGATGAACTCATGTTCCTGTCAGTTTTGTGTTTTCTGGCATGGCTCTGATCATATAACTCAAAACTGTTGCAAACATGACTTTAACACTCATTTCATGTTCCTGGGATAGCTTGTGTTTCAGAAAACAGCTTTTATTGATGAACTCATGTTCCTGTCAGTTTTTGTGTTTTCTGGCATGGCTCTGATCATAATAACTCAGAACTGTTGCAAACATGACTTTAACACTCATTTCATGTTCCTGGAAAAGCTTGTGTTTCAGAAAACAGCTTTTATTGATGAACTCATGTTCCTGTCAGTTTTGTGTTTTCTGGGATGGCTCTGATCATATAACTCAGAACTGTTGCAAACATGACTTTAACACTCATTTCATGTTCCTGGGATAGCTTGTGTTTCAGAAAACAGCTTTTATGATGAAACTCATGTTCCTGTCAGTTTTGTGTTTTCTGGCATGGCTCTGATCATATAACTCAGAACTGTTGCAAACATGACTTTAACACTCATTTCATGTTCCTGGAAAGCTTGTGTTTCAGAAAACAGCTTTTATTGATGAACTCATGTTCCTGTCAGTTTTTGTGTTTCTGGGATGGCTCTGATCATAATAACTCAGAACTGTTGCAAACATGACTTTAACACTCATTTCATGTTCCTGGGATAGCTTGTGTTTCAGAAAACAGCTTTTATTGAAAACTCATGTTCCTGTCAGTTTTGTGTTTTCTGGGATGGCTCTGATCATATTAAGTCAGAACTGTTGCAAACATGACTTTAACACTCATTTCATGTTCCTGGAATAGCTTGTGTTTCAGAAAACAGCTTTCATTGATAAACTCATGTTCCTGTCAGTTTTGTGTTTTCTGGCATGGCTCTGGACATAATTACTCAGAACTGTTGCAAACATGACTTTAGCACTCATTTCATGTTCCTGGAATAGCTTGTGTTTCAGAAAACAGCTTTTATTGATGAACTCATGTTCCTGTCAGTTTTGTGTTTTCTGGCATGGCTCTGATCATAGTAACTCAAAACTGTTGCAAACATGACTTTAACACTCATTTCATGTTCCTGGATAGCTTGTGTTTCAGAAAACAGCTTTTATTGATGAACTCATGTTCCTGTCAGTTTTTTTTTTCTGGATGGCTCTGATCATATTAACTCAGAACTGTTGCAAACATGACTTTAACACTCATTTCATGTTCCTGGATAGCTTGTGTTTCAGAAAACAGCTTTTATTGATGAACTCATGTTCCTGTCAGTTTTGTTTTCTGGCATGGCTCTGATCATATTAACTCAGAACTGTTGCAAACATGACTTTAACACTCATTTCAGTTCCTGGATAGCTTTTGTTTCAGAAAACAGCTTTTATTGAAAAACTCATGTTCCTGTCAGTTTTGTGTTTTCTGGATGGCTCTGATCATATAACTCAGAACTGTTGCAAAAATGACTTTAACACTCATTTCATGTTCCTGGAATAGCTTGTGTTTCAGAAAACAGCTTTTATTGATGAACTCATGTTCCTGTCAGTTTTTGTTTTCTGGCATGGCTCTGATCATAATAACTCAGAACTGTTGCAAACATGACTTTAACACTCATTTCATGTTCCTGGGATAGCTTTTGTTTCAGAAAACAGCTTTATTGAAAAACTCATGTTCCTGTCAGTTTTGTGTTTTCTGGGATGGCTCTGATCATATTAACTCAGAACTGTTGCAAACATGACTTTAACACTCATTTCATGTTCCTGGAATAGCTTGTTTTTCAGAAAACAGCTTTTATTGATGAACTCATGTTCCTGTCAGTTTTGTGTTTTCTGGCATGGCTCTGATCATAATAACTCAAACTGTTGCAAACATGACTTTAACACTCATTTCATGTTCCTGGATAGCTTGTGTTTCAGAAAACAGCTTTTTTTAAAACTCATGTTCCTGTCAGTTTGTGTTTTCTGGGATGGCTCTGATCATATTAACTCAGAACTGTTGCAAAATGACTTTAACACTCATTTCATGTTCCTGGAATAGCTTGTGTTTCAGAAAACAGCTTTATTGATGAACTCATGTTCCTGTCAGTTTTTGTTTTCTGGCATGGCTCTGATCATATTAACTCAAAACTGTTGCAAACATGACTTTAACACTCATTTCATGTTCCTGGAATAGCTTGTGTTTCAGAAAACAGCTTTTATTGATAAACTCATGTTCCTGTCAGTTTTGTGTTTTCTGGGATGGCTCTGATCATATTAACTCAGAACTGTTGCAAACATGACTTTAACACTCATTTCATGCCCCTGGAAAAGCTTGTGTTTCAGAAAACAGCTTTTATTGATGAACTCATGTTCCTGTCAGTTTGTGTTTTCTGGCATGGCTCTGATCATATAACTCAAAACTGTTGCAAACATGACTTTAACACTCATTTCAGCTTCCTGGATAGCTTGTGTTTCAGAAAACAGCTTTTATTGATGAACTCATGTTCCTGTCAGTTTTTGTTTTCTGGATGGCTCTGATCATATTAACTCAGAACTGTTGCAAACATGACTTTAACACTCATTTCATGTTCCTGGGATAGCTTTTGTTTCAGAAAACAGCTTTATTGAAAAACTCATGTTCCTGTCAGTTTTGTGTTTTCTGGGATGGCTCTGATCATATTAACTCAGAACTGTTGCAAACATGACTTTAACACTCATTTCATGTTCCTGGAATAGCTTGTGTTTCAGAAAACAGCTTTATTGATAAAACTCATGTTCCTGTCAGTTTTTGTTTTCTGGGATGGCTCTGATCATATTAACTCAGAACTGTTGCAAACATGACTTTAACACTCATTTCATGTTCCTGGATAGCTTGTGTTTCAGAAAACAGCTTTTATTGATGAACTCATGTTCCTGTCAGTTTTGTGTTTTCTGGCATGGCTCTGATCATATTAACTCAAACTGTTGCAAAAATGACTTTAACACTCATTTCATGTTCCTGGAATAGCTTGTGTTTCAGAAAACAGCTTTTATTGATGAACTCATGTTCCTGTCAGTTTTTTGTTTTCTGGCATGGCTCTGATCATATTAACTCAAAACTGTTGCAAACATGACTTTAACACTCATTTCATGTTCCTGGAATAGCTTGTGTTTCAGAAAACAGCTTTTATTGATGAACTCATGTTCCTGTCAGTTTTGTGTTTTCTGGGATGGCTCTGATCATATTAACTCAGAACTGTTGCAAAAATGACTTTAACACTCATTTCATGTTCCTGGAATAGCTTGTGTTTCAGAAAACAGCTTTTATTGATGAACTCATGTTCCTGTCAGTTTTTTGTTTTCTGGCATGGCTCTGATCATATTAACTCAGAACTGTTGCAAACATGACTTTAACACTCATTTCATGTTCCTGGAATAGCTTGTGTTTCAGAAAACAGCTTTTATTGATGAACTCATGTTCCTGTCAGTTTTGTGTTTTCTGGCATGGCTCTGATCATATTAACTCAGAACTGTTGCAAACATGACTTTAACACTCATTTCATGTTCCTGGAATAGCTTGTGTTCAGAAAACAGCTTTTATTGATGAACTCATGTTCCTGTCAGTTTTGTGTTTTCTGGCATGGCTCTGATCATATAACTCAGAACTGTTGCAAACATGACTTTAACACTCATTTCATGTTCCTGGATAGCTTTGTTTCAGAAAACAGCTTTTATTGAAAAACTCATGTTCCTGTCAGTTTTGTGTTTTCTGGGATGGCTCTGATCATATTAACTCAGAACTGTTGCAAACATGACTTTAACACTCATTTCATGTTCCTGGAATAGCTTGTGTTTCAGAAAACAGCTTTTATTGATGAACTCATGTTCCTGTCAGTTTTTTGTTTTCTGGCATGGCTCTGATCATATTAACTCAAAACTGTTGCAAACATGACTTTAACACTCATTTCATGTTCCTGGATAGCTTGTGTTTCAGAAAACAGCTTTTATTGATAAACTCATGTTCCTGTCAGTTTTGTGTTTTCTGGATGGCTCTGATCATAATAACTCAGAACTGTTGCAAACATGACTTTAACACTCATTTCATGTTCCTGGAAAGCTTGTGTTTCAGAAAACAGCTTTTATTGATGAACTCATGTTCCTGTCAGTTTTGTGTTTCTGGCATGGCTCTGATCATATTAACTCAGAACTGTTGCAAACATGACTTTAACACTCATTTCAGTTCCTGGATAGCTTGTGTTTCAGAAAACAGCTTTTATTGATGAACTCATGTTCCTGTCAGTTTTTGTTTTCTGGCATGGCTCTGATCATATTAACTCAGAACTGTTGCAAACATGACTTTAACACTCATTTCATGTTCCTGGGATAGCTTTTGTTTCAGAAAACAGCTTTTATTGAAAAACTCATGTTCCTGTCAGTTTTGTGTTTTCTGGGATGGCTCTGATCATATTAACTCAGAACTGTTGCAAACATGACTTTAACACTCATTTCAGTTCCTGGATAGCTTGTGTTTCAGAAAACAGCTTTTATTGAAAAACTCATGTTCCTGTCAGTTTTGTGTTTTCTGGCATGGCTCTGATCATATTAACTCAGAACTGTTGCAAACATGACTTTACACTCATTTCATGTTCCTGGAATAGCTTGTGTTTCAGAAAACAGCTTTTATTGATAAACTCATGTTCCTGTCAGTTTTTGTTTTCTGGGATGGCTCTGATCATATTAACTCAGAACTGTTGCAAAAATGACTTTAACACTCATTTCATGTTCCTGGGATAGCTTGTGTTTCAGAAAACAGCTTTTATTGATGAACTCATGTTCCTGTCAGTTTTGTGTTTTCTGGCATGGCTCTGATCATATTAACTCAGAACTGTTGCAAACATGACTTTAACACTCATTTCATGTTCCTGGAATAGCTTGTGTTTCAGAAAACAGCTTTTATTGATGAACTCATGTTCCTGTCAGTTTTTTGTTTTCTGGCATGGCTCTGATCATAGTAACTCAGAACTGTTGCAAACATGACTGTAACTTTCATTTCAAGTTCCTGGAATAGCTTGTGTTTCAGAAAACAGCTTTTATTGATGAACTCATGTTCCTGTCAGTTTTGTGTTTTCTGGGATGGCTCTGATCATATTAACTCAGAACTGTTGCAAAAATGACTTTAACACTCATTTCATGTTCCTGGAAAAGCTTGTGTTTCAGAAAACAGCTTTTATTGATGAACTCATGTTCCTGTCAGTTTTTGTTTTCTGGCATGGCTCTGATCATATAACTCAGAACTGTTGCAAACATGACTTTAACACTCATTTCATGTTCCTGGAATAGCTTGTGTTTCAGAAAACAGCTTTTATTGATGAACTCATGTTCCTGTCAGTTTTTGTTTTCTGGCATGGCTCTGATCATATTAACTCAGAACTGTTGCAAACATGACTTTAACACTCATTTCATGTTCCTGGATAGCTTGTGTTTCAGAAAACAGCTTTTATTGATAAACTCATGTTCCTGTCAGTTTTGTGTTTTCTGGGATGGCTCTGATCATATTAACTCAGAACTGTTGCAAACATGACTTTAACACTCATTTCATGTTCCTGGAATAGCTTGTGTTTCAGAAAACAGCTTTTATTGATGAACTCATGTTCCTGTCAGTTTTTTGTTTTCTGGCATGGCTCTGATCATATTAACTCAGAACTGTTGCAAACATGACTTTAACACTCATTTCATGTTCCTGGATAGCTTTTGTTTCAGAAAACAGCTTTTATTAAAAAACTCATGTTCCTGTCAGTTTTTGTTTTCTGGGATGGCTCTGATCATATTAACTCAGAACTGTTGCAAACATGACTTTAACACTCATTTCATGTTCCTGGAATAGCTTGTGTTTCAGAAAACAGCTTTTATTGATGAACTCATGTTCCTGTCAGTTTTGTGTTTTCTGGCATGGCTCTGATCACAATAACTCAAAACTGTTGCAAACATGACTTTAACACTCATTTCAGCTTCCTGGGATAGCTTTGTTTTCAGAAAACAGCTTTTATTAAAAACTCATGTTCCTGTCAGTTTTGTGTTTTCTGGCATGGCTCTGATCATAATAACTCAGAACTGTTGCAAACATGACTTTAACACTCATTTCATGTTCCTGGGATAGCTTGGTTTCAGAAAACAGCTTTTATTGATGAACTCATGTTCCTGTCAGTTTTGTGTTTTCTGGGATGGCTCTGATCATATTAACTCAGAACTGTTGCAAACATGACTTTAACACTCATTTCAGTTCCTGGATAGCTTTTGTTTCAGAAAACAGCTTTTATTGAAAAACTCATGTTCCTGTCAGTTTTGTGTTTTCTGGATGGCTCTGATCATATTAACTCAGAACTGTTGCAAACATGACTTTAACACTCATTTCAGCTTCCTGGGATAGCTTTGTTTCAGAAAACAGCTTATATGAAAAACTCATGTTCCTGTCAGTTTTGTGTTTTCTGGGATGGCTCTGATCATATTAACTCAGAACTGTTGCAAAATGACTTTAACACTCATTTCATGTTCCTGGAATAGCTTGTGTTTCAGAAAACAGCTTTTATTGATGAACTCATGTTCCTGTCTTTTTTGTTTTCTGGCATGGCTCTGATCATAATAACTCAGAACTGTTGCAAACATGACTTTAACACTCATTTCATGTTCCTGGGATAGCTTTTGTTTCAGAAAACAGCTTTTATTAAAAACTCATGTTCCTGTCAGTTTTGTGTTTTCTGGGATGGCTCTGATCATATTAACTCAGAACTGTTGCAAACATGACTTTAACACTCATTTCATGTTCCTGGAATAGCTTGTTTTCAGAAAACAGCTTTTATTGATGAACTCATGTTCCTGTCAGTTTTGTGTTTTCTGGCATGGCTCTGATCATAATAACTCAGAACTGTTGCAAACATGACTTTAACACTCATTTCATGTTCCTGGATAGCTTTTGTTTCAGAAAACAGCTTTTTTTTAAAAACTCATGTTTCTGTCAGTTTTGTGTTTTCTGGGATAGCTCTGATCATATTAACTCAGAACTGTTGCAAAAATGACTTTAACACTCATTTCATGTTCCTGGAATAGCTTGTGTTTCAGAAAACAGCTTTTATTGATGAACTCATGTTCCTGTCTGTTTTTTGTTTTCTGGCATGGCTCTGATCACAGTAACTAAAAAATATTGCAAACATGACTTTAACACTCATTTCATGTTCCTGGAATAGCTTGTGTTTTAGAAAACAGCTTTCATTGATAAACTCATGTTCCTGTCAGTTTTGTGTTTTTTGGGATGGCTCTGATCATAATAACTCAGAACTGTTGCAAACATGACTTTAACACTCATTTCATTTCCTGGAAAAGCTTGTGTTTCAGAAAACAGCTTTTATTGATGAACTCATGTTCCTGTCAGTTTTGTGTTTTCTGGCATGGCTCTGATCATAGTAACTCAAACTGTTGCAAACATGACTTTAACACTCATTTCAGTTCCTGGATAGCTTGTGTTTCAGAAAACAGCTTTTATTGATGAACTCATGTTCCTGTCAGTTTTTGTTTTCTGGCATGGCTCTGATCATATTAACTCAGAACTGTTGCAAACATGACTTTAACACTCATTTCAGTTCCTGGGATAGCTTTTGTTTCAGAAAACAGCTTTTATTGAAAAACTCATGTTCCTGTCAGTTTTGTGTTTTCTGGGATGGCTCTGATCATATTAACTCAGAACTGTTGCAAACATGACTTTAACACTCATTTCAGTTCCTGGGATAGCTTGTGTTTCAGAAAACAGCTTTTATTGAAAACTCATGTTCCTGTCAGTTTTGTGTTTTCTGGGATGGCTCTGATCATATTAACTCAGAACTGTTGCAAACATGACTTTAACACTCATTTCATGTTCCTGGAATAGCTTGTGTTTCAGAAAACAGCTTTTATTGATAAACTCATGTTCCTGTCAGTTTTGTGTTTTCTGGGATGGCTCTGATCATATTAACTCAGAACTGTTGCAAAAATGACTTTAACACTCATTTCATGTTCCTGAGATAGCTTTTGTTTCAGAAAACAGCTTTTATTGATGAACTCATGTTCCTGTCAGTTTTGTGTTTTCTGGCATGGCTCTGATCATATTAACTCAAAACTGTTGCAAAATGACTTTAACACTCATTTCATGTTCCTGGAATAGCTTGTGTTTCAGAAAACAGCTTTTATTGATGAACTCATGTTCCTGTCAGTTTTGTTGTTTTCTGGCATGGCTCTGATCATATAACTCAAAACTGTTGCAAACATGACTTTAACACTCATTTCATGTTCCTGGAATAGCTTGTGTTTCAGAAAACAGCTTTTATTGATGAACTCATGTTCCTGTCAGTTTTGTGTTTTCTGGGATGGCTCTGATCATATTAACTCAGAACTGTTGCAAAAATGACTTTAACACTCATTTCATGTTCCTGGAAAGCTTGTGTTTCAGAAAACAGCTTTTATTGATGAACTCATGTTCCTGTCATTTTTGTTTTCTGGCATGGCTCTGATCATTATAACTCAGAACTGTTGCAAACATGACTTTAACACTCATTTCATGTTCCTGGAATAGCTTGTGTTTCAGAAAACAGCTTTTATTGATGAACTCATGTTCCTGTCAGTTTTGTGTTTTCTGGGATGGCTCTGATCATATTAACTCAGAACTGTTGCAAACATGACTTTAACACTCATTTCATGTTCCTGGATAGCTTGTGTTTCAGAAAACAGCTTTTATTGATGAACTCATGTTCCTGTCAGTTTTTGTTTTCTGGCATGGCTCTGATCATATTAACTCAGAACTGTTGCAAACATGACTTTAACACTCATTTCATGTTCCTGGATAGCTTGTGTTTCAGAAAACAGCTTTTATTGATAAACTCATGTTCCTGTCAGTTTTGTGTTTTCTTGGGATGGCTCTGATCATATTAACTCAGAACTGTTGCAAACATGACTTTAACACTCATTTCATGTTCCTGGAATAGCTTGTGTTTCAGAAAACAGCTTTTATTGAAACTCATGTTCCTGTCAGTTTTTGTTTTCTGGCATGGCTCTGATCATATTAACTCAGAACTGTTGCAAACATGACTTTAACACTCATTTCATGTTCCTGGGATAGCTTTTGTTTCAGAAAACAGCTTTATTGAAAAAACTCATGTTCCTGTCAGTTTTTTGTTTTCTGGGATGGCTCTGATCATATTAACTCAGAACTGTTGCAAACATGACTTTAACACTCATTTCATGTTCCTGGAATAGCTTGTGTTTCAGAAAACAGCTTTTATTGATGAACTCATGTTCCTGTCAGTTTTGTGTTTTCTGGCATGGCTCTGATCATAATAACTCAAAACTGTTGCAAACATGACTTTAACACTCATTTCAGTTCCTGGGATAGCTTTTGTTTCAGAAAACAGCTTTTATTGAAAACTCATGTTCCTGTCAGTTTTGTGTTTTCTGGCATGGCTCTGATCATAATAACTCAGAACTGTTGCAAACATGACTTTAACACTCATTTCATGTTCCTGGGATAGCTTGTGTTTCAGAAAACAGCTTTTTTGATGAACTCATGTTCCTGTCAGTTTTGTGTTTTCTGGGATGGCTCTGATCATATTAACTCAGAACTGTTGCAAACATGACTTTAACACTCATTTCAGCTTCCTGGGATAGCTTTTGTTTCAGAAAACAGCTTTATTAAAAACTCATGTTCCTGTCAGTTTTGTGTTTTCTGGATGGCTCTGATCATATTAACTCAGAACTGTTGCAAACATGACTTTAACACTCATTTCAGTTCCTGGGATAGCTTTGTTTCAGAAAACAGCTTTTATTGAAAAAACTCATGTTCCTGTCAGTTTTGTGTTTTCTGGGATGGCTCTGATCATATTAACTCAGAACTGTTGCAAAAATGACTTTAACACTCATTTCATGTTCCTGGATAGCTTGTGTTTCAGAAAACAGCTTTTATTGATGAACTCATGTTCCTGTCAGTTTTTGTTTTCTGGCATGGCTCTGATCATAATAACTCAGAACTGTTGCAAACATGACTTTAACACTCATTTCATGTTCCTGGGATAGCTTTTGTTTCAGAAAACAGCTTTTATTGAAAAACTCATGTTCCTGTCAGTTTTGTGTTTTCTGGGATGGCTCTGATCATATTAACTCAGAACTGTTGCAAACATGACTTTAACACTCATTTCATGTTCCTGGAATAGCTTGTTTTCAGAAAACAGCTTTTATTGATGAACTCATGTTCCTGTCAGTTTTGTGTTTTCTGGCATGGCTCTGATCATATAACTCAAAACTGTTGCAAACATGACTTTAACACTCATTTCATGTTCCTGGATAGCTTTTGTTTCAGAAAACAGCTTTTTTGAAAAACTCATGTTCCTGTCAGTTTTGTGTTTTCTGGGATGGCTCTGATCATATTAACTCAGAACTGTTGCAAACATGACTTTAACACTCATTTCAGCTTCCTGGGATAGCTTTGTGTTTCAGAAAACAGCTTTTATTGAAAAACTCATGTTCCTGTCAGTTTTGTGTTTTCTGGGATGGCTCTGATCATATTAACTCAGAACTGTTGCAAACATGACTTTAACACTCATTTCATGTTCCTGGAATAGCTTGTGTTTCAGAAAACAGCTTTTATTGATAAACTCATGTTCCTGTCAGTTTTGTGTTTTCTGGGATGGCTCTGATCATATTAACTCAGAACTGTTGCAAAAATGACTTTAACACTCATTTCATGTTCCTGGATAGCTTGTGTTTCAGAAAACAGCTTTTATTGATGAACTCATGTTCCTGTCAGTTTTGTGTTTTCTGGCATGGCTCTGATCATATTAACTCAAACTGTTGCAAACATGACTTTAACACTCATTTCATGTTCCTGGAATAGCTTGTGTTTCAGAAAACAGCTTTTATTGATGAACTCATGTTCCTGTCAGTTTTTTGTTTTCTGGCATGGCTCTGATCATATTAACTCAAAACTGTTGCAAACATGACTTTAACACTCATTTCATGTTCCTGGAATAGCTTGTGTTTCAGAAAACAGCTTTTATTGATGAACTCATGTTCCTGTCAGTTTTGTGTTTTCTGGCATGGCTCTGATCATATAACTCAGAACTGTTGCAAACATGACTTTAACACTCATTTCATGTTCCTGGAATAGCTTGTGTTTCAGAAAACAGCTTTTATTGATGAACTCATGTTCCTGTCAGTTTTGTGTTTTCTGGCATGGCTCTGATCATATTAACTCAAACTGTTGCAAACATGACTTTAACACTCATTTCAGTTCCTGGATAGCTTGTGTTTCAGAAAACAGCTTTTATTGATGAACTCATGTTCCTGTCAGTTTTTGTTTTCTGGCATGGCTCTGATCATATTAACTCAGAACTGTTGCAAACATGACTTTAACACTCATTTCAGTTCCTGGATAGCTTGTGTTTCAGAAAACAGCTTTTATTGATGAACTCATGTTCCTGTCAGTTTTTGTTTTCTGGCATGGCTCTGATCATATTAACTCAGAACTGTTGCAAACATGACTTTAATACTCATTTCAGCTTCCTGGGATAGCTTTTGTTTCAGAAAACAGCTTTTATTAAAAAACTCATGTTCCTGTTAGTTTTGTGTTTTCTGGGATGGCTCTGATCATAATAACTTAGAACTGTTGCAAACATGACTTTAGCACTCATTTCATGTTCCTGGAAAGCTTGTGTTTCAGAAAACAGCTTTTATTGATGAACTCATGTTCCTATCAGTTTTGTGTGTTCTGGAATGGCTCTGATCATAGTAACTCAAAACTGTTGCAAACATGACTTTTAACACTCATTTCAGCTTCCTAGGATAGCTTGTGTTTCAGAAAACAGCTTTTATTGATAAACTCATGTTCCTGTCAGTTTTTGTTTTCTGGCATGGCTCTGATCATATTAACTCAGAACTGTTGCAAACATGACTTTAACACTCATTTCAGTTCCTGGATAGCTTGTGTTTCAGAAAACAGCTTTTATTGATAAACTCATGTTCCTGTCAGTTTTGTGTTTTCTGGGATGGCTCTGATCATATTAACTCAGAACTGTTGCAAACATGACTTTAACACTCATTTCATGTTCCTGGAATAGCTTGTGTTTCAGAAAACAGCTTTTATTGATGAACTCATGTTCCTGTCAGTTTTTGTTTTCTGGCATGGCTCTGATCATATTAACTCAGAACTGTTGCAAACATGACTTTAACACTCATTTCATGTTCCTGGGATAGCTTTTGTTTCAGAAAACAGCTTTTATTAAAAACTCATGTTCCTGTCAGTTTTTGTTTTCTGGGATGGCTCTGATCATATTAACTCAGAACTGTTGCAAACATGACTTTAACACTCATTTCATGTTCCTGGAATAGCTTGTGTTTCAGAAAACAGCTTTTATTGATGAACTCATGTTCCTGTCAGTTTTGTGTTTTCTGGCATGGCTCTGATCATAATAACTCAAACTGTTGCAAACATGACTTTAACACTCATTTCAGTTCCTGGGATAGCTTGTTTTCAGAAAACAGCTTTTATTAAAAACTCATGTTCCTGTCAGTTTTGTGTTTTCTGGCATGGCTCTGATCATAATAACTCAGAACTGTTGCAAACATGACTTTAACACTCATTTCATGTTCCTGGATAGCTTGTGTTTCAGAAAACAGCTTTTTTGATGAACTCATGTTCCTGTCAGTTTTGTGTTTTCTGGGATGGCTCTGATCATATTAACTCAGAACTGTTGCAAACATGACTTTAACACTCATTTCAGCTTCCTGGGATAGCTTTTGTTTCAGAAAACAGCTTTTATTGAAAAACTCATGTTCCTGTCAGTTTTGTGTTTTCTGGATGGCTCTGATCATATTAACTCAGAACTGTTGCAAACATGACTTTAACACTCATTTCAGTTCCTGGGATAGCTTTGTTTCAGAAAACAGCTTTTATTGAAAACTCATGTTCCTGTCAGTTTTGTGTTTTCTGGGATGGCTCTGATCATATTAACTCAGAACTGTTGCAAACATGACTTTAACACTCATTTCATGTTCCTGGAATAGCTTGTGTTTCAGAAAACAGCTTTTATTGATGAACTCATGTTCCTGTCAGTTTTTTGTTTTCTGGCATGGCTCTGATCATATAACTCAGAACTGTTGCAAACATGACTTTAACACTCATTTCATGTTCCTGGGATAGCTTTTGTTTCAGAAAACAGCTTTTATTAAAAACTCATGTTCCTGTCAGTTTTGTGTTTTCTGGGATGGC
Organism: Oreonectes daqikongensis; assembly: GCA_026939265.1. Classification (NCBI taxonomy): domain Eukaryota; kingdom Metazoa; phylum Chordata; class Actinopteri; order Cypriniformes; family Nemacheilidae; genus Oreonectes; species Oreonectes daqikongensis. Next base: position 75,344 of record JAOTQM010000221.1, on the reverse strand, counting down.
TCTGATCATATTAACTCAGAACTGTTGCAAACATGACTTTAACACTCATTTCATGTTCCTGGAATAGCTTGTTTTCAGAAAACAGCTTTTATTGATGAACTCATGTTCCTGTCAGTTTTGTGTTTTCTGGCATGGCTCTGATCACAATAACTCAAAACTGTTGCAAACATGACTTTTAACACTCATTTCATGTTCCTGGATAGCTTTTGTTTCAGAAAACAGCTTATATTAAAAAACTCATGTTCCTGTCAGTTTTGTGTTTTCTGGGATGGCTCTGATCATATTAACTCAGAACTGTTGCAAAAATGACTTTAACACTCATTTCATGTTCCTGGAATAGCTTGTGCTTCAGTAAACAGCTTTTATTGATGAACTGATGTTCCTGTCAGTTTTGTGTTTTCTGGCATGGCTCTGATCATATTAACTCAAAACTGTTGCAAACATGACTTTAACACTCATTTCATGTTCCTGGAATAGCTTGTGTTTCAGAAAACAGCTTTTATTGATGAACTCATGTTCCTGTCAGTTTTGTGTTTTCTGGCATGGCTCTGATCATATTAACTCAGAACTGTTGCAAACATGACTTTAACACTCATTTCATGTTCCTGGATAGCTTGTGTTTCAGAAAACAGCTTTTATTGATGAACTCATGTTCCTGTCAGTTTTTGTTTTCTGGCATGGCTCTGATCATAATAACTCAGAACTGTTGCAAACATGACTTTAACACTCATTTCATGTTCCTGGAAAGCTTGTGTTTCAGAAAACAGCTTTTATTGATGAACTCATGTTCCTGTCAGTTTTGTGTTTTCTGGGATGGCTCTGATCATAATAACTCAGAACTGTTGCAAACATGACTTTAACACTCATTTCATGTTCCTGGAATAGCTTGTGTTTCAGAAAACAGCTTTTATTGATGAACTCATGTTCCTGTCAGTTTTGTGTTTTCTGGCATGGCTCTGATCATATTAACTCAAACTGTTGCAAAAATGACTTTAACACTCATTTCATGTTCCTGGAATAGCTTGTGTTTCAGAAAACAGCTTTTATTGATGAACTCATGTTCCTGTCAGTTTTTTGTTTTCTGGCATGGCTCTGATCATATTAACTCAAACTGTTGCAAACATGACTTTAACACTCATTTCATGTTCCTGGAATAGCTTGTGTTTCAGAAAACAGCTTTTATTGATGAACTCATGTTCCTGTCAGTTTGTGTTTTCTGGGATGGCTCTGATCATATTAACTCAGAACTGTTGCAAAATGACTTTAACACTCATTTCATGTTCCTGGAATAGCTTGTGTTTCAGAAAACAGCTTTTATTGATGAACTCATGTTCCTGTCAGTTTTTTGTTTTCTGGCATGGCTCTGATCATAAAACTCAGAACTGTTGCAAACATGACTTTAACACTCATTTCATGTTCCTGGAATAGCTTGTGTTTCAGAAAACAGCTTTTATTGATGAACTCATGTTCCTGTCAGTTTTGTGTTTTCTGGATGGCTCTGATCATATTAACTCAGAACTGTTGCAAACATGACTTTAACACTCATTTCATGTTCCTGGAAAAGCTTGTGTTTCAGAAAACAGCTTTTATTGATGAACTCATGTTCCTGTCAGTTTTTTGTTTTCTGGCATGGCTCTGATCATAATAACTCAGAACTGTTGCAAACATGACTTTAACACTCATTTCATGTTCCTGGGATAGCTTTTGTTTCAGAAAACAGCTTTTATTAAAAACTCATGTTCCTGTCAGTTTTGTGTTTTCTGGGATGGCTCTGATCATATTAACTCAGAACTGTTGCAAACATGACTTTAACACTCATTTCATGTTCCTGGAATAGCTTGTGTTTCAGAAAACAGCTTTTATTGATAAACTCATGTTCCTGTCAGTTTTGTGTTTTCTGGGATGGCTCTGATCATAATAACTCAGAACTGTTGCAAACATGACTTTAACACTCATTTCAGTTCCTGGGATAGCTTTTGTTTCAGAAAACAGCTTTTATTGAAAACTCATGTTCCTGTCAGTTTTTTGTTTTCTGGCATGGCTCTGATCATATTAACTCAGAACTGTTGCAAACATGACTTTAACACTCATTTCATGTTCCTGAGATAGCTTTTGTTTCAGAAAACAGCTTTTATTGAAAAACTCATGTTCCTGTCAGTTTTGTGTTTTCTGGGATGGCTCTGATCATATTAACTCAGAACTGTTGCAAACATGACTTTAACACTCATTTCATGTTCCTGGAATAGCTTGTGTTTCAGAAAACAGCTTTTATTGATGAACTCATGTTCCTGTCAGTTTTGTGTTTTCTGGCATGGCTCTGATCATATTAACTCAGAACTGTTGCAAACATGACTTTAACACTCATTTCATGTTCCTGGAATAGCTTGTGTTTCAGAAAACAGCTTTTATTGATGAACTCATGTTCCTGTCAGTTTTGTGTTTTCTGGGATGGCTCTGATCATATTAACTCAGAACTGTTGCAAACATGACTTTAACACTCATTTCATGCTTCCTGGGATAGCTTGTGTTTCAGAAAACAGCTTTTATTGAAAAACTCATGTTCCTGTCAGTTTTGTGTTTTCTGGATGGCTCTGATCATATTAACTCAGAACTGTTGCAAACATGACTTTAACACTCATTTCATGTTCCTGGGATAGCTTTGTTTCAGAAAACAGCTTTTATTGAAAAACTCATGTTCCTGTCAGTTTTGTGTTTTCTGGGATGGCTCTGATCATATTAACTCAGAACTGTTGCAAAATGACTTTAACACTCATTTCATGTTCCTGGAATAGCTTGTGTTTCAGAAAACAGCTTTTATTGATGAACTCATGTTCCTGTCAGTTTTTTGTTTTCTGGCATGGCTCTGATCATAATAACTCAGAACTGTTGCAAACATGACTTTAACACTCATTTCATGTTCCTGGGATAGCTTTTGTTTCAGAAAACAGCTTTTATTGAAAAACTCATGTTCCTGTCAGTTTTGTGTTTTCTGGGATGGCTCTGATCATATTAACTCAGAACTGTTGCAAACATGACTTTAACACTCATTTCATGTTCCTGGAATAGCTTGTGTTTCAGAAAACAGCTTTTATTGATGAACTCATGTTCCTGTCAGTTTTGTGTTTTCTGGCATGGCTCTGATCATAATAACTCAAACTGTTGCAAACATGACTTTAACACTCATTTCATGTTCCTGGATAGCTTTTGTTTCAGAAAACAGCTTTTATTGAAAACTCATGTTCCTGTCAGTTTTGTGTTTTCTGGGATGGCTCTGATCATATTAACTCAGAACTGTTGCAAAAATGACTTTAACACTCATTTCATGTTCCTGGAATAGCTTGTGCTTCAGTAAACAGCTTTTATTGATGAACTGATGTTCCTGTCAGTTTTGTGTTTTCTGGCATTGTTCTGATCACATTAACTCAGAACTGTTGCAAACGTGACTTTAGCACTCATTTCATGTTCCTGGAATAGCTTGTGTTTCAGAAAACAGCTTTTATTGATCAACTGATGTTCCTGTCAGTTTTGTGTTTTCTGGGATGGCTCTGATCATATTAACTCAGAACTTTTGCAAAAATGACTTTAACACTCATTTCATGTTCCTGGAAAAGCTTGTGTTTCAGAAAACAGCTTTTATTGATGAACTCATGTTCCTGTCAGTTTTTGTTTTCTGGCATGGCTCTGATCATAATAACTCAGAACTGTTGCAAACATGACTTTAACACTCATTTCATGTTCCTGGAATAGCTTGTGTTTCAGAAAACAGCTTTTATTGATGAACTCATGTTCCTGTCAGTTTTGTGTTTTCTGGGATGGCTCTGATCATATTAACTCAGAACTGTTGCAAACATGACTTTAACACTCATTTCATGTTCCTGGAATAGCTTGTGTTTCAGAAAACAGCTTTTATTGATGAACTCATGTTCCTGTCAGTTTTGTGTTTTCTGGCATGGCTCTGATCATATTAACTCAAAACTGTTGCAAAAATGACTTTAACACTCATTTCATGTTCCTGGAATAGCTTGTGTTTCAGAAAACAGCTTTTATTGATGAACTCATGTTCCTGTCAGTTTTTTGTTTTCTGGCATGGCTCTGATCATATAACTCAAAACTGTTGCAAACATGACTTTAACACTCATTTCATGTTCCTGGAATAGCTTGTGTTTCAGAAAACAGCTTTTATTGATGAACTCATGTTCCTGTCAGTTTTGTGTTTTCTGGGATGGCTCTGATCATATTAACTCAGAACTGTTGCAAAATGACTTTAACACTCATTTCATGTTCCTGGAATAGCTTGTGTTTCAGAAAACAGCTTTTATTGATGAACTCATGTTCCTGTCAGTTTTTTGTTTTCTGGCATGGCTCTGATCATAATAACTCAGAACTGTTGCAAACATGACTTTAACACTCATTTCATGTTCCTGGAAGAGCTTGTGTTTCAGAAAACAGCTTTTATTGATGAACTCATGTTCCTGTCAGTTTTGTGTTTTCTGGCATGGCTCTGATCATAGTAACTCAAAACTGTTGCAAACATGACTTTAACACTCATTTCATGTTCCTGGAATAGCTTGTGTTTCAGAAAACAGCTTTTATTGATGAACTCATGTTCCTGTCAGTTTTGTGTTTTCTGGGATGGCTCTGATCATATTAACTCAGAACTGTTGCAAACATGACTTTAACACTCATTTCATGTTCCTGGAAAAGCTTGTGTTTCAGAAAACAGCTTTTATTGATGAACTCATGTTCCTGTCAGTTTTTTGTTTTCTGGCATGGCTCTGATCATAATAACTCAGAACTGTTGCAAACATGACTTTAACACTCATTTCATGTTCCTGGGATAGCTTTTGTTTCAGAAAACAGCTTTTATTAAAAACTCATGTTCCTGTCAGTTTTGTGTTTTCTGGGATGGCTCTGATCATATTAACTCAGAACTGTTGCAAACATGACTTTAACACTCATTTCATGTTCCTGGAATAGCTTGTGTTTCAGAAAACAGCTTTTATTGATAAACTCATGTTCCTGTCAGTTTTGTGTTTTTGGGATGGCTCTGATCATAATAACTCAGAACTGTTGCAAACATGACTTTAACACTCATTTCAGCTTCCTGGGATAGCTTTGTTTCAGAAAACAGCTTTTATTGAAAAACTCATGTTCCTGTCAGTTTTTTGTTTTCTGGCATGGCTCTGATCATATTAACTCAGAACTGTTGCAAAAATGACTTTAACACTCATTTCATGTTCCTGAGATAGCTTTTGTTTCAGAAAACAGCTTTTATTAAAAACTCATGTTCCTGTCAGTTTTGTGTTTTCTGGGATGGCTCTGATCATATTAACTCAGAACTGTTGCAAAATGACTTTAACACTCATTTCATGTTCCTGGAATAGCTTGTGTTTCAGAAAACAGCTTTTATTGATGAACTCATGTTCCTGTCAGTTTTGTGTTTTCTGGCATGGCTCTGATCATATTAACTCAAACTGTTGCAAAAATGACTTTAACACTCATTTCATGTTCCTGGAATAGCTTGTGTTTCAGAAAACAGCTTTTATTGATGAACTCATGTTCCTGTCAGTTTTTTGTTTTCTGGCATGGCTCTGATCATATAACTCAAAACTGTTGCAAACATGACTTTAACACTCATTTCATGTTCCTGGAATAGCTTGTGTTTCAGAAAACAGCTTTTATTGATGAACTCATGTTCCTGTCAGTTTTGTGTTTTCTGGGATGGCTCTGATCATATTAACTCAGAACTTTGCAAAAATGACTTTAACACTCATTTCATGTTCCTGGAAAAGCTTGTGTTTCAGAAAACAGCTTTTATTGATGAACTCATGTTCCTGTCAGTTTTTTGTTTTCTGGCATGGCTCTGATCATATAACTCAGAACTGTTGCAAACATGACTTTAACACTCATTTCATGTTCCTGGAATAGCTTGTGTTTCAGAAAACAGCTTTTATTGATGAACTCATGTTCCTGTCAGTTTTGTGTTTTCTGGCATGGCTCTGATCATAGTAACTCAAACTGTTGCAAACATGACTTTAACACTCATTTCAGCTTCCTGGATAGCTTGTGTTTCAGAAAACAGCTTTTATTGATGAACTCATGTTCCTGTCAGTTTTTGTTTTCTGGCATGGCTCTGATCATAATAACTCAGAACTGTTGCAAACATGACTTTAACACTCATTTCATGTTCCTGGGATGGCTTGTGTTTCAGAAAACAGCTTTTATTGAGAAACTCATGTTCCTGTCAGTTTTGTGTTTTCTGGCATGGCTCTGATCATATTAACTCAGAACTGTTGCAAACATGACTTTAACACTCATTTCAGCTTCCTGGGATAGCTTGTGTTTCTGAAAACAGCTTTCATTGATAAACTCATGTTCCTGTCAGTTTTGTGTTTTCTGGGATGGCTCTGATCATATTAACTCAGAACTGTTGCAAACATGACTTTAACACTCATTTCATGTTCCTGGGATAGCTTGTGTTTCAGAAAACAGCTTTTATTGATGAACTCATGTTCCTGTCAGTTTTGTGTTTTCTGGGATGGCTCTGATCATATTAACTCAGAACTTTTGCAAAAATGACTTTAACACTCATTTCATGTTCCTGGAATAGCTTGTGTTTCAGAAAACAGCTTTTATTGATGAACTCATGTTCCTGTCAGTTTTGTGTTTTCTGGCATGGCTCTGATCATATAACTCAGAACTGTTGCAAACATGACTTTAACACTCATTTCAGTTCCTGGATAGCTTGTGTTTCAGAAAACAGCTTTTATTGATGAACTCATGTTCCTGTCAGTTTTTGTTTTCTGGCATGGCTCTGATCATAATAACTCAGAACTGTTGCAAACATGACTTTAACACTCATTTCATGTTCCTGGAATAGCTTGTGTTTCAGAAAACAGCTTTTATTGATGAACTCATGTTCCTGTCAGTTTTGTGTTTTCTGGGATGGCTCTGATCATATTAACTCAGAACTGTTGCAAACATGACTTTAACACTCATTTCATGTTCCTGGATAGCTTGTGTTTCAGAAAACAGCTTTTATTGATGAACTCATGTTCCTGTCAGTTTTGTGTTTTCTGGCATGGCTCTGATCATATTAACTCAGAACTGTTGCAAACATGACTTTAACACTCATTTCATGTTCCTGGAAAGCTTGTGTTTCAGAAAACAGCTTTTATTGATGAACTCATGTTCCTGTCAGTTTTGTGTTTTCTGGATGGCTCTGATCATATTAACTCAGAACTGTTGCAAACATGACTTTAACACTCATTTCATGTTCCTGGAATAGCTTGTGTTTCAGAAAACAGCTTTTATTGAAAAACTCATGTTCCTGTCAGTTTTGTGTTTTCTGGGATGGCTCTGATCATATTAACTCAGAACTGTTGCAAACATGACTTTAACACTCATTTCATGTTCCTGGAATAGCTTGTGTTTCAGAAAACAGCTTTTATTGATGAACTCATGTTCCTGTCAGTTTTGTGTTTTCTGGCATGGCTCTGATCATATTAACTCAAAACTGTTGCAAACATGACTTTAACACTCATTTCATGTTCCTGGAATAGCTTGTGTTTCAGAAAACAGCTTTTATTGATGAACTCATGTTCCTGTCAGTTTTTGTTTTCTGGCATGGCTCTGATCATATAACTCAAAACTGTTGCAAACATGACTTTAACACTCATTTCATGTTCCTGGATAGCTTGTGTTTCAGAAAACAGCTTTTATTGATGAACTCATGTTCCTGTCAGTTTTGTTTTCTGGCATGGCTCTGATCATATTAACTCAGAACTGTTGCAAACATGACTTTAACACTCATTTCATGTTCCTGGGATAGCTTGTGTTTCAGAAAACAGCTTTTATTGAAAACTCATGTTCCTGTCAGTTTTGTGTTTTCTGGCATGGCTCTGATCATATTAACTCAGAACTGTTGCAAACATGACTTTAACACTCATTTCAGTTCCTGGGATAGCTTGTGTTTCAGAAAACAGCTTTATTGAAAACTCATGTTCCTGTCAGTTTTGTGTTTTCTGGGATGGCTCTGATCATATTAACTCAGAACTGTTGCAAAATGACTTTAACACTCATTTCATGTTCCTGATAGCTTTTGTTTCAGAAAACAGCTTTTATTGAAAAACTCATGTTCCTGTCAGTTTTGTGTTTTCTGGATGGCTCTGATCATATTAACTCAGAACTGTTGCAAACATGACTTTAACACTCATTTCATGTTCCTGGAATAGCTTGTGTTTCAGAAAACAGCTTTTATTGATGAACTCATGTTCCTGTCAGTTTTGTGTTTTCTGGGATGGCTCTGATCATATTAACTCAGAACTGTTGCAAACATGACTTTAACACTCATTTCATGTTCCTGGAATAGCTTGTGTTTCAGAAAACAGCTTTTATTGAAAAACTCATGTTCCTGTCAGTTTTGTGTTTTCTGGATGGCTCTGATCATATAACTCAGAACTGTTGCAAACATGACTTTAACACTCATTTCATGTTCCTGGAAAGCTTGTGTTTCAGAAAACAGCTTTTATTGATGAACTCATGTTCCTGTCAGTTTTGTGTTTTCTGGCATGGCTCTGATCATATTAACTCAAAACTGTTGCAAACATGACTTTAACACTCATTTCAGTTCCTGGATAGCTTGTGTTTCAGAAAACAGCTTTTATTGATGAACTCATGTTCCTGTCAGTTTTTGTTTTTCTGGCATGGCTCTGATCATAATAACTCAGAACTGTTGCAAACATGACTTTAACACTCATTTCATGTTCCTGGAAAGCTTGTGTTTCAGAAAACAGCTTTTATTAAAAAACTCATGTTCCTGTCAGTTTTGTGTTTTCTGGATGGCTCTGATCATATAACTCAGAACTGTTGCAAACATGACTTTAACACTCATTTCATGTTCCTGGAAAGCTTGTGTTTCAGAAAACAGCTTTTATTGATGAACTCATGTTCCTGTCAGTTTTGTGTTTTCTGGCATGGCTCTGATCATATTAACTCAGAACTGTTGCAAACATGACTTTAACACTCATTTCAGTTCCTGGATAGCTTGTGTTTCAGAAAACAGCTTTTATTGATGAACTCATGTTCCTGTCAGTTTTTGTTTTCTGGCATGGCTCTGATCATATTAACTCAGAACTGTTGCAAACATGACTTTAACACTCATTTCAGTTCCTGGGATAGCTTTTGTTTCAGAAAACAGCTTTTATTGAAAAACTCATGTTCCTGTCAGTTTTGTGTTTTCTGGGATGGCTCTGATCATATTAACTCAGAACTGTTGCAAAAATGACTTTAACACTCATTTCATGTTCCTGGAATAGCTTGTGTTTCAGAAAACAGCTTTTATTGATGAACTCATGTTCCTGTCAGTTTTTTGTTTTCTGGCATGGCTCTGATCATAATAACTCAGAACTGTTGCAAACATGACTTTAACACTCATTTCATGTTCCTGGGATAGCTTTTGTTTCAGAAAACAGCTTTTATTAAAAACTCATGTTCCTGTCAGTTTTGTGTTTTCTGGGATGGCTCTGATCATATTAACTCAGAACTGTTGCAAACATGACTTTAACACTCATTTCATGTTCCTGGAATAGCTTGTTTTTCAGAAAACAGCTTTTATTGATGAACTCATGTTCCTGTCAGTTTTGTGTTTTCTGGCATGGCTCTGATCATAATAACTCAGAACTGTTGCAAACATGACTTTAACACTCATTTCATGTTCCTGGATAGCTTGTTTCAGAAAACAGCTTTTATTGATGAACTCATGTTCCTGTCAGTTTTGTGTTTTCTGGATGGCTCTGATCATATTAACTCAGAACTGTTGCAAACATGACTTTAACACTCATTTCATGTTCCTGGAATAGCTTGTGTTTCAGAAAACAGCTTTTATTGATGAACTCATGTTCCTGTCAGTTTTTTGTTTTCTGGCATGGCTCTGATCATAATAACTCAGAACTGTTGCAAACATGACTTTAACACTCATTTCATGTTCCTGGATAGCTTTTGTTTCAGAAAACAGCTTTTATTGAAAAACTCATGTTCCTGTCAGTTTTGTGTTTTCTGGGATGGCTCTGATCATATTAACTCAGAACTGTTGCAAACATGACTTTAACACTCATTTCATGTTCCTGGAATAGCTTGTGTTTCAGAAAACAGCTTTCATTGATAAACTCATGTTCCTGTCAGTTTTGTGTTTTTTGGGATGGCTCTGATCATAATAACTCAGAACTGTTGCAAACATGACTTTTAACACTCATTTCAGCTTCCTGGGATAGCTTTTGTTTCAGAAAACAGCTCTTATTGAAAAACTCATGTTCCTGTCAGTTTTTTGTTTTCTGGCATGGCTCTGATCATATTAACTCAGAACTTTTGCAAAAATGACTTTAGCACTCATTTCATGTTCTTGGAAAAGCTTGTGTTTCAGAAAACAGCTCTTATTAAAAAACTCATGTTCCTGTCAGTTTTGTGTTTTCTGGGATGGCTCTGATCATAATAACTTAGAACTGTTGCAAACATGACTTTAGCACTCATTTCATGTTCCTGGAAAAGCTTGTGTTTCAGAAAACAGCTTTTATTGATGAACTCATGTTCCTGTCAGTTTTGTGTTTTCTGGCATGGCTCTGATCATATTAACTCAAAACTGTTGCAAACATGACTTTAACACTCATTTCAGTTCCTGGATAGCTTGTGTTTCAGAAAACAGCTTTTATTGATGAACTCATGTTCCTGTCAGTTTTTTGTTTTCTGGCATGGCTCTGATCATATTAACTCAGAACTGTTGCAAACATGACTTTAACACTCATTTCAGTTCCTGGGATAGCTTTGTTTCAGAAAACAGCTTTTATTGAAAAACTCATGTTCCTGTCAGTTTTGTGTTTTCTGGGATGGCTCTGATCATATTAACTCAGAACTGTTGCAAACATGACTTTAACACTCATTTCAGTTCCTGGGATAGCTTTGTTTCAGAAAACAGCTTTTATTGAAAAACTCATGTTCCTGTCAGTTTTTTGTTTTCTGGGATGGCTCTGATCATATTAACTCAGAACTGTTGCAAACATGACTTTAACACTCATTTCATGTTCCTGGAATAGCTTGTGTTTCAGAAAACAGCTTTTATTGATGAACTCATGTTCCTGTCAGTTTTGTGTTTTCTGGCATGGCTCTGATCATAATAACTCAGAACTGTTGCAAACATGACTTTAACACTCATTTCAGCTTCCTGGATAGCTTTTGTTTCAGAAAACAGCTTTTATTGAAAAACTCATGTTCCTGTCAGTTTTGTGTTTTCTGGCATGGCTCTGATCATAATAACTCAGAACTGTTGCAAACATGACTTTAACACTCATTTCATGTTCCTGGGATAGCTTGTGTTTCAGAAAACAGCTTTTATTGATGAACTCATGTTCCTGTCAGTTTTGTGTTTTCTGGGATGGCTCTGATCATATTAACTCAGAACTGTTGCAAACATGACTTTAACACTCATTTCAGCTTCCTGGGATAGCTTTGTTTCAGAAAACAGCTTTATTAAAAACTCATGTTCCTGTCAGTTTTGTGTTTTCTGGGATGGCTCTGATCATATTAACTCAGAACTGTTGCAAAATGACTTTAACACTCATTTCATGTTCCTGGAATAGCTTGTGTTTCAGAAAACAGCTTTTATTGATGAACTCATGTTCCTGTCAGTTTTTTGTTTTCTGGCATGGCTCTGATCATAATAACTCAGAACTGTTGCAAACATGACTTTAACACTCATTTCATGTTCCTGGGATAGCTTTTGTTTCAGAAAACAGCTTTTATTGAAAAACTCATGTTCCTGTCAGTTTTGTGTTTTCTGGGATGGCTCTGATCATATTAACTCAGAACTGTTGCAAACATGACTTTAACACTCATTTCATGTTCCTGGAATAGCTTGTGTTTCAGAAAACAGCTTTTATTGATGAACTCATGTTCCTGTCAGTTTTGTGTTTTCTGGCATGGCTCTGATCATAATAACTCAGAACTGTTGCAAACATGACTTTAACACTCATTTCATGTTCCTGGATAGCTTTTGTTTCAGAAAACAGCTTTTATTGAAAAACTCATGTTCCTGTCAGTTTTGTGTTTTCTGGGATGGCTCTGATCATATTAACTCAGAACTGTTGCAAAAATGACTTTAACACTCATTTCATGTTCCTGGAATAGCTTGTGTTTCAGAAAACAGCTTTATTGATGAACTCATGTTCCTGTCAGTTTGTGTTTTCTGGCATGGCTCTGATCATATTAACTCAGAACTGTTGCAAACATGACTTTAACACTCATTTCATGTTCCTGGGATGGCTTGTGTTTCAGAAAACAGCTTTTATTGAGAAACTCATGTTCCTGTCAGTTTTGTGTTTTCTGGCATGGCTCTGATCATATTAACTCAGAACTGTTGCAAACATGACTTTAACACTCATTTCATGTTCCTGGAAAAGCTTGTGTTTCAGAAAACAGCTTTTATTGATGAACTCATGTTCCTGTCAGTTTTGTGTTTTCTGGCATGGCTCTGATCATATTAACTCAAAACTGTTGCAAACATGACTTTAACACTCATTTCAGTTCCTGGATAGCTTGTGTTTCAGAAAACAGCTTTTATTGATGAACTCATGTTCCTGTCAGTTTTTGTTTTCTGGCATGGCTCTGATCATAATAACTCAGAACTGTTGCAAACATGACTTTAACACTCATTTCATGTTCCTGGAATAGCTTGTGTTTCAGAAAACAGCTTTTATTGATGAACTCATGTTCCTGTCAGTTTTGTGTTTTCTGGGATGGCTCTGATCATATTAACTCAGAACTGTTGCAAACATGACTTTAACACTCATTTCATGTTCCTGGGATGGCTTGTGTTTCAGAAAACAGCTTTTATTGAGACACTCATGTTCCGGTCAGTTTTGTGTTTTCTGGCATGGCTCTGATCATATTAACTCAGAACTGTTGCAAACGTGACTTTAGCACTCATTTCATGTTCCTGGAAAAGCTTGTGTTTCAGAAAACAGCTTTTATTTATGAACTCATGTTCCTGTCAGTTTTGTGTTTTCTGGGATGGCTCTGATCATATTAACTCAGAACTGTTGCAAACATGACTTTAACACTCATTTCATGTTCCTGCAATGGCTTGTGTTTTGGAAAACAGCTTATATTAAAAAACTCATGTTTCTGTCAGTTTTGTGTTTTCTGGGATAGCTCTGATCATATTAACTCAGAACTGTTGCAAAAATGACTTTAACACTCATTTCATGTTCCTGGAATAAATTGTGTTTCAGTAAACAGCTTTTATTGATGAACTGATGTTCCTGTCAGTTTTGTGTTTTCTGGCATGGCTCTGATCACATTAACTCAAAACTGTTGCAAAAATTACTTTAACACTCATTTCAAATTCCTGGAATAGCTTGTGTTTCAGAAAACAGCTTTTATTAATGAACTCATGTTCCTGTCAGTTTTTTGTTTTCTGGCATGGCTCTGATCATAGTAACTCAAAACTGTTGCAAACATGACTTTAACACTCATTTCATGTTCCTGGAATAGCTTGTGTTTCAGAAAACAGCTTTTATTGATGAACTCATGTTCCTGTCAGTTTTGTGTTTTCTGGGATGGCTCTGATCATATTAACTCAGAACTGTTGCAAAAATGACTTTAACACTCATTTCATGTTCCTGGAAAGCTTGTGTTTCAGAAAACAGCTTTTATTGATGAACTCATGTTCCTGTCAGTTTTGTGTTTTCTGGCATGGCTCTGATCATAATAACTCAGAACTGTTGCAAACATGACTTTAACACTCATTTCATGTTCCTGGAATAGCTTGTGTTTCAGAAAACAGCTTTTATTGATGAACTCATGTTCCTGTCAGTTTTGTGTTTTCTGGCATGGCTCTGATCATATTAACTCAAAACTGTTGCAAACATGACTTTAACACTCATTTCATGTTCCTGGAATAGCTTGTGTTTCAGAAAACAGCTTTTATTGATGAACTCATGTTCCTGTCAGTTTTTTGTTTTCTGGCATGGCTCTGATCATATAACTCAGAACTGTTGCAAACATGACTTTAACACTCATTTCATGTTCCTGGAATAGCTTGTGTTTCAGAAAACAGCTTTTATTGATGAACTCATGTTCCTGTCAGTTTTGTGTTTTCTGGCATGGCTCTGATCATATTAACTCAAACTGTTGCAAACATGACTTTAACACTCATTTCATGTTCCTGGAATAGCTTGTGTTTCAGAAAACAGCTTTTATTGATGAACTCATGTTCCTGTCAGTTTTGTGTTTCTGGGATGGCTCTGATCATATTAACTCAGAACTGTTGCAAACATGACTTTAACACTCATTTCATGTTCCTGGAATAGCTTGTGTTTCAGAAAACAGCTTTTATTGATAAACTCATGTTCCTGTCAGTTTTGTGTTTTTCTGGATGGCTCTGATCATAATAACTCAGAACTGTTGCAAACATGACTTTAACACTCATTTCATGTTCCTGGATAGCTTGTGTTTCAGAAAACAGCTTTTATTGAAAACTCATGTTCCTGTCAGTTTTTTGTTTTTGGCATGGCTCTGATCATATTAACTCAGAACTGTTGCAAACATGACTTTAACACTCATTTCATGTTCCTGGAATAGCTTTTGTTTCAGAAAACAGCTTTTATTGAAAAACTCATGTTCCTGTCAGTTTTTGTTTTCTGGCATGGCTCTGATCATATTAACTCAGAACTGTTGCAAACATGACTTTAACACTCATTTCAGTTCCTGGATAGCTTGTGTTTCAGAAAACAGCTTTTATTGATGAACTCATGTTCCTGTCAGTTTTTGTGTTTTCTGGCATGGCTCTGATCATAATAACTCAGAACTGTTGCAAACATGACTTTAACACTCATTTCATGTTCCTGGAATAGCTTGTGTTTCAGAAAACAGCTTTTATTGATGAACTCATGTTCCTGTCAGTTTTGTGTTTTCTGGCATGGCTCTGATCATTAACTCAGAACTGTTGCAAACATGACTTTAACACTCATTTCAGTTCCTGGATAGCTTGTGTTTCAGAAAACAGCTTTTATTGATGAACTCATGTTCCTGTCAGTTTTGTTTTCTGGCATGGCTCTGATCATAATAACTCAGAACTGTTGCAAACATGACTTTAACACTCATTTCAGTTCCTGGATAGCTTTGTTTCAGAAAACAGCTTTTATTGAAAAACTCATGTTCCTGTCAGTTTGTGTTTTCTGGGATGGCTCTGATCATATTAACTCAGAACTGTTGCAAACATGACTTTAACACTCATTTCATGTTCCTGGAAAGCTTGTGTTTCAGAAAACAGCTTTTATTGATGAACTCATGTTCCTGTCAGTTTTGTGTTTTCTGGGATGGCTCTGATCATAATAACTCAGAACTGTTGCAAACATGACTTTAACACTCATTTCAGTTCCTGGGATAGCTTTTGTTTCAGAAAACAGCTTTTATTGAAAAAACTCATGTTCCTGTCAGTTTTTGTTTTCTGGCATGGCTCTGATCATATAACTCAGAACTGTTGCAAACATGACTTTAACACTCATTTCATGTTCCTGAGATAGCTTTTGTTTCAGAAAACAGCTTATATTAAAAAACTCATGTTCCTGTCAGTTTTGTGTTTTCTGGGATGGCTCTGATCATATTAACTCAGAACTGTTGCAAACATGACTTTAACACTCATTTCATGTTCCTGGAATAGCTTGTGTTTCAGAAAACAGCTTTATTGATGAACTCATGTTCCTGTCAGTTTTGTGTTTCTGGCATGGCTCTGATCATATTAACTCAAAACTGTTGCAAACATGACTTTAACACTCATTTCATGTTCCTGGAATAGCTTGTGTTTCAGAAAACAGCTTTTATTGATGAACTCATGTTCCTGTCAGTTTTTTGTTTTCTGGCATGGCTCTGATCATATTAACTCAAAACTGTTGCAAACATGACTTTAACACTCATTTCATGTTCCTGGAATAGCTTGTGTTTCAGAAAACAGCTTTTATTGATGAACTCATGTTCCTGTCAGTTTTGTGTTTTCTGGGATGGCTCTGATCATATTAACTCAGAACTTTGCAAACATGACTTTAACACTCATTTCATGTTCCTGGAATAGCTTGTGTTTCAGAAAACAGCTTTTATTGATGAACTCATGTTCCTGTCAGTTTTGTTTTCTGGCATGGCTCTGATCATATTAACTCAGAACTGTTGCAAACATGACTTTAACACTCATTTCAGCTTCCTGGGATAGCTTTGTTTTCAGAAAACAGCTTTTATTGATGAACTCATGTTCCTGTCAGTTTTGTGTTTTCTGGCATGGCTCTGATCATATAACTCAGAACTGTTGCAAACATGACTTTAACACTCATTTCAGTTCCTGGGATAGCTTGTGTTTCAGAAAACAGCTTTTATTGATGAACTCATGTTCCTGTCAGTTTTGTGTTTTCTGGATGGCTCTGATCATATTAACTCAGAACTGTTGCAAAATGACTTTAACACTCATTTCATGTTCCTGAGATAGCTTTGTTTCAGAAAACAGCTTATATGAAAAACTCATGTTCCTGTCAGTTTTGTGTTTTCTGGGATGGCTCTGATCATATAACTCAGAACTGTTGCAAACATGACTTTAACACTCATTTCATGTTCCTGGAATAGCTTGTGTTTCAGAAAACAGCTTTTATTGATGAACTCATGTTCCTGTCAGTTTTGTGTTTTCTGGGATGGCTCTGATCATATTAACTCAGAACTGTTGCAAACATGACTTTAACACTCATTTCATGTTCCTGGAATAGCTTGTGTTTCAGAAAACAGCTTTTATTGAAAAACTCATGTTCCTGTCAGTTTGTGTTTTCTGGATGGCTCTGATCATATAACTCAGAACTGTTGCAAACATGACTTTAAACTCATTTCATGCCCTGGAAAGCTTGTGTTTCAGAAAACAGCTTTTATTGATGAACTCATGTTCCTGTCAGTTTTGTGTTTCTGGCATGGCTCTGATCATATTAACTCAAAACTGTTGCAAACATGACTTTAACACTCATTTCAGTTCCTGGATAGCTTGTGTTTCAGAAAACAGCTTTTATTGATGAACTCATGTTCCTGTCAGTTTTTTGTTTTCTGGCATGGCTCTGATCATAATAACTCAGAACTGTTGCAAACATGACTTTAACACTCATTTCATGTTCCTGGAAAAGCTTGTGTTTCAGAAAACAGCTATTAAAAAAACTCATGTTCCTGTCAGTTTTGTGTTTTCTGGATGGCTCTGATCATATAACTCAGAACTGTTGCAAACATGACTTTAAACTCATTTCATGTTCCTGGAATAGCTTGTGTTTCAGAAAACAGCTTTATTGATGAACTCATGTTCCTGTCAGTTTTGTGTTTCTGGCATGGCTCTGATCATAATAACTCAAAACTGTTGCAAACATGACTTTAACACTCATTTCAGTTCCTGGATAGCTTGTGTTTCAGAAAACAGCTTTTATTGATGAACTCATGTTCCTGTCAGTTTTTGTTTTCTGGCATGGCTCTGATCATATTAACTCAGAACTGTTGCAAACATGACTTTAACACTCATTTCAGCTTCCTGGGATAGCTTTGTTTCAGAAAACAGCTTTTATTAAAAAACTCATGTTCCTGTCAGTTTTTGTGTTTCTGGATGGCTCTGATCATATAACTCAGAACTGTTGCAAAAATGACTTTAACACTCATTTCATGTTCCTGGAATAGCTTGTGTTTCAGAAAACAGCTTTATTGATGAACTCATGTTCCTGTCAGTTTTTTGTTTTCTGGCATGGCTCTGATCATAATAACTCAGAACTGTTGCAAACATGACTTTAACACTCATTTCATGTTCCTGGGATAGCTTTTGTTTCAGAAAACAGCTTTTATTAAAAACTCATGTTCCTGTCAGTTTTGTGTTTTCTGGGATGGCTCTGATCATATTAACTCAGAACTGTTGCAAACATGACTTTAACACTCATTTCATGTTCCTGGAATAGCTTGTTTTTCAGAAAACAGCTTTTATTGATGAACTCATGTTCCTGTCAGTTTGTGTTTTCTGGCATGGCTCTGATCATAATAACTCAGAACTGTTGCAAACATGACTTTAACACTCATTTCATGTTCCTGGATAGCTTGTGTTTCAGAAAACAGCTTTTATTGATGAACTCATGTTCCTGTCAGTTTTGTGTTTTCTGGGATGGCTCTGATCATATTAACTCAGAACTGTTGCAAAATGACTTTAACACTCATTTCATGTTCCTGGAATAGCTTGTGTTCAGAAAACAGCTTTTATTGATGAACTCATGTTCCTGTCAGTTTTTGTTTTCTCAGAACCTGTTGCAAACATGACTTTAACACTCATTTCATGTTCCTGGGATAGCTTTGTTTTCAGAAAACAGCTTTTATTAAAAACTCATGTTCCTGTCAGTTTTGTGTTTTCTGGGATGGCTCTGATCATATTAACTCAGAACTGTTGCAAACATGACTTTAACACTCATTTCATGTTCCGGAATGGCTTGTGTTTCAGAAAACAGCTTTTATTGATAAACTCATGTTCCTGTCAGTTTTGTGTTTTTTGGATGGCTCTGATCATAATAACTCAGAACTGTTGCAAACATGACTTTAAACTCATTTCAGCTTCCTGGGATAGCTTGTGTTTCAGAAAACAGCTTTTATTGATGAACTCATGTTCCTGTCACTTTTTTGTTTTCTGGCATGGCTCTGATCATATTAACTCAGAACTTTTGCAAACATGACTTTAACACTCATTTCATGTTCCTGGGAAAGCTTGTGTTTCAGAAACAGCTTTATATTAAAAACTCATGTTCCTGTCAGTTTTGTGTTTTCTGGGATGGCTCTGATCATAACTCAGAACTGTTGCAACATGACTTTAACACTCATTCATGTTCCCTGGAAAGCTTGTGTTTCAGAAAACAGCTTTTATTGATGAACTCATGTTCCTGTCAGTTTTGTGTTTTCTGGCATGGCTCTGATCATATAACTCAAAACTGTTGCAAACATGACTTTTAACACTCATTTCAGCTTCCTGGGATAGCTTGTGTTTCAGAAAACAGCTTTTATTGATGAACTCATGTTCCTGTCAGTTTTTGTTTTCTGGGATGGCTCTGATCATATTAACTCAGAACTGTTGCAAACATGACTTTAACACTCATTTCATGTTCCTGGGATAGCTTTTGTTTCAGAAAGCTTTTATTAAAACTCATGTTCCTGTCAGTTTTTGTTTTCTGGGATGGCTCTGATCATATTAACTCAGAACTGTTGCAAACATGACTTTAACACTCATTTCATGTTCCTGGATAGCTTTTGTTTCAGAAAACAGCTTATATTGAAAAACTCATGTTCCTGTCAGTTTTTTGTTTTCTGGGATGGCTCTGATCATATAACTCAGAACTGTTGCAAACATGACTTTAACACTCATTTCATGTTCCTGGAATAGCTTGTGTTTCAGAAAACAGCTTTTATTGATGAACTCATGTTCCTGTCAGTTTTTGTGTTTCTGGCATGGCTCTGATCACAATAACTCAACTCAAAACTGTTGCAAACATGACTTTTAACACTCATTTCATGTTCCTGGGATAGCTTTTGTTTCAGAAACAGCTTTTATTAAAAACTCATGTTCCTGTCAGTTTTGTGTTTTTCTGGCATGGCTCTGATCATATAACTCAGAACTGTTGCAAACATGACTTTAACACTCATTTCATGTTCCTGGGATAGCTTGTTTTTCAGAAAACAGCTTTTATTAAATGAACTCATGTTCCTGTCAGTTTTGTGTTTTCTGGGATGGCTCTGATCATATTAACTCAGAACTGTTGCAAACATGACTTTAACACTCATTTCAGCTTCCTGGATAGCTTGTGTTTCAGAAAACAGCTTATATTAAAAAACTCATGTTCCTGTCAGTTTTGTGTTTTCTGGGATGGCTCTGATCATATTAACTCAGAACTGTTGCAAAAATGACTTTAACACACTCATTTCATGTTCCTGGATATCTTGTGTTACAGAAAACAGCTTTTTATTGATGAACTCATGTTCCTGTCACTTTTTTGTTTTCTGGCATAGCTTTGATCATATACCTCAGAACTGTTGCAAACATGACTTTAACACTCATTTCATGTTCCTGGGATAGCTTTTGTTTCAGAGAAACAGCTTATTTAAAAAACTCATGTTCCTGTCAGTTTTGTGTTTTCTGGGATAGCTCGTATCATATTAACTCAGAACTGTTGCAAACATGACTTTAACACTCATTTCATGTTCCTGGAATAGCTTGTTTTTCAGAAAACAGCTTTTATTGATGAACTGATGTTCCTGTCAGTTTTGTGTTTTCTGGCATGGCTCTGATCACAATAACTCAAAACTGTTGCAAACATGACTTTTAACACTCATTTCATGTTCCTGGATAGCTTTTGTTTCAGAAAACAGCTTTTTTTTAAAAACTCATGTTCCTGTCAGTTTTGTGTTTTCTGGGATGGCTCTGATCATATTAACTCAGAACTGTTGCAAAAATGACTTTAACACTCATTTCATGTTCCTGGAATAGCTTGTGCTTCAGTAAACAGCTTTTATTGATGAACTGATGTTCCTGTCAGTTTTGTGTTTTCTGGCATTGTTCTGATCACATTAACTCAAAACTGTTGCAAACATGACTTTAACACTCATTTCATGTTCCTGGGATGGCTTGGGTTTCAGAAAACAGCTTTTATTAAAAAACTCATGTTCCTGTCAGTTTTGTGTTTTCTGGCATGGCTCTGATCATATTAACTCAGAACTGTTGCAAACATGACTTTAGCACTCATTTCATGCCCCTGGAAAGCTTGTGTTTCAGAAAACAGCTTTTATTGATGAACTCATGTTCCTGTCAGTTTTGTGTTTTCTGGCATGGCTCTGATCATAGTAACTCAAAACTGTTGCAAACATGACTTTTAACACTCATTTCAGTTCCTAGGATAGCTTGTGTTTCAGAAAACAGCTTTTATTGATGAACTCATGTTCCTGTCATTTTTTGGTTTCTCTGGCATGGCTCTGATCATAATAACTCAGAACTGTTGCAAAAATGACTTTAACACTCATTTCATGTTCCTGGAATAGCTTGTGTTTCAGAAAACAGCTTTTATTGATGAACTCATGTTCCTGTCAGTTTTGTGTTTTCTGCTGGATGGCTCTGATCATATTAACTCAGAACTGTTGCAAACATGACTTTAACACTCATTTCATGTTCCTGGGATAGCTTGTGTTTCAGAAAACAGCTTTTATTGAGAACTCATGTTCCTGTCAGTTTGTGTTTTCTGGCATGGCTCTGATCATATAACTCAGAACTGTTGCAAACATGACTTTAACACTCATTTCATGTTCCTGGAATAGCTTGTGTTTCAGAAAACAGCTTTATTGATGAACTCATGTTCCTGTCAGTTTTGTGTTTTCTGGCATGGCTCTGATCATATTAACTCAGAACTGTTGCAAACATGACTTTAACACTCATTTCATGTTCCTCCTGAATAGCTTTGTTTCGAAAACAGCTTTTATTGAAAACTCATGTTCTGTCAGTTTTGTGTTTTCTGGGATGGCTCTGATCATATTAACTCAGAACTGTTGCAAAAATGACTTTAACACTCATTTCATGTTCCTGGAATAGCTTGTGTTTCAGAAACACAGCTTTTATTGATGAACTCATGTTCCTGTCAGTTTTTGTGTTTCTGGCATGGCTCTGATCATATTAACTCAAAACTGTTGCAAAAATGACTTTAACACTCATTTCATGTTCCTGGAATAGCTTGTGTTTCAGAAAACAGCTTTTATTGATGAACTCATGTTCCTGTCAGTTTTTTGTTTTCTGGCATGGCTCTGATCATATAACTCAAAACTGTTGCAAACATGACTTTAACACTCATTTCATGTTCCTGGAATAGCTTGTGTTTCAGAAAACAGCTTTTATTGATGAACTCATGTTCCTGTCAGTTTTGTGTTTTCTGGCATGGCTCTGATCATATAACTCAGAACTGTTGCAAACATGACTTTAACACTCATTTCATGTTCCTGGAAAAGCTTGTGTTTCAGAAAACAGCTTTTATTGATGAACTCATGTTCCTGTCAGTTTTTGTTTTTCTGGCATGGCTCTGATCATAATAACTCAGAACTGTTGCAAACATGACTTTACACTCATTTCATGTTCCTGGAAGAGCTGTGTTTCAGAAAACAGCTTTTATTGATGAACTCATGTTCCTGTCAGTTTTGTGTTTTCTGGGATGGCTCTGATCATATTAACTCAAAATTTGCAAACATGACTTTAACACTCATTTCATGTTCCTGGAATAGCTTGTGTTTCAGAAAACAGCTTTTATTGATGAACTCATGTTCCTGTCACTTTTTTGTTTTCTGGCATGGCTCTGATCATATTAACTCAGAACTGTTGCAAACATGACTTTAACACTCATTTCATGTTCCTGGAATAGCTTGTGTTTCAGAAAACAGCTTTTATTGATAACTCATGTTCCTGTCAGTTTTGTGTTTTCTGGATGGCTCTGATCATATAACTCAGAACTGTTGCAAACATGACTTTAACACTCATTTCATGCTTCCTGGGATAGCTTGTGTTTCAGAAAACAGCTTTTATTGATGAACTCATGTTCCTGTCAGTTTTTTGTGTTTTCTGGCATGGCTCTGATCATATAACTCAGAACTGTTGCAAACATGACTTTAACACTCATTTCATGTTCCTGGAAAAGCTTGTGTTTCAGAAAACAGCTTTTATTGATGAACTCATGTTCCTGTCAGTTTTTGTGTTTTCTGGGATGGCTCTGATCATATTAACTCAGAACTGTTGCAAACATGACTTTAACACTCATTTCATGTTCCTCCTGGATAGCTTGTGTTTCAGAAACAGCTTTTATTGAAAAAACTCATGTTCCTGTCAGTTTTTGTGTTTTCTGGGATGGCTCTGATCATATTAACTCAGAACTGTTGCAAAAATGACTTTAACACTCATTTCATGTTCCTGGAATAGCTTGTGTTTCAGAAAACAGCTTTTATTGATGAACTCATGTTCCTGTCAGTTTTGTGTTTTCTGGCATGGCTCTGATCATATTAACTCAGAACTGTTGCAAAAATGACTTTAACACTCATTTCATTTCCTGGAATAGCTTGTGTTTCAGAAAACAGCTTTTATTGATGAACTCATGTTCCTGTCAGTTTTGTGTTTTCTGGCATGGCTCTGATCATATTAACTCAAAACTGTTGCAAACATGACTTTAACACTCATTTCATGTTCCTGGAATAGCTTGTGTTTCAGAAAACAGCTTTTATTGATGAACTCATGTTCCTGTCAGTTTTGTGTTTTCTGGCATGGCTCTGATCATATAACTCAGAACTGTTGCAAACATGACTTTAACACTCATTTCATGTTCCTGGAATAGCTTGTGTTTCAGAAAACAGCTTTTATTGATGAACTCATGTTCCTGTCAGTTTTTTGTTTTCTGGCATGGCTCTGATCATAATAACTCAGAACTGTTGCAAACATGACTTTAACACTCATTTCATGTTCCTGGAATAGCTTGTGTTTCAGAAACAGCTTTTATTGATGAACTCATGTTCCTGTTTTTTGTGTTTCTGGAATGGCTCTGATCATATTAACTCAAACTGTTGCAAACATGACTTTAACACTCATTTCATGTTCCTGGAATAGCTTGTGTTTCAGAAAACAGCTTTTATTGATGAACTCATGTTCCTGTCAGTTTTTTGTTTTCTGGCATGGCTCTGATCATATTAACTCAGAACTGTTGCAAACATGACTTTAACACTCATTTCATTTCCTGGAATAGCTTGTGTTTCAGAAAACAGCTTTTATTGATGAACTCATGTTCCTGTCAGTTTTGTGTTTTCTGGCATGGCTCTGATCATATTAACTCAGAACTGTTGCAAACATGACTTTAACACTCATTTCATGTTCCTGGATAGCTTGTGTTTCAGAAAACAGCTTTTATTGATGAACTCATGTTCCTGTCAGTTTTGTGTTTTCTGGGATGGCTCTGATCATATTAACTCAGAACTGTTGCAAACATGACTTTAACACTCATTTCATGTTCCTGGAATAGCTTGTGTTTCAGAAAACAGCTTTATTGATGAACTCATGTTCCTGTCAGTTTTGTGTTTTCTGGGATGGCTCTGATCATATTAACTCAGAACTGTTGCAAACATGACTTTAACACTCATTTCATGTTCCTGGGATAGCTTTTGTTTCAGAAAACAGCTTTTATTGAAAAACTCATGTTCCTGTCAGTTTTTTGTTTTTTTCTGGCATGGCTCTGATCATATTAACTCAGAACTGTTGCAAACATGACTTTAACACTCATTTCATGTTCCTGGATAGCTTTTGTTTCAGAAACAGCTTTTATAAAACTCATGTTCCTGTCAGTTTGTGGTTTTCTGGCATGGCTCTGATCATATTAACTCAAAACTGTTGCAAACATGACTTTAACACTCATTTCATGTTCCTGGATAGCTTGTGTTTCAGAAAACAGCTTTTATTGATGAACTCATGTTCCTGTCAGTTTTTTGTTTTCTGGCATGGCTCTGATCATATTAACTCAGAACTGTTGCAAACATGACTTTAACACTCATTTCATGTTCCTGGAAAGCTTGTGTTTCAGAAAACAGCTTTTATTGATGAACTCATGTTCCTGTCAGTTTTTGTGTTTTCTGGCATGGCTCTGATCATATTAACTCAAAACTGTTGCAAACATGACTTTAACACTCATTTCAGCTTCCTGGATAGCTTGTGTTTCAGAAAACAGCTTTTATTGATGAACTCATGTTCCTGTCAGTTTTGGTTTCTGGCATGGCTCTGATCATATTAACTCAGAACTGTTGCAAACATGACTTTAACACTCATTTCAGTTCCTGGATAGCTTTTGTTTCAGAAAACAGCTTTTATTGAAAAACTCATGTTCCTGTCAGTTTTGTGTTTTCTGGGATGGCTCTGATCATATTAACTCAGAACTGTTGCAAAATGACTTTAACACTCATTTCATGTTCCTGGAATAGCTTGTGTTTCAGAAAACAGCTTTATTGATAACTCATGTTCCTGTCAGTTTTGTGTTTTTGGATGGCTCTGATCATAATAACTCAGAACTGTTGCAAACATGACTTTTAACTCATTTCAGCTTCCTGGGATAGCTTTTGTTTCAGAAAACAGCTTTTATTGAAACTCATGTTCCTGTCAGTTTTTTGTTTTCTGGCATGGCTCTGATCATATTAACTCAGAACTGTTGCAAAATGACTTTAACACTCATTTCATGTTCCTGGATAGCTTTTGTTTCAGAAAACAGCTTTTATTGAAAAACTCATGTTCCTGTCAGTTTTGTGTTTTCTGGGATGGCTCTGATCATATTAACTCAGAACTGTTGCAAAAATGACTTTAACACTCATTTCATGTTCCTGGAAGCTTGTGTTTCAGAAAACAGCTTTTATTGATGAACATGTTCCTGTCAGTTTTGTGTTTTCTGGCATGGCTCTGATCATATTAACTCAAAACTGTTGCAAAAATGACTTTAACACTCATTTCATGTTCCTGGAATAGCTTGTGTTTCAGAAAACAGCTTTTATTGATGAACTCATGTTCCTGTCAGTTTTTTGTTTTCTGGCATGGCTCTGATCATATTAACTCAAAACTGTTGCAAACATGACTTTAACACTCATTTCATGTTCCTGGAATAGCTTGTGTTTCAGAAAACAGCTTTTATTGATCCTCATGTTCCTGTCAGTTTTGTGTTTTCTGGATGGCTCTGATCATATTAACTCAGAACTGTTGCAAACATGACTTTAACACTCATTTCATGTTCCTGGAAAAGCTTGTGTTTTCAGAAAACAGCTTTATTGATGAACTCATGTTCCTGTCAGTTTTTTGTTTTCTGGCATGGCTCTGATCATATTAACTCAGAACTGTTGCAAACATGACTTTAACACTCATTTCATGTTCCTGGAATAGCTTGTGTTTCAGAAAACAGCTTTTATTGATGAACTCATGTTCCTGTCAGTTTTGTGTTTTCTGGATGGCTCTGATCATATAACTCAAAACTGTTGCAAACATGACTTTAACACTCATTTCATGTTCCTGGATAGCTTGTGTTTCAGAAAACAGCTTTTATTGATGAACTCATGTTCCTGTCAGTTTTTGTTTTCTGGCATGGCTCTGATCATAATAACTCAGAACTGTTGCAAACATGACTTTAACACTCATTTCATGTTCCTGGGATAGCTTGTGTTTCAGAAAACAGCTTTTATTGAAAAACTCATGTTCCTGTCAGTTTTGTGTTTTCTGGGATGGCTCTGATCATATTAACTCAGAACTGTTGCAAACATGACTTTAACACTCATTTCATTCCTGGAATAGCTTGTGTTTCAGAAAACAGCTTTTATTGATAAACTCATGTTCCTGTCAGTTTTGTGTTTTTGGGATGGCTCTGATCATATTAACTCAGAACTGTTGCAAACATGACTTTAACACTCATTTCATGCTTCCTGGGATAGCTTTTGTTTCAGAAAACAGCTTTATTGAAAAACTCATGTTCCTGTCAGTTTTTGTTTTCTGGCATGGCTCTGATCATATTAACTCAGAACTGTTGCAAAAATGACTTTAACACTCATTTCATGTTCCTGGATAGCTTTTGTTTCAGAAAACAGCTTTTATTGAAAACTCATGTTCCTGTCAGTTTTTGTGTTTTCTGGGATGGCTCTGATCATATTAACTCAGAACTGTTGCAAAATGACTTTAACACTCATTTCATGTTCCTGGAATAGCTTGTGTTTCAGAAAACAGCTTTTATTGATGAACTCATGTTCCTGTCAGTTTTGTGTTTTCTTGGCATGGCTCTGATCATATTAACTCAAAACTGTTGCAAAAATGACTTTAACACTCATTTCATGTTCCTGGAATAGCTTGTGTTTCAGAAAACAGCTTTTATTGATGAACTCATGTTCCTGTCAGTTTTTTGTTTTCTGGCATGGCTCTGATCATATTAACTCAAAACTGTTGCAAACATGACTTTAACACTCATTTCATGTTCCTGGATAGCTTGTGTTTCAGAAACAGCTTAACTTTTATTGATCAACTCATGTTCCTGTCAGTTTTGTTTTCTGGGATGGCTCTGATCATAATAACTCAGAACTTTGCAAACATGACTTTAACACTCATTTCATGTTCCTGGAAAGCTTGTGTTTCAGAAAACAGCTTTTATTGATGAACTCATGTTCCTGTCACTTTTTTGTTTTCTGGCATGGCTCTGATCATAATAACTCAGAACTCTTGCAAACATGACTTTAGCACTCATTTCATGTTTCTGGAAAAGCTTGTGTTTCAGAAAACAGCTTTTATTGATGAACTCATGTTCCTGTCAGTTTTGTGTTTTCTGGCATGGCTCTGATCATAGTAACTCAAAACTGTTGCAAACATGACTTTTAACACTCATTTCAGCTTCCTAGGATAGCTTGTGTTTCAGAAAACAGCTTTTATTGATGAACTCATGTTCCTGTCAGTTTTGTGTTTTCTGGCATGGCTCTGATCATATTAACTCAGAACTGTTGCAAACATGACTTTAAACACTCATTTCATGTTCCTGGGATAGCTTGTGTTTCAGAAAACAGCTTTTATTGAGAAACTCATGTTCCTGTCAGTTTTGTGTTTTCTGGCATGGCTCTGATCATATTAACTCAGAACTGTTGCAAACATGACTTTAACACTCATTTCATGTTCCTGGGATAGCTTGTGTTTCAGAAAACAGCTTTTATTGATAACTCATGTTCCTGTCAGTTTTGTGTTTTCTGGGATGGCTCTGATCATATTAACTCAAACTGTTGCAAAAATGACTTTAACACTCATTTCATGTTCCTGGGATAGCTTTGTTTTCAGAAAACAGCTTTTATTGATGAACTCATGTTCCTGTCAGTTTTGTGTTTTCTGGGATGGCTCTGATCATATTAACTCAGAACTGTTGCAAAAATGACTTTAACACTCATTTCATGTTCCTGGAATAGCTTGTGTTTCAGAAAACAGCTTTTATTGATGAACTCATGTTCCTGTCAGTTTTTTGTTTTCTGGCATGGCTCTGATCATATTAACTCAGAACTGTTGCAAACATGACTTTTACACTCATTTCAGTTCCTGGATAGCTTGTGTTTCAGAAAACAGCTTTTATTGATGAACTCATGTTCCTGTCAGTTTTGTGTTTTCTGGCATGGCTCTGATCATAATAACTCAGAACTGTTGCAAACATGACTTTAACACTCATTTCATGTTCCTGGAGATAGCTTGTGTTTCAGAAAACAGCTTTTATTGATGAACTCAT
The DNA here is from genome assembly GCA_026939265.1 of Oreonectes daqikongensis. NCBI lineage: Eukaryota > Metazoa > Chordata > Actinopteri > Cypriniformes > Nemacheilidae > Oreonectes > Oreonectes daqikongensis. The sequence goes on along the minus strand of JAOTQM010000221.1, from coordinate 46,983 downwards.
GTTCCTGTCAGTTTTGTGTTTTCTGGCATGGCTCTGATCATTAACTCAAAACTGTTGCAAAATGACTTTAACACTCATTTCATGTTCCTTCCTGAGATAGCTTTTGTTTCAGAAAACAGCTTTTATTGATGAACTCATGTTCCTGTCAGTTTTTTGTTTTCTGGCATGGCTCTGATCATATTAACTCAAAACTGTTGCAAACATGACTTTAACACTCATTTCATGTTCCTGGAATAGCTTGTGTTTCAGAAAACAGCTTTTATTGAAACTCATGTTCCTGTCAGTTTTGTGTTTTCTGGGATGGCTCTGATCATATTAACTCAGAACTGTTGCAAAATGACTTTAACACTCATTTCATGTTCCTGGAAAGCTTGTGTTTCAGAAAACAGCTTTTATTGATGAACTCATGTTCCTGTCAGTTTTTTGTGTTTTCTGGCATGGCTCTGATCATATAACTCAGAACTGTTGCAAACATGACTTTAACACTCATTTCATGTTCCTGGGAGCTTGTGTTTCAGAAAACAGCTTTTATTGATGAACTCATGTTCCTGTCAGTTTTGTGTTTTCTGGATGGCTCTGATCATATTAACTCAAACTGTTGCAAACATGACTTTAACACTCATTTCACTTCCTGGAATAGCTTGTGTTTCAGAAAACAGCTTTTATTGATGAACTCATGTTCCTGTCAGTTTTTTGTTTCTGGCATGGCTCTGATCATATATAACTCAGAACTGTTGCAAACATGACTTTAACACTCATTTCATGTTCCTGGGATAGCTTGTGTTTCAGAAAACAGCTTTTATTGATGAACTCATGTTCCTGTCAGTTTTGTGTTTTCTGGCATGGCTCTGATCATATTAACTCAGAACTGTTGCAAACATGACTTTAACACTCATTTCATGTTCCTGGATAGCTTGTGTTTCAGAAAACAGCTTTTTATTGAAAACTCATGTTCCTGTCAGTTTTGTGTTTTCTGGCATGGCTCTGATCATATTAACTCAGAACTGTTGCAAACATGACTTTAACACTCATTTCATGTTCCTGGAATAGCTTGTGTTTCAGAAAACAGCTTTTATTGATGAACTCATGTTCCTGTCAGTTTTGTGTTTTCTGGGATGGCTCTGATCATATTAACTCAGAACTGTTGCAAAAATGACTTTAACACTCATTTCATGTTTCCTGGAAAGCTTGTGTTTCAGAAACAGCTTTTATTGATGAACTCATGTTCCTGTCAGTTTTTTGTTTTCTGGCATGGCTCTGATCATATTAACTCAAAACTGTTGCAAACATGACTTTAACACTCATTTCATGTTCCTGGATAGCTTGTGTTTCAGAAAACAGCTTTTATTGATGAACTCATGTTCCTGTCAGTTTTTTGTTTTCTGGCATGGCTCTGATCATAATAACTCAGAACTGTTGCAAACATGACTTTAACACTCATTTCATGTTCCTGGATAGCTTGTGTTTCAGAAAACAGCTTTTATTGATGAACTCATGTTCCTGTCAGTTTTGTGTTTTCTGGCATGGCTCTGATCATATTAACTCAAAACTGTTGCAAACATGACTTTAACACTCATTTCATGTTCCTGGATAGCTTGTGTTTCAGAAACAGCTTTTATTTGATGAACTCATGTTCCTGTCAGTTTTTTGTTTTCTGGCATGGCTCTGATCATAGTAACTCAGAACTGTTGCAAACATGACTTTAACACTCATTTCATGTTCCTGGAATAGCTTGTGTTTCAGAAAACAGCTTTTATTGATGAACATGTTCCTGTCAGTTTTGTGTTTTCTGGGATGGCTCTGATCATATTAACTCAGAACTGTTGCAAAAATGACTTTAACACTCATTTCATGTTCCTGGAAAAGCTTGTGTTTCAGAAAACAGCTTTTATTGATGAACTCATGTTCCTGTCAGTTTTTTGTTTTCTGGCATGGCTCTGATCATAATAACTCAGAACTGTTGCAAACATGACTTTAACACTCATTTCATGTTCCTGGAATAGCTTGTGTTTCAGAAAACAGCTTTTATTGATGAACTCATGTTCCTGTCAGTTTTGTGTTTTCTGGCATGGCTCTGATCATAACTAACTCAAACTGTTGCAAACATGACTTTAACACTCATTTCAGTTCCTGGATAGCTTGTGTTTCAGAAAACAGCTTTTATTGATGAACTCATGTTCCTGTCAGTTTTTGTTTTCTGGCATGGCTCTGATCATATTAACTCAGAACTGTTGCAAACATGACTTTAACACTCATTTCATGTTCCTGGAAAAGCTTGTGTTTCAGAAAACAGCTTTTATTGAAAACTCATGTTCCTGTCAGTTTTGTGTTTTCTGGGATGGCTCTGATCATATAACTCAGAACTGTTGCAAACATGACTTTAACACTCATTTCATGTTCCTGGAATAGCTTGTGTTTCAGAAAACAGCTTTTATTGATGAACTCATGTTCCTGTCAGTTTTGTGTTTTCTGGCATGGCTCTGATCATATAACTCAGAACTGTTGCAAACATGACTTTAACACTCATTTCAGTTCCTGGGATAGCTTGTGTTTCAGAAAACAGCTTTTATTGATGAACTCATGTTCCTGTCAGTTTTTGTTTTCTGGCATGGCTCTGATCATATTAACTCAGAACTGTTGCAAACATGACTTTAACACTCATTTCAGTTCCTGGGATAGCTTTTGTTTCAGAAAACAGCTTTTATTGAAAAACTCATGTTCCTGTCAGTTTTGTGTTTTCTGGGATGGCTCTGATCATATTAACTCAGAACTGTTGCAAACATGACTTTAACACTCATTTCATGTTCCTGGAATAGCTTGTGTTTCAGAAAACAGCTTTTATTGATGAACTCATGTTCCTGTCAGTTTTGTGTTTTCTGGCATGGCTCTGATCATAATAACTCAGAACTGTTGCAAACATGACTTTAACACTCATTTCATGTTCCTGGATAGCTTTGTTTCAGAAACAGCTTTTATTTGAAAACTCATGTTCCTGTCAGTTTTGTGTTTTCTGGGATGGCTCTGATCATATTAACTCAGAACTGTTGCAAAAATGACTTTAACACTCATTTCATGTTCCTGGAATAGCTTGTGTTTCAGAAAACAGCTTTTATTGATGAACTGATGTTCCTGTCAGTTTTTTGTTTTCTGGCATGGCTCTGATCATATTAACTCAGAACTGTTGCAAACATGACTTTAACACTCATTTCATGTTCCTGGAATAGCTTGTGTTTCAGAAAACAGCTTTTATTGATCAACTGATGTTCCTGTCAGTTTTGTGTTTTCTGGGATGGCTCTGATCATATTAACTCAGAACTTTTGCAAAAATGACTTTAACACTCATTTCATGTTCCTGGAAAAGCTTGTGTTTCAGAAAACAGCTTTTATTGATGAACTCATGTTCCTGTCACTTTTTTGTTTTCTGGCATAGCTTTGATCATAATACCTCAGAACTGTTACAAACATGACTTTAACACTCATTTCATGTTCCTGGGATAGCTTGTGTTTCAGAAAACAGCTTTTATTGAAAAACTCATGTTCCTGTCAGTTTTTGTGTTTTCTGGGATGGCTCTGATCATATTAACTCAGAACTGTTGCAAACATGACTTTAACACTCATTTCATGTTCCTGGAATAGCTTGTGTTTCAGAAAACAGCTTTTATTGATGAACTCATGTTCCTGTCAGTTTTGTGTTTTCTGGCATGGCTCTGATCATATAACTCAGAACTGTTGCAAACATGACTTTAACACTCATTTCAGTTCCTGGATAGCTTGTGTTTCAGAAAACAGCTTTTATTGATGAACTCATGTTCCTGTCAGTTTTTGTTTTCTGGCATGGCTCTGATCATAATAACTCAGAACTGTTGCAAACATGACTTTAACACTCATTTCATGTTCCTGGATAGCTTGTGTTTCAGAAAACAGCTTTTATTGAAAAACTCATGTTCCTGTCAGTTTTGTGTTTTCTGGGATGGCTCTGATCATAAAACTCAGAACTGTTGCAAACATGACTTTAACACTCATTTCATGTTCCTGGAAAGCTTGTGTTTCAGAAAACAGCTTTTATTGATGAACTCATGTTCCTGTCAGTTTTGTGTTTTCTGGCATGGCTCTGATCATATTAACTCAAAACTGTTGCAAACATGACTTTAACACTCATTTCAGTTCCTGGATAGCTTGTGTTTCAGAAAACAGCTTTTATTGATGAACTCATGTTCCTGTCAGTTTTTGTTTTCTGGCATGGCTCTGATCATATTAACTCAGAACTGTTGCAAACATGACTTTAACACTCATTTCATGTTCCTGGGATAGCTTGTGTTTCAGAAAACAGCTTTTATTGAAAAACTCATGTTCCTGTCAGTTTTGTGTTTTCTGGGATGGCTCTGATCATATTAACTCAGAACTGTTGCAAACATGACTTTAACACTCATTTCATGTTCCTGGAATAGCTTGTGTTTCAGAAAACAGCTTTTATTGATGAACTCATGTTCCTGTCAGTTTTTGTTTTCTGGCATGGCTCTGATCATATTAACTCAGAACTGTTGCAAACATGACTTTAACACTCATTTCATGTTCCTGGATAGCTTGTGTTTCAGAAAACAGCTTTTATTGAAAAACTCATGTTCCTGTCAGTTTTGTGTTTTCTGGGATGGCTCTGATCATATTAACTCAGAACTGTTGCAAACATGACTTTAACACTCATTTCATGTTCCTGGGATAGCTTTTGTTTCAGAAAACAGCTTTTATTGAAAAACTCATGTTCCTGTCAGTTTTTGTTTTCTGGGATGGCTCTGATCATATTAACTCAGAACTGTTGCAAACATGACTTTAACACTCATTTCATGTTCCTGGAATAGCTTGTGTTTCAGAAAACAGCTTTTATTGATGAACTCATGTTCCTGTCAGTTTTGTGTTTTCTGGCATGGCTCTGATCATATAACTCAAACTGTTGCAAACATGACTTTAACACTCATTTCAGTTCCTGGATAGCTTTTGTTTCAGAAAACAGCTTTTATTAAAAACTCATGTTCCTGTCAGTTTTGTGTTTTCTGGCATGGCTCTGATCATAATAACTCAGAACTGTTGCAAACATGACTTTAACACTCATTTCATGTTCCTGGGATAGCTTGTGTTTCAGAAAACAGCTTTTATTGATGAACTCATGTTCCTGTCAGTTTTGTGTTTTCTGGGATGGCTCTGATCATATTAACTCAGAACTGTTGCAAACATGACTTTAACACTCATTTCAGTTCCTGGGATAGCTTTTGTTTCAGAAAACAGCTTTTATTGATAAACTCATGTTCCTGTCAGTTTTGTGTTTTCTGGGATGGCTCTGATCATATTAACTCAGAACTGTTGCAAACATGACTTTAACACTCATTTCATGTTCCTGGAGATAGCTTTTGTTTCAGAAAACAGCTTTTATTGATGAACTCATGTTCCTGTCAGTTTTGTGTTTTCTGGCATGGCTCTGATCATATTAACTCAAACTGTTGCAAAAATGACTTTAACACTCATTTCATGTTCCTGGATAGCTTGTGTTTCAGAAAACAGCTTTTATTGATGAACTCATGTTCCTGTCAGTTTTTTGTTTTCTGGCATGGCTCTGATCATATAACTCAAAACTGTTGCAAACATGACTTTAACACTCATTTCATGTTCCTGGAATAGCTTGTGTTTCAGAAAACAGCTTTTATTGATGAACTCATGTTCCTGTCAGTTTTGTGTTTTCTGGATGGCTCTGATCATATTAACTCAGAACTGTTGCAAAAATGACTTTAACACTCATTTCATGTTCCTGGAAAAGCTTGTGTTTCAGAAAACAGCTTTTATTGATGAACTCATGTTCCTGTCAGTTTTTTGTTTTCTGGCATGGCTCTGATCATAATAACTCAGAACTGTTGCAAACATGACTTTAACACTCATTTCATGTTCCTGGAATAGCTTGTGTTTCAGAAAACAGCTTTTATTGATGAACTCATGTTCCTGTCAGTTTTGTGTTTTCTGGAATGGCTCTGATCATAGTAACTCAAAACTGTTGCAAACATGACTTTAACACTCATTTCAGTTCCTGGATAGCTTGTGTTTCAGAAAACAGCTTTTATTGATGAACTCATGTTCCTGTCAGTTTTTTGTTTTCTGGCATGGCTCTGATCATAATAACTCAGAACTGTTGCAAACATGACTTTAACACTCATTTCATGTTCCTGGAAAGCTTGTGTTTCAGAAAACAGCTTTATTGAAAAACTCATGTTCCTGTCAGTTTTGTGTTTTCTGGGATGGCTCTGATCATATAACTCAGAACTGTTGCAAACATGACTTTAACACTCATTTCATGTTCCTGGAAAGCTTGTGTTTCAGAAAACAGCTTTTATTGATGAACTCATGTTCCTGTCAGTTTTGTGTTTTCTGGCATGGCTCTGATCATATAACTCAAACTGTTGCAAACATGACTTTAACACTCATTTCATGTTCCTGGATAGCTTGTGTTTCAGAAAACAGCTTTTATTGATGAACTCATGTTCCTGTCAGTTTTTTGTTTTCTGGCATGGCTCTGATCATATTAACTCAGAACTGTTGCAAACATGACTTTAACACTCATTTCAGCTTCCTGGGATAGCTTGTGTTTCAGAAAACAGCTTTTATTGAAAAACTCATGTTCCTGTCAGTTTTGTGTTTTCTGGGATGGCTCTGATCATATTAACTCAGAACTGTTGCAAAATGACTTTAACACTCATTTCATGTTCCTGGAATAGCTTGTGTTTCAGAAAACAGCTTTTATTGATGAACTCATGTTCCTGTCAGTTTTTTGTTTTCTGGCATGGCTCTGATCATAATTAACTCAGAACTGTTGCAAACATGACTTTAACACTCATTTCATGTTCCTGGGATAGCTTTTGTTTCAGAAAACAGCTTTATTGAAAAACTCATGTTCCTGTCAGTTTTGTGTTTTCTGGGCATGGCTCTGATCATATTAACTCAGAACTGTTGCAAACATGACTTTAACACTCATTTCATGTTCCTGGGATAGCTTTGTGTTTCAGAAAACAGCTTTTATTGAAAAACTCATGTTCCTGTCAGTTTTTTGTTTTCTGGGATGGCTCTGATCATATAACTCAGAACTGTTGCAAACATGACTTTAACACTCATTTCATGTTCCTGGAATAGCTTGTGTTTCAGAAAACAGCTTTTATTGATGAACTCATGTTCCTGTCAGTTTTGTGTTTTCTGGCATGGCTCTGATCATATAACTCAAACTGTTGCAAACATGACTTTAACACTCATTTCAGTTCCTGGGATAGCTTGTGTTTCAGAAAACAGCTTTTAAAAACTCATGTTCCTGTCAGTTTTGTGTTTTCTGGCATGGCTCTGATCATATTAACTCAGAACTGTTGCAAACATGACTTTAACACTCATTTCATGTTCCTGGGATAGCTTGTGTTTCAGAAAACAGCTTTTATTGATGAACTCATGTTCCTGTCAGTTTTGTGTTTTCTGGGATGGCTCTGATCATATTAACTCAGAACTGTTGCAAACATGACTTTAACACTCATTTCATGTTCCTGGGATAGCTTTGTTTCAGAAAACAGCTTTTATTGATAAACTCATGTTCCTGTCAGTTTTGTGTTTTCTGGGATGGCTCTGATCATATTAACTCAGAACTGTTGCAAAATGACTTTAACACTCATTTCATGTTCCTGGATAGCTTGTGTTTCAGAAAACAGCTTTTATTGATGAACTCATGTTCCTGTCAGTTTGTGTTTTCTGGCATGGCTCTGATCATATTAACTCAAACTGTTGCAAAATGACTTTAACACTCATTTCATGTTCCTGGATAGCTTGTGTTTCAGAAAACAGCTTTTATTGATGAACTCATGTTCCTGTCAGTTTTTTGTTTTCTGGCATGGCTCTGATCATATTAACTCAAAACTGTTGCAAACATGACTTTAACACTCATTTCATGTTCCTGGAATAGCTTGTGTTTCAGAAAACAGCTTTTATTGATGAACTCATGTTCCTGTCAGTTTTGTGTTTTCTGGGATGGCTCTGATCATATTAACTCAGAACTGTTGCAAAAATGACTTTAACACTCATTTCATGTTCCTGGAAAGCTTGTGTTTCAGAAAACAGCTTTTATTGATGAACTCATGTTCCTGTCAGTTTTTTGTTTTCTGGCATGGCTCTGATCATAATAACTCAGAACTGTTGCAAACATGACTTTAACACTCATTTCATGTTCCTGGAATAGCTTGTGTTTCAGAAAACAGCTTTTATTGATGAACTCATGTTCCTGTCAGTTTTGTGTTTTCTGGATGGCTCTGATCATATTAACTCAAAACTGTTGCAAACATGACTTTAACACTCATTTCAGTTCCTGGATAGCTTGTGTTTCAGAAAACAGCTTTTATTGATGAACTCATGTTCCTGTCAGTTTTTTGTTTTCTGGCATGGCTCTGATCATATTAACTCAGAACTGTTGCAAACATGACTTTAACACTCATTTCATGTTCCTGGAAAGCTTGTGTTTCAGAAAACAGCTTTTATTGAAAACTCATGTTCCTGTCAGTTTTGTGTTTTCTGGGATGGCTCTGATCATAATAACTCAGAACTGTTGCAAACATGACTTTAACACTCATTTCATGTTCCTGGAATAGCTTGTGTTTCAGAAAACAGCTTTTATTGATGAACTCATGTTCCTGTCAGTTTTGTGTTTTCTGGCATGGCTCTGATCATATTAACTCAGAACTGTTGCAAACATGACTTTAACACTCATTTCATGTTCCTGGATAGCTTGTGTTTCAGAAAACAGCTTTTATTGATGAACTCATGTTCCTGTCAGTTTTTGTTTTCTGGCATGGCTCTGATCATATTAACTCAGAACTGTTGCAAACATGACTTTAACACTCATTTCAGCTTCCTGGGATAGCTTTTGTTTCAGAAAACAGCTTTTATTGAAAAACTCATGTTCCTGTCAGTTTTGTGTTTTCTGGGATGGCTCTGATCATATTAACTCAGAACTGTTGCAAAAATGACTTTAACACTCATTTCATGTTCCTGGAATAGCTTGTGTTTCAGAAAACAGCTTTTATTGATGAACTCATGTTCCTGTCAGTTTTTGTTTTCTGGCATGGCTCTGATCATATTAACTCAGAACTGTTGCAAACATGACTTTAACACTCATTTCATGTTCCTGGGATAGCTTTTGTTTCAGAAAACAGCTTTTATTGAAAACTCATGTTCCTGTCAGTTTTGTGTTTTCTGGGATGGCTCTGATCATATTAACTCAGAACTGTTGCAAAAATGACTTTAACACTCATTTCATGTTCCTGGAATAGCTTGTGTTTCAGAAAACAGCTTTTATTGATGAACTCATGTTCCTGTCAGTTTTTGTTTTCTGGCATGGCTCTGATCATAATAACTCAGAACTGTTGCAAACATGACTTTAACACTCATTTCATGTTCCTGGAATAGCTTGTGTTTCAGAAAACAGCTTTTATTGATGAACTCATGTTCCTGTCAGTTTTGTGTTTTCTGGCATGGCTCTGATCATATTAACTCAAAACTGTTGCAAACATGACTTTAACACTCATTTCAGTTCCTGGATAGCTTGTGTTTCAGAAAACAGCTTTTATTGATGAACTCATGTTCCTGTCAGTTTTTTGTTTTCTGGCATGGCTCTGATCATAATAACTCAGAACTGTTGCAAACATGACTTTAACACTCATTTCATGTTCCTGGAAAGCTTGTGTTTCAGAAAACAGCTTTTATTGAAAAACTCATGTTCCTGTCAGTTTTGTGTTTTCTGGGATGGCTCTGATCATAATAACTCAGAACTGTTGCAAACATGACTTTAACACTCATTTCATGTTCCTGGAAAAGCTTGTGTTTCAGAAAACAGCTTTTATTGATGAACTCATGTTCCTGTCAGTTTTGTGTTTTCTGGCATGGCTCTGATCATATAACTCAAACTGTTGCAAACATGACTTTAACACTCATTTCAGCTTCCTGGATAGCTTGTGTTTCAGAAAACAGCTTTTATTGATGAACTCATGTTCCTGTCAGTTTTGTGTTTCTGGCATGGCTCTGATCATATTAACTCAGAACTGTTGCAAACATGACTTTAACACTCATTTCAGTTCCTGGGATAGCTTTGTTTCAGAAAACAGCTTTTATTGAAAAACTCATGTTCCTGTCAGTTTTGTGTTTTCTGGGATGGCTCTGATCATATTAACTCAGAACTGTTGCAAAAATGACTTTAACACTCATTTCATGTTCCTGGAATAGCTTGTGTTTCAGAAAACAGCTTTTATTGATGAACTCATGTTCCTGTCAGTTTTTGTTTTCTGGCATGGCTCTGATCATAATAACTCAGAACTGTTGCAAACATGACTTTAACACTCATTTCATGTTCCTGGGATAGCTTTGTTTCAGAAAACAGCTTTATTGAAAAACTCATGTTCCTGTCAGTTTTGTGTTTTCTGGGATGGCTCTGATCATATTAACTCAGAACTGTTGCAAACATGACTTTAACACTCATTTCATGTTCCTGGGATAGCTTGTGTTTCAGAAAACAGCTTTTATTGAAAAACTCATGTTCCTGTCAGTTTTTTGTTTTCTGGGATGGCTCTGATCATATTAACTCAGAACTGTTGCAAACATGACTTTAACACTCATTTCATGTTCCTGGAATAGCTTGTGTTTCAGAAAACAGCTTTTATTGATGAACTCATGTTCCTGTCAGTTTTGTGTTTTCTGGCATGGCTCTGATCATAATAACTCAAAACTGTTGCAAACATGACTTTAACACTCATTTCATGTTCCTGGGATAGCTTTTGTTTCAGAAAACAGCTTTTATTGAAAAACTCATGTTCCTGTCAGTTTTGTGTTTTCTGGCATGGCTCTGATCATAATAACTCAGAACTGTTGCAAACATGACTTTAACACTCATTTCATGTTCCTGGGATAGCTTGTGTTTCAGAAAACAGCTTTTATTGATGAACTCATGTTCCTGTCAGTTTTGTGTTTTCTGGGATGGCTCTGATCATATTAACTCAGAACTGTTGCAAACATGACTTTAACACTCATTTCAGTTCCTGGGATAGCTTTGTTTCAGAAAACAGCTTTTATTGATAAACTCATGTTCCTGTCAGTTTTGTGTTTTCTGGATGGCTCTGATCATATTAACTCAGAACTGTTGCAAAAATGACTTTAACACTCATTTCATGTTCCTGGATAGCTTTGTTTCAGAAAACAGCTTTTATTGATGAACTCATGTTCCTGTCAGTTTTGTGTTTTCTGGCATGGCTCTGATCATATTAACTCAAAACTGTTGCAAAAATGACTTTAACACTCATTTCATGTTCCTGGATAGCTTGTGTTTCAGAAAACAGCTTTTATTGATGAACTCATGTTCCTGTCAGTTTTTTGTTTTCTGGCATGGCTCTGATCATATAACTCAAAACTGTTGCAAACATGACTTTAACACTCATTTCATGTTCCTGGAATAGCTTGTGTTTCAGAAAACAGCTTTTATTGATAACTCATGTTCCTGTCAGTTTTGTGTTTTCTGGGATGGCTCTGATCATATTAACTCAGAACTTTGCAAAAATGACTTTAACACTCATTTCATGTTCCTGGAATAGCTTGTGTTTCAGAAAACAGCTTTTATTGATGAACTCATGTTCCTGTCAGTTTTTTGTTTTCTGGCATGGCTCTGATCATAATAACTCAGAACTGTTGCAAACATGACTTTAACACTCATTTCATGTTCCTGGAATAGCTTGTGTTTCAGAAAACAGCTTTTATTGATGAACTCATGTTCCTGTCAGTTTTGTGTTTTCTGGCATGGCTCTGATCATATTAACTCAAACTGTTGCAAACATGACTTTAACACTCATTTCATGTTCCTGGATAGCTTGTGTTTCAGAAAACAGCTTTTATTGAAAAACTCATGTTCCTGTCAGTTTTGTGTTTTCTGGCATGGCTCTGATCATATTAACTCAGAACTGTTGCAAACATGACTTTAACACTCATTTCATGTTCCTGGGATAGCTTGTGTTTCAGAAAACAGCTTTTATTGATAAACTCATGTTCCTGTCAGTTTTGTGTTTTCTGGGATGGCTCTGATCATATTAACTCAGAACTGTTGCAAACATGACTTTAACACTCATTTCATGTTCCTGGAATAGCTTGTGTTTCAGAAAACAGCTTTTATTGATGAACTCATGTTCCTGTCAGTTTTTTGTTTTCTGGCATGGCTCTGATCATATTAACTCAGAACTGTTGCAAACATGACTTTAACACTCATTTCATGTTCCTGGATAGCTTGTGTTTCAGAAAACAGCTTTTATTGATGAACTCATGTTCCTGTCAGTTTTTTGTTTTCTGGCATGGCTCTGATCATAATAACTCAGAACTGTTGCAAACATGACTTTAACACTCATTTCATGTTCCTGGAATAGCTTGTGTTTCAGAAAACAGCTTTTATTGATGAACTCATGTTCCTGTCAGTTTTGTGTTTTCTGGCATGGCTCTGATCATATTAACTCAGAACTGTTGCAAACATGACTTTAACACTCATTTCAGTTCCTGGATAGCTTGTGTTTCAGAAAACAGCTTTTATTGATGAACTCATGTTCCTGTCAGTTTTGTGTTTTCTGGATGGCTCTGATCATATTAACTCAGAACTGTTGCAAACATGACTTTAACACTCATTTCATGTTCCTGGAATAGCTTGTGTTTCAGAAAACAGCTTTTATTGATGAACTCATGTTCCTGTCAGTTTTTTGTTTTCTGGCATGGCTCTGATCATAATAACTCAGAACTGTTGCAAACATGACTTTAACACTCATTTCATGTTCCTGGGATGGCTTGTGTTTCAGAAAACAGCTTTTATTGAAAAACTCATGTTCCTGTCAGTTTTGTGTTTTCTGGGATGGCTCTGATCATATTAACTCAGAACTGTTGCAAACATGACTTTAACACTCATTTCATGTTCCTGGGATAGCTTTGTTTCAGAAAACAGCTTTTATTGAAAAACTCATGTTCCTGTCAGTTTTTTGTTTTCTGGGATGGCTCTGATCATATATAACTCAGAACTGTTGCAAACATGACTTTAACACTCATTTCATGTTCCTGGAATAGCTTGTGTTTCAGAAAACAGCTTTTATTGATGAACTCATGTTCCTGTCAGTTTTGTGTTTTCTGGAATGGGTCTGATCATAATAAGTCAGAACTGTTGCAAACATGACTTTATCACTCATTTCATGTCCCTGGGATAGCTTTTGTTTCAGAAAACAGCTTTTATTAAAAACTCATGTTCCTGTCAGTTTTGTGTTTTCTGGCATGGCTCTGATCATAATAACTCAGAACTGTTGCAAACATGACTTTAACACTCATTTCATGTTCCTGGGATAGCTTGTGTTTCAGAAAACAGCTTTTATTGATGAACTCATGTTCCTGTCAGTTTTGTGTTTTCTGGCATGGCTCTGATCATATTAACTCAGAACTGTTGCAAACATGACTTTAACACTCATTTCAGTTCCTGGGATAGCTTGTGTTTCAGAAAACAGCTTTTATTGAAAACTCATGTTCCTGTCAGTTTTGTGTTTTCTGGGATGGCTCTGATCATATTAACTCAGAACTGTTGCAAAAATGACTTTAACACTCATTTCATGTTCCTGGATAGCTTTGTTTCAGAAAACAGCTTTTATTGATGAACTCATGTTCCTGTCAGTTTTGTGTTTTCTGGCATGGCTCTGATCATATTAACTCAAACTGTTGCAAAAATGACTTTAACACTCATTTCATGTTCCTGGATAGCTTGTGTTTCAGAAAACAGCTTTTATTGATGAACTCATGTTCCTGTCAGTTTTTGTTTTCTGGCATGGCTCTGATCATATAACTCAGAACTGTTGCAAACATGACTTTAACACTCATTTCATGTTCCTGGAATAGCTTGTGTTTCAGAAAACAGCTTTTATTGAAACTCATGTTCCTGTCAGTTTTGTGTTTTCTGGGATGGCTCTGATCATATTAACTCAGAACTGTTGCAAAATGACTTTAACACTCATTTCATGTTCCTGGAATAGCTTGTGTTTCAGAAAACAGCTTTTATTGATGAACTCATGTTCCTGTCAGTTTTTTGTTTTCTGGCATGGCTCTGATCATAATAACTCAGAACTGTTGCAAACATGACTTTAACACTCATTTCATGTTCCTGGAATAGCTTGTGTTTCAGAAAACAGCTTTTATTGATGAACTCATGTTCCTGTCAGTTTTGTGTTTTCTGGCATGGCTCTGATCATATTAACTCAAAACTGTTGCAAACATGACTTTAACACTCATTTCATGTTCCTGGATAGCTTGTGTTTCAGAAAACAGCTTTTATTGATGAACTCATGTTCCTGTCAGTTTTTGTTTTCTGGCATGGCTCTGATCATATAACTCAGAACTGTTGCAAACATGACTTTAACACTCATTTCATGTTCCTGGAATAGCTTGTGTTTCAGAAAACAGCTTTTATTGAAAAACTCATGTTCCTGTCAGTTTTGTGTTTTCTGGGATGGCTCTGATCATAATAACTCAGAACTGTTGCAAACATGACTTTAACACTCATTTCATGTTCCTGGAATAGCTTGTGTTTCAGAAAACAGCTTTTATTGATGAACTCATGTTCCTGTCAGTTTTGTGTTTTCTGGCATGGCTCTGATCATATTAACTCAAAACTGTTGCAAACATGACTTTAACACTCATTTCAGTTCCTGGATAGCTTGTGTTTCAGAAAACAGCTTTTATTGATGAACTCATGTTCCTGTCAGTTTTTGTTTTCTGGCATGGCTCTGATCATATTAACTCAGAACTGTTGCAAACATGACTTTAACACTCATTTCATGTTCCTGGGATAGCTTTGTTTCAGAAAACAGCTTTTATTGAAAAACTCATGTTCCTGTCAGTTTTGTGTTTTCTGGGATGGCTCTGATCATATTAACTCAGAACTGTTGCAAAAATGACTTTAACACTCATTTCATGTTCCTGGAATAGCTTGTGTTTCAGAAAACAGCTTTTATTGATGAACTCATGTTCCTGTCAGTTTTTTGTTTTCTGGCATGGCTCTGATCATAATAACTCAGAACTGTTGCAAACATGACTTTAACACTCATTTCATGTTCCTGGGATAGCTTTTGTTTCAGAAAACAGCTTTATTGAAAAACTCATGTTCCTGTCAGTTTTGTGTTTTCTGGGATGGCTCTGATCATATTAACTCAGAACTGTTGCAAACATGACTTTAACACTCATTTCATGTTCCTGGAATAGCTTGTGTTTCAGAAAACAGCTTTTATTGATGAACTCATGTTCCTGTCAGTTTTTGTTTTCTGGCATGGCTCTGATCATAATAACTCAGAACTGTTGCAAACATGACTTTAACACTCATTTCATGTTCCTGGAATAGCTTGTGTTTCAGAAAACAGCTTTTATTGATGAACTCATGTTCCTGTCAGTTTTGTGTTTTCTGGATGGCTCTGATCATATTAACTCAGAACTGTTGCAAACATGACTTTAACACTCATTTCAGTTCCTGGATAGCTTGTGTTTCAGAAAACAGCTTTTATTGATGAACTCATGTTCCTGTCAGTTTTTTGTTTTCTGGCATGGCTCTGATCATAATAACTCAGAACTGTTGCAAACATGACTTTAACACTCATTTCATGTTCCTGGAAAGCTTGTGTTTCAGAAAACAGCTTTTATTGAAAACTCATGTTCCTGTCAGTTTTGTGTTTTCTGGGATGGCTCTGATCATAATAACTCAGAACTGTTGCAAACATGACTTTAACACTCATTTCATGTTCCTGGAAAAGCTTGTGTTTCAGAAAACAGCTTTTATTGATGAACTCATGTTCCTGTCAGTTTTGTGTTTTCTGGCATGGCTCTGATCATATAACTCAAAACTGTTGCAAACATGACTTTAACACTCATTTCAGTTCCTGGATAGCTTGTGTTTCAGAAAACAGCTTTTATTGATGAACTCATGTTCCTGTCAGTTTTGTTTCTGGCATGGCTCTGATCATATTAACTCAGAACTGTTGCAAACATGACTTTAACACTCATTTCAGTTCCTGGGATAGCTTTTGTTTCAGAAAACAGCTTTTATTGAAAAACTCATGTTCCTGTCAGTTTTGTGTTTTCTGGGATGGCTCTGATCATATTAACTCAGAACTGTTGCAAAATGACTTTAACACTCATTTCATGTTCCTGGAATAGCTTGTGTTTCAGAAAACAGCTTTTATTGATGAACTCATGTTCCTGTCAGTTTTTTGTTTTCTGGCATGGCTCTGATCATAATAACTCAGAACTGTTGCAAACATGACTTTAACACTCATTTCATGTTCCTGGGATAGCTTTTGTTTCAGAAAACAGCTTTTTTGAAAAACTCATGTTCCTGTCAGTTTTGTGTTTTCTGGGATGGCTCTGATCATATTAACTCAGAACTGTTGCAAACATGACTTTAACACTCATTTCATGTTCCTGGGATAGCTTTGTTTCAGAAAACAGCTTTTATTGAAAAACTCATGTTCCTGTCAGTTTTTTGTTTTCTGGGATGGCTCTGATCATATTAACTCAGAACTGTTGCAAACATGACTTTAACACTCATTTCATGTTCCTGGAATAGCTTGTGTTTCAGAAAACAGCTTTTATTGATGAACTCATGTTCCTGTCAGTTTTGTGTTTTCTGGCATGGCTCTGATCATAATAACTCAAAACTGTTGCAAACATGACTTTAACACTCATTTCAGTTCCTGGGATAGCTTTGTTTCAGAAAACAGCTTTTATTAAAAACTCATGTTCCTGTCAGTTTTGTGTTTTCTGGCATGGCTCTGATCATAATAACTCAGAACTGTTGCAAACATGACTTTAACACTCATTTCATGTTCCTGGGATAGCTTGTGTTTCAGAAAACAGCTTTTATTGATGAACTCATGTTCCTGTCAGTTTTGTGTTTTCTGGGATGGCTCTGATCATATTAACTCAGAACTGTTGCAAACATGACTTTAACACTCATTTCAGTTCCTGGGATAGCTTTGTTTCAGAAAACAGCTTTTATTGATAAACTCATGTTCCTGTCAGTTTTTTGTTTTCTGGCATGGCTCTGATCATAATAACTCAGAACTCTTGCAAACATGACTTTAACACTCATTTCATGTTCCTGAGATAGCTTTTGTTTTGGAAAACAGCTTTTATTGATGAACTGATGTTCCTGTCAGTTTTGTGTTTTCTGGCATGGCTCTGATCACATTAACTCAAAACTGTTGCAAAAATTACTTTAACACTCATTTCATGTTCCTGAGATAGCTTGTGTTTCAGAAAACAGCTTTTATTGATGAACTCATGTTCCTGTCAGTTTTTTGTTTTCTGGCATGGCTCTGATCACAGTAACTAAAAAATATTGCAAACATGACTTTAACACTCATTTCATGTTCCTGGAATAGCTTGTGTTTCAGAAAACAGCTTTTATTGATCAACTGATGTTCCTGTCAGTTTTGTGTTTTCTGGGATGGCTCTGATCATATTAACTCAGAACCTTTGCAAAATGACTTTAACACTCATTTCATGTTCCTGGAATAGCTTGTGTTTCAGAAAACAGCTTTTATTGATGAACTCATGTTCCTGTCAGTTTTTGTTTTCTGGCATGGCTCTGATCATAATAACTCAGAACTGTTGCAAACATGACTTTAACACTCATTTCATGTTCCTGGAATAGCTTGTGTTTCAGAAAACAGCTTTTATTGATGAACTCATGTTCCTGTCAGTTTTGTGTTTTCTGGATGGCTCTGATCATAGTAACTCAAACTGTTGCAAACATGACTTTAACACTCATTTCAGCTTCCTGGATAGCTTGTGTTTCAGAAAACAGCTTTTATTGATGAACTCATGTTCCTGTCAGTTTTTTGTTTTCTGGCATGGCTCTGATCATATAACTCAGAACTGTTGCAAACATGACTTTAACACTCATTTCATGTTCCTGGAATAGCTTGTGTTTCAGAAAACAGCTTTTATTGAAAAACTCATGTTCCTGTCAGTTTTGTGTTTTCTGGGATGGCTCTGATCATAATAACTCAGAACTGTTGCAAACATGACTTTAACACTCATTTCATGTTCCTGGAAAGCTTGTGTTTCAGAAAACAGCTTTTATTGATGAACTCATGTTCCTGTCAGTTTTGTGTTTTCTGGCATGGCTCTGATCATATTAACTCAAACTGTTGCAAACATGACTTTAACACTCATTTCAGTTCCTGGATAGCTTGTGTTTCAGAAAACAGCTTTTATTGATGAACTCATGTTCCTGTCAGTTTTTGTTTTCTGGCATGGCTCTGATCATATTAACTCAGAACTGTTGCAAACATGACTTTAACACTCATTTCAGTTCCTGGGATAGCTTTTGTTTCAGAAAACAGCTTTTATTGAAAAACTCATGTTCCTGTCAGTTTTGTGTTTTCTGGGATGGCTCTGATCATATTAACTCAGAACTGTTGCAAAATGACTTTAACACTCATTTCATGTTCCTGGAATAGCTTGTGTTTCAGAAAACAGCTTTTATTGATGAACTCATGTTCCTGTCAGTTTTTTGTTTTCTGGCATGGCTCTGATCATAATAACTCAGAACTGTTGCAAACATGACTTTAACACTCATTTCATGTTCCTGGGATAGCTTTGTTTCAGAAAACAGCTTTTATTGAAAAACTCATGTTCCTGTCAGTTTTGTGTTTTCTGGGATGGCTCTGATCATATTAACTCAGAACTGTTGCAAAAATGACTTTAACACTCATTTCATGTTCCTGGAATAGCTTGTGTTTCAGAAAACAGCTTTTATTGATGAACTCATGTTCCTGTCACTTTTTTGTTTTCTGGCATGGCTCTGATCATAATAACTCAGAACTGTTGCAAACATGACTTTAGCACTCATTTCATATTCCTGGAAAAGCTTGTGTTTCAGAAAACAGCTTTTATTGATGAACTCATGTTCCTATCAGTTTTGTGTTTTCTGGCATGGCTCTGATCATAGTAACTCAAAATTGTTGCAAACATGACTTTAACACTCATTTCAGTTCCTGGATAGCTTGTGTTTCAGAAAACAGCTTTTATTGATGAACTCATGTTCCTGTCAGTTTTTTGTTTTCTGGCATGGCTCTGATCATAATAACTCAGAACTGTTGCAAACATGACTTTAACACTCATTTCATGTTCCTGGAATAGCTTTGTTTCAGAAAACAGCTTTTATTGAAAAACTCATGTTCCTGTCAGTTTTGTGTTTTCTGGGATGGCTCTGATCATAATAACTCAGAACTGTTGCAAACATGACTTTAACACTCATTTCATGTTCCTGGAATAGCTTGTGTTTCAGAAAACAGCTTTTATTGATGAACTCATGTTCCTGTCAGTTTTGTGTTTTCTGGCATGGCTCTGATCATAGTAACTCAAAACTGTTGCAAACATGACTTTAACACTCATTTCAGCTTCCTGGATAGCTTGTGTTTCAGAAAACAGCTTTTATTGATGAACTCATGTTCCTGTCATTTTGTGTTTCTGGCATGGCTCTGATCATATTAACTCAGAACTGTTGCAAACATGACTTTAACACTCATTTCAGTTCCTGGGATAGCTTTTGTTTCAGAAAACAGCTTATTAAAAAACTCATGTTCCTGTCAGTTTTGTGTTTTCTGGGATGGCTCTGATCATATTAACTCAGAACTGTTGCAAAAATGACTTTAACACTCATTTCATGTTCCTGGAATAGCTTGTGTTTCAGAAAACAGCTTTTATTGATGAACTCATGTTCCTGTCAGTTTTTGTTTTCTGGCATGGCTCTGATCATAATAACTCAGAACTGTTGCAAACATGACTTTAACACTCATTTCATGTTCCTGGGATAGCTTTTGTTTCAGAAAACAGCTTTTTTGAAAAACTCATGTTCCTGTCAGTTTTGTGTTTTCTGGGATGGCTCTGATCATATTAACTCAGAACTGTTGCAAACATGACTTTAACACTCATTTCATGTTCCTGGGATAGCTTTGTTTCAGAAAACAGCTTTTATTGAAAAACTCATGTTCCTGTCAGTTTTTGTTTTCTGGGATGGCTCTGATCATATTAACTCAGAACTGTTGCAAACATGACTTTAACACTCATTTCATGTTCCTGGAATAGCTTGTGTTTCAGAAAACAGCTTTTATTGATGAACTCATGTTCCTGTCAGTTTTGTGTTTTCTGGCATGGCTCTGATCATAATAACTCAGAACTGTTGCAAACATGACTTTAACACTCATTTCATGTTCCTGGGATAGCTTGTGTTTCAGAAAACAGCTTTTATTGATGAACTCATGTTCCTGTCAGTTTTGTGTTTTCTGGATGGCTCTGATCATATTAACTCAGAACTGTTGCAAACATGACTTTAACACTCATTTCAGTTCCTGGGATAGCTTGTGTTTCAGAAAACAGCTTTTATTGATAAACTCATGTTCCTGTCAGTTTTGTGTTTTCTGGGATGGCTCTGATCATATTAACTCAGAACTGTTGCAAAAATGACTTTAACACTCATTTCATGTTCCTGAGATAGCTTGTGTTTCAGAAAACAGCTTTTATTGATGAACTCATGTTCCTGTCAGTTTTGTGTTTTCTGGCATGGCTCTGATCATATTAACTCAGAACTGTTGCAAAAATGACTTTAACACTCATTTCATGTTCCTGGATAGCTTGTGTTTCAGAAAACAGCTTTTATTGATGAACTCATGTTCCTGTCAGTTTTTTGTTTTCTGGCATGGCTCTGATCATATTAACTCAAAACTGTTGCAAACATGACTTTAACACTCATTTCATGTTCCTGGAATAGCTTGTGTTTCAGAAAACAGCTTTTATTGATGAACTCATGTTCCTGTCAGTTTTGTGTTTTCTGGGATGGCTCTGATCATATTAACTCAGAACTTTGCAAAATGACTTTAACACTCATTTCATGTTCCTGGAAAGCTTGTGTTTCAGAAAACAGCTTTTATTGATGAACTCATGTTCCTGTCAGTTTTTTGTTTTCTGGCATGGCTCTGATCATAATAACTCAGAACTGTTGCAAACATGACTTTAACACTCATTTCATGTTCCTGGAATAGCTTGTGTTTCAGAAAACAGCTTTTATTGATGAACTCATGTTCCTGTCAGTTTTGTGTTTTCTGGCATGGCTCTGATCATATTAACTCAAAACTGTTGCAAACATGACTTTAACACTCATTTCAGTTCCTGGATAGCTTGTGTTTCAGAAAACAGCTTTTATTGATGAACTCATGTTCCTGTCAGTTTTGTGTTTTCTGGCATGGCTCTGATCATATTAACTCAGAACTGTTGCAAACATGACTTTAACACTCATTTCAGTTCCTGGGATAGCTTGTGTTTCAGAAAACAGCTTTTATTGATAAACTCATGTTCCTGTCAGTTTTGTGTTTTCTGGGATGGCTCTGATCATATTAACTCAGAACTGTTGCAAACATGACTTTAACACTCATTTCATGTTCCTGGAATAGCTTGTGTTTCAGAAAACAGCTTTTATTGATGAACTCATGTTCCTGTCAGTTTTTGTTTTCTGGCATGGCTCTGATCATATTAACTCAGAACTGTTGCAAACATGACTTTAACACTCATTTCATGTTCCTGGATAGCTTGTGTTTCAGAAAACAGCTTTTATTGATGAACTCATGTTCCTGTCAGTTTTTTGTTTTCTGGCATGGCTCTGATCATAATAACTCAGAACTGTTGCAAACATGACTTTAACACTCATTTCATGTTCCTGGAAAAGCTTGTGTTTCAGAAAACAGCTTTTATTGATGAACTCATGTTCCTGTCAGTTTTGTGTTTTCTGGCATGGCTCTGATCATATTAACTCAGAACTGTTGCAAACATGACTTTAACACTCATTTCAGTTCCTGGGATAGCTTTGTTTCAGAAAACAGCTTTTATTGAAAAACTCATGTTCCTGTCAGTTTTGTGTTTTCTGGGATGGCTCTGATCATATTAACTCAGAACTGTTGCAAACATGACTTTAACACTCATTTCATGTTCCTGGAATAGCTTGTGTTTCAGAAAACAGCTTTTATTGATAAACTCATGTTCCTGTCAGTTTTGTGTTTTCTGGGATGGCTCTGATCATAATAACTCAGAACTGTTGCAAACATGACTTTAACACTCATTTCAGTTCCTGGGATAGCTTTGTTTCAGAAAACAGCTTTTATTGAAAAACTCATGTTCCTGTCAGTTTTTGTTTTCTGGCATGGCTCTGATCATATTAACTCAGAACTGTTGCAAACATGACTTTAACACTCATTTCATGTTCCTGGATAGCTTTGTTTCAGAAAACAGCTTTTATTGAAAAACTCATGTTCCTGTCAGTTTTGTGTTTTCTGGGATGGCTCTGATCATATTAACTCAGAACTGTTGCAAACATGACTTTAACACTCATTTCATGTTCCTGGAATAGCTTGTGTTTCAGAAAACAGCTTTTATTGATGAACTCATGTTCCTGTCAGTTTTGTGTTTTCTGGCATGGCTCTGATCATATTAACTCAAAACTGTTGCAAACATGACTTTAACACTCATTTCATGTTCCTGGAATAGCTTGTGTTTCAGAAAACAGCTTTTATTGATGAACTCATGTTCCTGTCAGTTTTTGTTTTCTGGCATGGCTCTGATCATATAACTCAGAACTGTTGCAAACATGACTTTAACACTCATTTCATGTTCCTGGGATAGCTTGTGTTTCAGAAAACAGCTTTTATTGAAAAACTCATGTTCCTGTCAGTTTTGTGTTTTCTGGCATGGCTCTGATCATATTAACTCAGAACTGTTGCAAACATGACTTTAACACTCATTTCATGTTCCTGGGATAGCTTGTGTTTCAGAAAACAGCTTTTATTGATAAACTCATGTTCCTGTCAGTTTTGTGTTTTCTGGGATGGCTCTGATCATATTAACTCAGAACTGTTGCAAAATGACTTTAACACTCATTTCATGTTCCTGGATAGCTTGTGTTTCAGAAAACAGCTTTTATTGATGAACTCATGTTCCTGTCAGTTTTTGTTTTCTGGCATGGCTCTGATCATAATAACTCAGAACTGTTGCAAACATGACTTTAACACTCATTTCATGTTCCTGGATAGCTTTGTTTCAGAAAACAGCTTTTATTGAAAAACTCATGTTCCTGTCAGTTTTGTGTTTTCTGGGATGGCTCTGATCATATTAACTCAGAACTGTTGCAAACATGACTTTAACACTCATTTCATGTTCCTGGAATAGCTTGTGTTTCAGAAAACAGCTTTTATTGATAAACTCATGTTCCTGTCAGTTTTGTTTTTCTGGCATGGCTCTGATCATAATAACTCAGAACTGTTGCAAACATGACTTTAACACTCATTTCATGTTCCTGGAATAGCTTGTGTTTCAGAAAACAGCTTTTATTGATGAACTCATGTTCCTGTCAGTTTTGTGTTTTCTGGCATGGCTCTGATCATATAACTCAAACTGTTGCAAACATGACTTTAACACTCATTTCATGTTCCTGGATAGCTTGTGTTTCAGAAAACAGCTTTTATTGATGAACTCATGTTCCTGTCAGTTTTTTGTTTTCTGGCATGGCTCTGATCATAATAACTCAGAACTGTTGCAAACATGACTTTAACACTCATTTCATGTTCCTGGAATAGCTTGTGTTTCAGAAAACAGCTTTTATTGAAAAACTCATGTTCCTGTCAGTTTTGTGTTTTCTGGATGGCTCTGATCATATAACTCAGAACTGTTGCAAACATGACTTTAACACTCATTTCATGTTCCTGGAAAGCTTGTGTTTCAGAAAACAGCTTTTATTGATGAACTCATGTTCCTGTCAGTTTTGTGTTTTCTGGCATGGCTCTGATCATATTAACTCAAACTGTTGCAAACATGACTTTAACACTCATTTCAGCTTCCTGGATAGCTTGTGTTTCAGAAAACAGCTTTTATTGATGAACTCATGTTCCTGTCAGTTTTTGTTTTCTGGCATGGCTCTGATCATATTAACTCAGAACTGTTGCAAACATGACTTTAACACTCATTTCAGTTCCTGGGATAGCTTTGTTTCAGAAAACAGCTTTATTGAAAAACTCATGTTCCTGTCAGTTTTGTGTTTTCTGGGATGGCTCTGATCATATTAACTCAGAACTGTTGCAAACATGACTTTAACACTCATTTCATGTTCCTGGAATAGCTTGTGTTTCAGAAAACAGCTTTTATTGATGAACTCATGTTCCTGTCAGTTTTTGTTTTCTGGCATGGCTCTGATCATAATAACTCAGAACTGTTGCAAACATGACTTTAACACTCATTTCATGTTCCTGGGATAGCTTTTGTTTCAGAAAACAGCTTTTATTAAAAACTCATGTTCCTGTCAGTTTTGTGTTTTCTGGGATGGCTCTGATCATATTAACTCAGAACTGTTGCAAACATGACTTTAACACTCATTTCATGTTCCTGGAATAGCTTGTGTTTCAGAAAACAGCTTTTATTGATGAACTCATGTTCCTGTCAGTTTTGTGTTTTCTGGCATGGCTCTGATCATAATAACTCAAACTGTTGCAAACATGACTTTAACACTCATTTCATGTTCCTGGATAGCTTTTGTTTCAGAAAACAGCTTTTTTTGAAAACTCATGTTCCTGTCAGTTTTTTGTTTTCTGGCATGGCTCTGATCATATTAACTCAAAACTGTTGCAAACATGACTTTAACACTCATTTCATGTTCCTGGAATAGCTTGTGTTTCAGAAAACAGCTTTTATTGATGAACTCATGTTCCTGTCAGTTTTGTGTTTTCTGGGATGGCTCTGATCATATTAACTCAGAACTGTTGCAAAATGACTTTAACACTCATTTCATGTTCCTGGAATAGCTTGTGTTTCAGAAAACAGCTTTTATTGATGAACTCATGTTCCTGTCAGTTTTTTGTTTTCTGGCATGGCTCTGATCATAATAACTCAGAACTGTTGCAAACATGACTTTAACACTCATTTCATGTTCCTGGGATAGCTTTTGTTTCAGAAAACAGCTTTTATTGAAAAACTCATGTTCCTGTCAGTTTTGTGTTTTCTGGGATGGCTCTGATCATATTAACTCAGAACTGTTGCAAACATGACTTTAACACTCATTTCATGTTCCTGGAATAGCTTGTGTTTCAGAAAACAGCTTTTATTGATAAACTCATGTTCCTGTCAGTTTTGTGTTTTCTGGGATGGCTCTGATCATAATAACTCAGAACTGTTGCAAACATGACTTTAACACTCATTTCAGTTCCTGGGATAGCTTTTGTTTCAGAAAACAGCTTTTATTGAAAAACTCATGTTCCTGTCAGTTTTTTGTTTTCTGGCATGGCTCTGATCATATTAACTCAGAACTGTTGCAAAATGACTTTAAACTCATTTCATGTTCCTGGAATAGCTTGTGTTTCAGAAAACAGCTTTTATTGAAAAACTCATGTTCCTGTCAGTTTTGTGTTTTCTGGGATGGCTCTGATCATAATAACTCAGAACTGTTGCAAACATGACTTTAACACTCATTTCATGTTCCTGGAATAGCTTGTGTTTCAGAAAACAGCTTTTATTGATGAACTCATGTTCCTGTCAGTTTTTGTTTTCTGGCATGGCTCTGATCATATTAACTCAGAACTGTTGCAAACATGACTTTAACACTCATTTCAGCTTCCTGGATAGCTTGTGTTTCAGAAAACAGCTTTTATTGAAAAACTCATGTTCCTGTCAGTTTTGTGTTTTCTGGGATGGCTCTGATCATATTAACTCAGAACTGTTGCAAACATGACTTTAACACTCATTTCAGTTCCTGGGATAGCTTTGTTTCAGAAAACAGCTTTTATTGAAAAACTCATGTTCCTGTCAGTTTTGTGTTTTCTGGGATGGCTCTGATCATATTAACTCAGAACTGTTGCAAACATGACTTTAACACTCATTTCATGTTCCTGGAATAGCTTGTGTTTCA
Organism: Oreonectes daqikongensis; assembly: GCA_026939265.1. Lineage (NCBI taxonomy): Eukaryota > Metazoa > Chordata > Actinopteri > Cypriniformes > Nemacheilidae > Oreonectes > Oreonectes daqikongensis. The sequence continues at coordinate 20,933 of JAOTQM010000221.1, read as the reverse complement.
GAAAACAGCTTTTATTGATGAACTCATGTTCCTGTCAGTTTTTGTTTTCTGGCATGGCTCTGATCATATTAACTCAAAACTGTTGCAAACATGACTTTAACACTCATTTCATGTTCCTGGAATAGCTTGTGTTTCAGAAAACAGCTTTTATTGATGAACTCATGTTCCTGTCAGTTTTGTGTTTTCTGGGATGGCTCTGATCATATTAACTCAGAACTGTTGCAAAAATGACTTTAACACTCATTTCATGTTCCTGGAAAGCTTGTGTTTCAGAAAACAGCTTTTATTGATGAACTCATGTTCCTGTCAGTTTTTGTTTTCTGGCATGGCTCTGATCATTATAACTCAGAACTGTTGCAAACATGACTTTAACACTCATTTCATGTTCCTGGAATAGCTTGTGTTTCAGAAAACAGCTTTTATTGATGAACTCATGTTCCTGTCAGTTTTGTGTTTTCTGGCATGGCTCTGATCATAGTAACTCAAAACTGTTGCAAACATGACTTTAACACTCATTTCAGTTCCTGGATAGCTTGTGTTTCAGAAAACAGCTTTTATTGATGAACTCATGTTCCTGTCAGTTTTTGTTTTCTGGCATGGCTCTGATCATATTAACTCAGAACTGTTGCAAACATGACTTTAACACTCATTTCAGTTCCTGGATAGCTTGTGTTTCAGAAAACAGCTTTTATTGATAAACTCATGTTCCTGTCAGTTTTGTGTTTTCTGGGATGGCTCTGATCATATTAACTCAGAACTGTTGCAAACATGACTTTAACACTCATTTCATGTTCCTGGAATAGCTTGTGTTTCAGAAAACAGCTTTTATTGATGAACTCATGTTCCTGTCAGTTTTTTGTTTTCTGGCATGGCTCTGATCATATTAACTCAGAACTGTTGCAAACATGACTTTAACACTCATTTCATGTTCCTGGGATAGCTTTGTTTCAGAAAACAGCTTTTATTGAAAAACTCATGTTCCTGTCAGTTTTTTGTTTTCTGGGATGGCTCTGATCATATTAACTCAGAACTGTTGCAAACATGACTTTAACACTCATTTCATGTTCCTGGAATAGCTTGTGTTTCAGAAAACAGCTTTTATTGATGAACTCATGTTCCTGTCAGTTTTGTGTTTTCTGGCATGGCTCTGATCATAATAACTCAAAACTGTTGCAAACATGACTTTAACACTCATTTCAGTTCCTGGGATAGCTTTGTTTCAGAAAACAGCTTTTATTGAAAAACTCATGTTCCTGTCAGTTTTGTGTTTTCTGGCATGGCTCTGATCATAATAACTCAGAACTGTTGCAAACATGACTTTAACACTCATTTCATGTTCCTGGGATAGCTTGTGTTTCAGAAAACAGCTTTTATTGATGAACTCATGTTCCTGTCAGTTTTGTGTTTTCTGGGATGGCTCTGATCATATTAACTCAGAACTGTTGCAAACATGACTTTAACACTCATTTCAGCTTCCTGGGATAGCTTTGTTTCAGAAAACAGCTTTTATTGAAAAACTCATGTTCCTGTCAGTTTTGTGTTTTCTGGGATGGCTCTGATCATATTAACTCAGAACTGTTGCAAACATGACTTTAACACTCATTTCATGTTCCTGGAATAGCTTGTGTTTCAGAAAACAGCTTTTATTGATGAACTCATGTTCCTGTCAGTTTTTTGTTTTCTGGCATGGCTCTGATCTCATAATAACTCAGAACTGTTGCAAACATGACTTTAACACTCATTTCATGTTCCTGGGATGGCTTGTGTTTCAGAAAACAGCTTTTATTAAAAAACTCATGTTCCTGTCAGTTTTGTGTTTTCTGGGATGGCTCTGATCATATATTAACTCAGAACTGTTGCAACCATGACTTTAACACTCATTTCATGTTCCTGGAATAGCTTGTGTTTCAGAAAACAGCTTTTATTGATGAACTCATGTTCCTGTCAGTTTTGTGTTTTCTGGCATGGCTCTGATCATAATAACTCAAAACTGTTGCAAACATGACTTTAACACTCATTTCATGTTCCTGGATAGCTTTGTTTCAGAAAACAGCTTTTATTGAAAAACTCATGTTCCTGTCAGTTTTGTGTTTTCTGGGATGGCTCTGATCATATTAACTCAGAACTGTTGCAAACATGACTTTAACACTCATTTCATGTTCCTGGAATAGCTTGTGTTTCAGAAAACAGCTTTTATTGATGAACTCATGTTCCTGTCAGTTTTGTGTTTTCTGGCATGGCTCTGATCATATTAACTCAGAACTGTTGCAAACATGACTTTAACACTCATTTCATGTTCCTGGGATAGCTTGTGTTTCAGAAAACAGCTTTTATTGAAAAACTCATGTTCCTGTCAGTTTTGTGTTTTCTGGCATGGCTCTGATCATATTAACTCAGAACTGTTGCAAACATGACTTTAACACTCATTTCATGTTCCTGGAAAGCTTGTGTTTCAGAAAACAGCTTTTATTGATGAACTCATGTTCCTGTCAGTTTTGTGTTTTCTGGCATGGCTCTGATCATATTAACTCAGAACTGTTGCAAACATGACTTTAACACTCATTTCAGTTCCTGGATAGCTTGTGTTTCAGAAAACAGCTTTTATTGATGAACTCATGTTCCTGTCAGTTTTGTGTTTCTGGCATGGCTCTGATCATAATAACTCAGAACTGTTGCAAACATGACTTTAACACTCATTTCATGTTCCTGGGATAGCTTGTGTTTCAGAAAACAGCTTTTATTGAAAAACTCATGTTCCTGTCAGTTTTGTGTTTTCTGGGATGGCTCTGATCATATTAACTCAGAACTGTTGCAAACATGACTTTAACACTCATTTCATGTTCCTGGAATAGCTTGTGTTTCAGAAAACAGCTTTTATTGATAAACTCATGTTCCTGTCAGTTTTGTGTTTTCTGGGATGGCTCTGATCATAATAACTCAGAACTGTTGCAAACATGACTTTAACACTCATTTCAGTTCCTGGGATAGCTTTTGTTTCAGAAAACAGCTTTTATTGAAAAACTCATGTTCCTGTCAGTTTTTTGTTTTCTGGCATGGCTCTGATCATATTAACTCAGAACTGTTGCAAAATGACTTTAACACTCATTTCATGTTCCTGAGATAGCTTTGTTTCAGAAAACAGCTTTTATTGATGAACTCATGTTCCTGTCAGTTTTGTGTTTTCTGGCATGGCTCTGATCATATTAACTCAGAACTGTTGCAAAAATGACTTTAACACTCATTTCATATTCCTGGAAAAGCTTGTGTTTCAGAAAACAGCTTTTATTGATGAACTCATGTTCCTATCAGTTTTGTGTTTTCTGGCATGGCTCTTATAATAGTAACTCAAAACTGTTGCAAACATGACTTTTAAAACTCTTTTCATGTTCCTGGAATAGCTTGTGTTTCAGTAAACAGCTTTTATTGATGAACTCATGTTTCTGTCAGTTCTGTGTTTTCTGGGATGGCTCTGATCATATTAACTCAGAACTGTTGCAAACATGACTTTAACACTCATTTCATGTTCCTGGAATAGCTTGTGTTTCAGAAAACAGCTTTCATTGATAAACTCATGTTCCTGTCAGTTTTGTGTTTTCTGGCATGGCTCTGATCATAACAAACCAGAACTGTTGCAAACATGACTTTAACACTCATTTCATGTTCCTGGATAGCTTTGTTTCAGAAAACAGCTTTTATTGATAAACTCATGTTCCTGTCAGTTTTTGTTTTCTGGCATGGCTCTGATCATATTAACTCAGAACTGTTGCAAACATGACTTTAACACTCATTTCATGTTCCTGGAATAGCTTGTGTTTCAGAAAACAGCTTTTATTGATGAACTCATGTTCCTGTCAGTTTTGTGTTTTCTGGGATGGCTCTGATCATATTAACTCAGAACTGTTGCAAACATGACTTTAACACTCATTTCATGTTCCTGGAATAGCTTGTGTTTCAGAAAACAGCTTTTATTGATGAACTCATGTTCCTGTCAGTTTTTGTTTTCTGGCATGGCTCTGATCATAATAACTCAGAACTGTTGCAAACATGACTTTAACACTCATTTCATGTTCCTGGGATAGCTTTTGTTTCAGAAAACAGCTTTTATTGAAAAACTCATGTTCCTGTCAGTTTTGTGTTTTCTGGGATGGCTCTGATCATATTAACTCAGAACTGTTGCAAACATGACTTTAACACTCATTTCATGTTCCTGGAATAGCTTGTGTTTCAGAAAACAGCTTTTATTGATAAACTCATGTTCCTGTCAGTTTTGTGTTTTCTGGGATGGCTCTGATCATAATAACTCAGAACTGTTGCAAACATGACTTTAACACTCATTTCAGTTCCTGGATAGCTTTTGTTTCAGAAAACAGCTTTTATTGAAAAACTCATGTTCCTGTCAGTTTTTGTTTTCTGGCATGGCTCTGATCATATTAACTCAGAACTGTTGCAAAATGACTTTAACACTCATTTCATGTTCCTGGAATAGCTTGTGTTTCAGAAAACAGCTTTTATTGAAAAACTCATGTTCCTGTCAGTTTTGTGTTTTCTGGGATGGCTCTGATCATATTAACTCAGAACTGTTGCAAACATGACTTTAACACTCATTTCATGTTCCTGGAATAGCTTGTGTTTCAGAAAACAGCTTTTATTGATGAACTCATGTTCCTGTCAGTTTTGTGTTTTCTGGGATGGCTCTGATCATATTAACTCAGAACTGTTGCAAACATGACTTTAACACTCATTTCATGTTCCTGGAATAGCTTGTGTTTCAGAAAACAGCTTTTATTGATGAACTCATGTTCCTGTCAGTTTTGTGTTTTCTGGCATGGCTCTGATCATAATAACTCAAAACTGTTGCAAACATGACTTTAACACTCATTTCATGTTCCTGGATAGCTTGTGTTTCAGAAAACAGCTTTTTTGAAACTCATGTTCCTGTCAGTTTTTGTTTTCTGGCATGGCTCTGATCATATTAACTCAGAACTGTTGCAAACATGACTTTAACACTCATTTCATGTTCCTGGAATAGCTTGTGTTTCAGAAAACAGCTTTTATTGATGAACTCATGTTCCTGTCAGTTTTGTGTTTTCTGGGATGGCTCTGATCATATTAACTCAGAACTGTTGCAAACATGACTTTAACACTCATTTCATGTTCCTGGAATAGCTTGTGTTTCAGAAAACAGCTTTTATTGATGAACTCATGTTCCTGTCAGTTTTTGTTTTCTGGCATGGCTCTGATCATAATAACTCAGAACTGTTGCAAACATGACTTTAACACTCATTTCATGTTCCTGGGATAGCTTTTGTTTCAGAAAACAGCTTTTATTGAAAAACTCATGTTCCTGTCAGTTTTGTGTTTTCTGGGATGGCTCTGATCATATTAACTCAGAACTGTTGCAAACATGACTTTAACACTCATTTCATGTTCCTGGAATAGCTTGTGTTTCAGAAAACAGCTTTTATTGATGAACTCATGTTCCTGTCAGTTTTGTGTTTTCTGGGATGGCTCTGATCATAATAACTCAGAACTGTTGCAAACATGACTTTAACACTCATTTCAGTTCCTGGGATAGCTTTTGTTTCAGAAAACAGCTTTATTGAAAAACTCATGTTCCTGTCAGTTTTTGTTTTCTGGCATGGCTCTGATCATATTAACTCAGAACTGTTGCAAAATGACTTTAACACTCATTTCATGTTCCTGGAATAGCTTGTGTTTCAGAAAACAGCTTTTATTGAAAAACTCATGTTCCTGTCAGTTTTGTGTTTTCTGGGATGGCTCTGATCATAATAACTCAGAACTGTTGCAAACATGACTTTAACACTCATTTCATGTTCCTGGAAAGCTTGTGTTTCAGAAAACAGCTTTTATTGATGAACTCATGTTCCTGTCAGTTTTTGTTTTCTGGCATGGCTCTGATCATATTAACTCAGAACTGTTGCAAACATGACTTTAACACTCATTTCAGTTCCTGGGATAGCTTTGTTTCAGAAAACAGCTTTTATTGAAAAACTCATGTTCCTGTCAGTTTTGTGTTTTCTGGGATGGCTCTGATCATATTAACTCAGAACTGTTGCAAACATGACTTTAACACTCATTTCAGTTCCTGGGATAGCTTTTGTTTCAGAAAACAGCTTTTATTGAAAAACTCATGTTCCTGTCAGTTTTGTGTTTTCTGGGATGGCTCTGATCATATTAACTCAGAACTGTTGCAAACATGACTTTAACACTCATTTCATGTTCCTGGAATAGCTTGTGTTTCAGAAAACAGCTTTTATTGATGAACTCATGTTCCTGTCAGTTTTTTGTTTTCTGGCATGGCTCTGATCATAGTAACTCAAAACTGTTGCAAACATGACTTTAACACTCATTTCATGTTCCTGGAATAGCTTGTGTTTCAGAAAACAGCTTTTATTGATGAACTCATGTTCCTGTCAGTTTTGTGTTTTCTGGGATGGCTCTGATCATATTAACTCAGAACTGTTGCAAAAATGACTTTAACACTCATTTCATGTTCCTGGAAAGCTTGTGTTTCAGAAAACAGCTTTTATTGATGAACTCATGTTCCTGTCAGTTTTTGTTTTCTGGCATGGCTCTGATCATTATAACTCAGAACTGTTGCAAACATGACTTTAACACTCATTTCATGTTCCTGGAATAGCTTGTGTTTCAGAAAACAGCTTTTATTGATGAACTCATGTTCCTGTCAGTTTTGTGTTTCTGGCATGGCTCTGATCATATTAACTCAGAACTGTTGCAAACATGACTTTAACACTCATTTCAGTTCCTGGATAGCTTGTGTTTCAGAAAACAGCTTTTATTGATGAACTCATGTTCCTGTCAGTTTTTGTTTTCTGGCATGGCTCTGATCATATTAACTCAGAACTGTTGCAAACATGACTTTAACACTCATTTCATGTTCCTGGATAGCTTGTGTTTCAGAAAACAGCTTTATTGATAAACTCATGTTCCTGTCAGTTTTGTGTTTTCTGGGATGGCTCTGATCATATTAACTCAGAACTGTTGCAAACATGACTTTAACACTCATTTCATGTTCCTGGAATAGCTTGTGTTTCAGAAAACAGCTTTTATTGATGAACTCATGTTCCTGTCAGTTTTTTGTTTTCTGGCATGGCTCTGATCATATTAACTCAGAACTGTTGCAAACATGACTTTAACACTCATTTCATGTTCCTGGATAGCTTTTGTTTCAGAAAACAGCTTTTATTAAAAAACTCATGTTCCTGTCAGTTTTTGTTTTCTGGGATGGCTCTGATCATATTAACTCAGAACTGTTGCAAACATGACTTTAACACTCATTTCATGTTCCTGGAATAGCTTGTGTTTCAGAAAACAGCTTTTATTGATGAACTCATGTTCCTGTCAGTTTTGTGTTTTCTGGCATGGCTCTGATCATAATAACTCAAAACTGTTGCAAACATGACTTTAACACTCATTTCAGCTTCCTGGGATAGCTTTTGTTTCAGAAAACAGCTTTTATTAAAAACTCATGTTCCTGTCAGTTTTGTGTTTTCTGGCATGGCTCTGATCATATTAACTCAGAACTGTTGCAAACATGACTTTAACACTCATTTCATGTTCCTGGATAGCTTGTGTTTCAGAAAACAGCTTTTATTGATGAACTCATGTTCCTGTCAGTTTTTGTTTTCTGGCATGGCTCTGATCATATAACTCAGAACTGTTGCAAACATGACTTTAACACTCATTTCATGTTCCTGGGATAGCTTTTGTTTCAGAAAACAGCTTTATTAAAAACTCATGTTCCTGTCAGTTTTGTGTTTTCTGGGATGGCTCTGATCATATTAACTCAGAACTGTTGCAAACATGACTTTAACACTCATTTCATGTTCCTGGAATAGCTTGTTTTCAGAAAACAGCTTTTATTGATGAACTCATGTTCCTGTCAGTTTTGTGTTTTCTGGCATGGCTCTGATCATAATAACTCAGAACTGTTGCAAACATGACTTTAACACTCATTTCATGTTCCTGGATAGCTTTGTTTCAGAAAACAGCTTTTATTGAAAAACTCATGTTCCTGTCAGTTTTGTGTTTTCTGGGATGGCTCTGATCATATTAACTCAGAACTGTTGCAAACATGACTTTAACACTCATTTCATGTTCCTGGAATAGCTTGTGTTTCAGAAAACAGCTTTTATTGATGAACTCATGTTCCTGTCAGTTTTGTGTTTTCTGGCATGGCTCTGATCATATTAACTCAAACTGTTGCAAACATGACTTTAACACTCATTTCATGTTCCTGGGATAGCTTGTGTTTCAGAAAACAGCTTTTATTGAAAAACTCATGTTCCTGTCAGTTTTGTGTTTTCTGGCATGGCTCTGATCATATTAACTCAGAACTGTTGCAAACATGACTTTAACACTCATTTCATGTTCCTGGAATAGCTTGTGTTTCAGAAAACAGCTTTTATTGATGAACTCATGTTCCTGTCAGTTTTGTGTTTTCTGGCATGGCTCTGATCATATTAACTCAAAACTGTTGCAAACATGACTTTAACACTCATTTCAGCTTCCTGGATAGCTTGTGTTTCAGAAAACAGCTTTTATTGATGAACTCATGTTCCTGTCAGTTTTTGTTTTCTGGCATGGCTCTGATCATAATAACTCAGAACTGTTGCAAACATGACTTTAACACTCATTTCATGTTCCTGGGATAGCTTGTGTTTCAGAAAACAGCTTTTATTGAAAAACTCATGTTCCTGTCAGTTTTGTGTTTTCTGGGATGGCTCTGATCATATTAACTCAGAACTGTTGCAAACATGACTTTAACACTCATTTCATGTTCCTGGAATAGCTTGTGTTTCAGAAAACAGCTTTTATTGATAAACTCATGTTCCTGTCAGTTTTGTGTTTTCTGGGATGGCTCTGATCATAATAACTCAGAACTGTTGCAAACATGACTTTAACACTCATTTCAGTTCCTGGGATAGCTTTTGTTTCAGAAAACAGCTTTTATTGAAAAACTCATGTTCCTGTCAGTTTTTTGTTTTCTGGCATGGCTCTGATCATATTAACTCAGAACTGTTGCAAACATGACTTTAACACTCATTTCATGTTCCTGAGATAGCTTTTGTTTCAGAAAACAGCTTTTATTAAAAACTCATGTTCCTGTCAGTTTTGTGTTTTCTGGGATGGCTCTGATCATATTAACTCAGAACTGTTGCAAAATGACTTTAACACTCATTTCATGTTCCTGGAATAGCTTGTGTTTCAGAAAACAGCTTTTATTGATGAACTCATGTTCCTGTCAGTTTTGTGTTTTCTGGCATGGCTCTGATCATATTAACTCAAAACTGTTGCAAACATGACTTTAACACTCATTTCATGTTCCTGGAATAGCTTGTGTTTCAGAAAACAGCTTTTATTGATGAACTCATGTTCCTGTCAGTTTTTTGTTTTCTGGCATGGCTCTGATCATAGTAACTCAAAACTGTTGCAAACATGACTTTAACACTCATTTCATGTTCCTGGAATAGCTTGTGTTTCAGAAAACAGCTTTTATTGATGAACTCATGTTCCTGTCAGTTTTGTGTTTTCTGGGATGGCTCTGATCATATTAACTCAGAACTTTGCAAAATGACTTTAACACTCATTTCATGTTCCTGGAAAAGCTTGTGTTTCAGAAAACAGCTTTTATTGATGAACTCATGTTCCTGTCAGTTTTTTGTTTTCTGGCATGGCTCTGATCATAATAACTCAGAACTGTTGCAAACATGACTTTAACACTCATTTCATGTTCCTGGAATAGCTTGTGTTTCAGAAAACAGCTTTTATTGATGAACTCATGTTCCTGTCAGTTTTGTGTTTTCTGGCATGGCTCTGATCATATTAACTCAAACTGTTGCAAACATGACTTTAACACTCATTTCAGTTCCTGGATAGCTTGTGTTTCAGAAAACAGCTTTTATTGATGAACTCATGTTCCTGTCAGTTTTGTGTTTCTGGCATGGCTCTGATCATAATAACTCAGAACTGTTGCAAACATGACTTTAACACTCATTTCATGTTCCTGGGATAGCTTGTGTTTCAGAAAACAGCTTTTATTGAAACTCATGTTCCTGTCAGTTTTGTGTTTTCTGGCATGGCTCTGATCATATTAACTCAGAACTGTTGCAAACATGACTTTAACACTCATTTCAGTTCCTGGGATAGCTTGTGTTTCAGAAAACAGCTTTTATTGATAAACTCATGTTCCTGTCAGTTTTGTGTTTTCTGGGATGGCTCTGATCATATTAACTCAGAACTGTTGCAAACATGACTTTAACACTCATTTCATGTTCCTGGGATAGCTTGTGTTTCAGAAAACAGCTTTTATTGATGAACTCATGTTCCTGTCAGTTTTGTGTTTTCTGGGATGGCTCTGATCATATTAACTCAGAACTGTTGCAAACATGACTTTAACACTCATTTCATGTTCCTGGAATAGCTTGTGTTTCAGAAAACAGCTTTTATTGATGAACTCATGTTCCTGTCAGTTTTTTGTTTTCTGGCATGGCTCTGATCATATTAACTCAAACTGTTGCAAACATGACTTTAACACTCATTTCAGTTCCTGGATAGCTTGTGTTTCAGAAAACAGCTTTTATTGATGAACTCATGTTCCTGTCAGTTTTTTGTTTTCTGGCATGGCTCTGATCATAATAACTCAGAACTGTTGCAAACATGACTTTAACACTCATTTCATGTTCCTGGAAAAGCTTGTGTTTCAGAAAACAGCTTTTATTGATGAACTCATGTTCCTGTCAGTTTTGTGTTTTCTGGCATGGCTCTGATCATATTAACTCAGAACTGTTGCAAACATGACTTTAACACTCATTTCAGTTCCTGGATAGCTTGTGTTTCAGAAAACAGCTTTTATTGATGAACTCATGTTCCTGTCAGTTTTTGTTTTCTGGCATGGCTCTGATCATATTAACTCAGAACTGTTGCAAACATGACTTTAACACTCATTTCAGTTCCTGGGATAGCTTTGTTTCAGAAAACAGCTTTTATTGAAAAACTCATGTTCCTGTCAGTTTTGTGTTTTCTGGGATGGCTCTGATCATATTAACTCAGAACTGTTGCAAAATGACTTTAACACTCATTTCATGTTCCTGGATAGCTTGTGTTTCAGAAAACAGCTTTTATTGATGAACTCATGTTCCTGTCAGTTTTGTGTTTTCTGGATGGCTCTGATCATATTAACTCAGAACTGTTGCAAACATGACTTTAACACTCATTTCATGTTCCTGGGATAGCTTGTGTTTCAGAAAACAGCTTTTATTGAAAAACTCATGTTCCTGTCAGTTTTGTGTTTTCTGGCATGGCTCTGATCATATTAACTCAGAACTGTTGCAAACATGACTTTAACACTCATTTCATGTTCCTGGGATAGCTTGTGTTTCAGAAAACAGCTTTATTGATGAACTCATGTTCCTGTCAGTTTTGTGTTTTCTGGATGGCTCTGATCATATTAACTCAGAACTGTTGCAAACATGACTTTAACACTCATTTCATGTTCCTGGGATAGCTTGTGTTTCAGAAAACAGCTTTTATTGATGAACTCATGTTCCTGTCAGTTTTGTGTTTTCTGGGATGGCTCTGATCATATTAACTCAGAACTGTTGCAAACATGACTTTAACACTCATTTCATGTTCCTGGAATAGCTTGTGTTTCAGAAAACAGCTTTTATTGATGAACTCATGTTCCTGTCAGTTTTTGTTTTCTGGCATGGCTCTGATCATAATAACTCAGAACTGTTGCAAACATGACTTTAACACTCATTTCATGTTCCTGGGATAGCTTTTGTTTCAGAAAACAGCTTTTATTGAAAAACTCATGTTCCTGTCAGTTTTGTGTTTTCTGGGATGGCTCTGATCATATAACTCAGAACTGTTGCAAACATGACTTTAACACTCATTTCATGTTCCTGGATAGCTTTTGTTTCAGAAAACAGCTTTTATTGAAAACTCATGTTCCTGTCAGTTTTGTGTTTTCTGGATGGCTCTGATCATATTAACTCAGAACTGTTGCAAACATGACTTTAACACTCATTTCATGTTCCTGGAATAGCTTGTGTTTCAGAAAACAGCTTTTATTGATGAACTCATGTTCCTGTCAGTTTTGTGTTTTCTGGCATGGCTCTGATCATATTAACTCAGAACTGTTGCAAACATGACTTTAACACTCATTTCATGTTCCTGGGATAGCTTGTGTTTCAGAAAACAGCTTTTATTGAAAAACTCATGTTCCTGTCAGTTTTGTGTTTTCTGGCATGGCTCTGATCATATAACTCAGAACTGTTGCAAACATGACTTTAACACTCATTTCATGTTCCTGGGATAGCTTGTGTTTCAGAAAACAGCTTTTATTGATAAACTCATGTTCCTGTCAGTTTTGTGTTTTCTGGGATGGCTCTGATCATATTAACTCAGAACTGTTGCAAACATGACTTTAACACTCATTTCATGTTCCTGGGATAGCTTGTGTTTCAGAAAACAGCTTTTATTGAGAAACTCATGTTCCTGTCAGTTTTGTGTTTTCTGGCATGGCTCTGATCATATTAACTCAGAACTGTTGCAAACATGACTTTAACACTCATTTCAGTTCCTGGGATAGCTTGTGTTTCAGAAAACAGCTTTTATTGATAACTCATGTTCCTGTCAGTTTTTTGTTTTCTGGGATGGCTCTGATCATATTAACTCAGAACTGTTGCAAAATGACTTTAACACTCATTTCATGTTCCTGAATAGCTTGTGTTTCAGAAAACAGCTTTTATTGATGAACTCATGTTCCTGTCAGTTTTGTGTTTTCTGGCATGGCTCTGATCATATTAACTCAGAACTGTTGCAAAAATGACTTTAACACTCATTTCATGTTCCTGGAATAGCTTGTGTTTCAGAAAACAGCTTTTATTGATGAACTCATGTTCCTGTCAGTTTTTTGTTTTCTGGCATGGCTCTGATCATATAACTCAAAACTGTTGCAAACATGACTTTAACACTCATTTCATGTTCCTGGAATAGCTTGTGTTTCAGAAAACAGCTTTTATTGATGAACTCATGTTCCTGTCAGTTTTGTGTTTTCTGGATGGCTCTGATCATATTAACTCAGAACTGTTGCAAAAATGACTTTAACACTCATTTCATGTTCCTGGAATAGCTTGTGTTTCAGAAAACAGCTTTTATTGATGAACTCATGTTCCTGTCAGTTTTTGTTTTCTGGCATGGCTCTGATCATAATAACTCAGAACTGTTGCAAACATGACTTTAACACTCATTTCATGTTCCTGGAATAGCTTGTGTTTCAGAAAACAGCTTTTATTGATGAACTCATGTTCCTGTCAGTTTTGTGTTTTCTGGCATGGCTCTGATCATATTAACTCAAAACTGTTGCAAACATGACTTTAACACTCATTTCATGTTCCTGGAATAGCTTGTGTTTCAGAAAACAGCTTTTATTGATGAACTCATGTTCCTGTCAGTTTTGTGTTTTCTGGGATGGCTCTGATCATATTAACTCAGAACTGTTGCAAACATGACTTTAACACTCATTTCATGTTCCTGGAAAGCTTGTGTTTCAGAAAACAGCTTTTATTGATGAACTCATGTTCCTGTCAGTTTTTTGTTTTCTGGCATGGCTCTGATCATAATAACTCAGAACTGTTGCAAACATGACTTTAACACTCATTTCATGTTCCTGGGATAGCTTTTGTTTCAGAAAACAGCTTTTATTAAAAACTCATGTTCCTGTCAGTTTTGTGTTTTCTGGGATGGCTCTGATCATATTAACTCAGAACTGTTGCAAACATGACTTTAACACTCATTTCATGTTCCTGGAATAGCTTGTGTTTCAGAAAACAGCTTTTATTGATAAACTCATGTTCCTGTCAGTTTTGTGTTTTTTGGGATGGCTCTGATCATAATAACTCAGAACTGTTGCAAACATGACTTTTAACACTCATTTCAGCTTCCTGGGATAGCTTTTGTTTCAGAAAACAGCTCTTATTGAAAAACTCATGTTCCTGTCAGTTTTTTGTTTTCTGGCATGGCTCTGATCATATTAACTCAGAACTTTTGCAAAAATGACTTTAACACTCATTTCATGTTCCTGAGATAGCTTTGTTTCAGAAAACAGCTTTTATTAAAAACTCATGTTCCTGTCAGTTTTGTGTTTTCTGGGATGGCTCTGATCATATTAACTCAGAACTGTTGCAAAAATGACTTTAACACTCATTTCATGTTCCTGGAATAGCTTGTGTTTCAGAAAACAGCTTTTATTGATGAACTCATGTTCCTGTCAGTTTTTGTTTTCTGGCATGGCTCTGATCATATTAACTCAAAACTGTTGCAAAATGACTTTAACACTCATTTCATTCCTGGAATAGCTTGTGTTTCAGAAAACAGCTTTTATTGATGAACTCATGTTCCTGTCAGTTTTTTGTTTTCTGGCATGGCTCTGATCATAGTAACTCAAAACTGTTGCAAACATGACTTTAACACTCATTTCATGTTCCTGGAATAGCTTGTGTTTCAGAAAACAGCTTTTATTGATGAACTCATGTTCCTGTCAGTTTTGTGTTTTCTGGGATGGCTCTGATCATATTAACTCAGAACTTTGCAAAATGACTTTAACACTCATTTCATGTTCCTGGAAAAGCTTGTGTTTCAGAAAACAGCTTTTATTGATGAACTCATGTTCCTGTCAGTTTTTGTTTTCTGGCATGGCTCTGATCATAATAACTCAGAACTGTTGCAAACATGACTTTAACACTCATTTCATGTTCCTGGAATAGCTTGTGTTTCAGAAAACAGCTTTTATTGATGAACTCATGTTCCTGTCAGTTTTGTGTTTTCTGGCATGGCTCTGATCATAGTAACTCAAAACTGTTGCAAACATGACTTTAACACTCATTTCAGTTCCTGGATAGCTTGTGTTTCAGAAAACAGCTTTTATTGATGAACTCATGTTCCTGTCAGTTTTTTGTTTTCTGGCATGGCTCTGATCATAATAACTCAGAACTGTTGCAAACATGACTTTAACACTCATTTCATGTTCCTGGAAAGCTTGTGTTTCAGAAAACAGCTTTTATTGATGAACTCATGTTCCTGTCAGTTTTGTGTTTTCTGGCATGGCTCTGATCATATTAACTCAAACTGTTGCAAACATGACTTTAACACTCATTTCAGTTCCTGGATAGCTTGTGTTTCAGAAAACAGCTTTATTGATGAACTCATGTTCCTGTCAGTTTTTGTTTTCTGGCATGGCTCTGATCATATTAACTCAGAACTGTTGCAAACATGACTTTAACACTCATTTCATGTTCCTGGGATAGCTTTGTTTCAGAAAACAGCTTTTATTGAAAAACTCATGTTCCTGTCAGTTTTGTGTTTTCTGGGATGGCTCTGATCATATTAACTCAGAACTGTTGCAAACATGACTTTAACACTCATTTCATGTTCCTGGAATAGCTTGTGTTTCAGAAAACAGCTTTTATTGATGAACTCATGTTCCTGTCAGTTTTGTGTTTTCTGGATGGCTCTGATCATAATAACTCAGAACTGTTGCAAACATGACTTTAACACTCATTTCAGTTCCTGGGATAGCTTGTGTTTCAGAAAACAGCTTTTATTGAAAAACTCATGTTCCTGTCAGTTTTTTGTTTTCTGGCATGGCTCTGATCATATTAACTCAGAACTGTTGCAAACATGACTTTAACACTCATTTCATGTTCCTGGGATAGCTTTTGTTTCAGAAAACAGCTTTATTGAAAAACTCATGTTCCTGTCAGTTTTGTGTTTTCTGGGATGGCTCTGATCATATTAACTCAGAACTGTTGCAAACATGACTTTAACACTCATTTCATGTTCCTGGAATAGCTTGTGTTTCAGAAAACAGCTTTTATTGATGAACTCATGTTCCTGTCAGTTTTGTGTTTTCTGGCATGGCTCTGATCATATTAACTCAAAACTGTTGCAAACATGACTTTAACACTCATTTCATGTTCCTGGAATAGCTTGTGTTTCAGAAAACAGCTTTTATTGATGAACTCATGTTCCTGTCAGTTTTTGTTTTCTGGCATGGCTCTGATCATATTAACTCAAAACTGTTGCAAACATGACTTTAACACTCATTTCATGTTCCTGGAATAGCTTGTGTTTCAGAAAACAGCTTTTATTGATGAACTCATGTTCCTGTCAGTTTTGTGTTTTCTGGGATGGCTCTGATCATATTAACTCAGAACTGTTGCAAAAATGACTTTAACACTCATTTCATGTTCCTGGAAAGCTTGTGTTTCAGAAAACAGCTTTTATTGATGAACTCATGTTCCTGTCAGTTTTTTGTTTTCTGGCATGGCTCTGATCATAATAACTCAGAACTGTTGCAAACATGACTTTAACACTCATTTCATGTTCCTGGAATAGCTTGTGTTTCAGAAAACAGCTTTTATTGATGAACTCATGTTCCTATCAGTTTTGTGTTTTCTGGCATGGCTCTGATCATAGTAACTCAAAACTGTTGCAAACATGACTTTAACACTCATTTCATGTTCCTGGAATAGCTTGTGTTTCAGAAAACAGCTTTTATTGATGAACTCATGTTCCTGTCAGTTTTGTGTTTTCTGGGATGGCTCTGATCATATTAACTCAGAACTGTTGCAAACATGACTTTAACACTCATTTCATGTTCCTGGAATAGCTTGTGTTTCAGAAAACAGCTTTTATTGATGAACTCATGTTCCTGTCAGTTTTTTGTTTTCTGGCATGGCTCTGATCATAATACCTCAGAACTGTTGCAAACATGACTTTAACACTCATTTCATGTTCCTGGGATAGCTTTTGTTTCAGAAGACAGCTTATATTAAAAAACTCATGTTCCTGTCAGTTTTGTGTTTTCTGGGATGGCTCTGATCATATTAACTCAGAACTGTTGCAAACATGACTTTAACACTCATTTCATGTTCCTGCAATGGCTTGTGTTTTAGAAAACAGCTTTCATTGATAAACTCATGTTCCTGTCAGTTTTGTGTTTTTTGGGATGGCTCTGATCATAATAACTCAGAACTGTTGCAAACATGACTTTTAACACTCATTTCAGCTTCCTGGGATAGCTTTTGTTTCAGAAAACAGCTTTTTTTTTTAAAACTCATGTTCCTGTCAGTTTTGTGTTTTCTGGCATGGCTCTGATCATATTAACTCAGAACTGTTGCAAAATGACTTTAACACTCATTTCATGTTCCTGATAGCTTTTGTTTCAGAAAACAGCTTTTATTGAAAAACTCATGTTCCTGTCAGTTTTGTGTTTTCTGGATGGCTCTGATCATATTAACTCAGAACTGTTGCAAACATGACTTTAACACTCATTTCATGTTCCTGGAATAGCTTGTGTTTCAGAAAACAGCTTTTATTGATGAACTCATGTTCCTGTCAGTTTTTGTTTTCTGGCATGGCTCTGATCATTAACTCAAAACTGTTGCAAACATGACTTTAACACTCATTTCATGTTCCTGGAATAGCTTGTGTTTCAGAAAACAGCTTTTATTGATGAACTCATGTTCCTGTCAGTTTTTTGTTTTCTGGCATGGCTCTGATCATATAACTCAAAACTGTTGCAAACATGACTTTAACACTCATTTCATGTTCCTGGAATAGCTTGTGTTTCAGAAAACAGCTTTTATTGATGAACTCATGTTCCTGTCAGTTTTGTGTTTTCTGGGATGGCTCTGATCATATTAACTCAGAACTGTTGCAAACATGACTTTAACACTCATTTCATGTTCCTGGAAAGCTTGTGTTTCAGAAAACAGCTTTTATTGATGAACTCATGTTCCTGTCAGTTTTTTTGTTTTCTGGCATGGCTCTGATCATAATAACTCAGAACTGTTGCAAACATGACTTTAACACTCATTTCATGTTCCTGGAATAGCTTGTGTTTCAGAAAACAGCTTTTATTGATGAACTCATGTTCCTGTCAGTTTTGTGTTTTCTGGGATGGCTCTGATCATATTAACTCAGAACTGTTGCAAACATGACTTTAACACTCATTTCATGTTCCTGGAATAGCTTGTGTTTCAGAAAACAGCTTTTATTGATGAACTCATGTTCCTGTCAGTTTTTGTTTTCTGGCATGGCTCTGATCATATTAACTCAGAACTGTTGCAAACATGACTTTAACACTCATTTCAGCTTCCTGGATAGCTTGTGTTTCAGAAAACAGCTTTTATTGATGAAACTCATGTTCCTGTCAGTTTTTTGTTTTCTGGCATGGCTCTGATCATAATAACTCAGAACTGTTGCAAACATGACTTTAACACTCATTTCATGTTCCTGGAATAGCTTGTGTTTCAGAAAACAGCTTTTATTGATGAACTCATGTTCCTGTCAGTTTTGTGTTTTCTGGGATGGCTCTGATCATATTAACTCAGAACTGTTGCAAACATGACTTTAACACTCATTTCATGTTCCTGGATAGCTTGTGTTTCAGAAAACAGCTTTTATTGATGAACTCATGTTCCTGTCAGTTTTTGTTTTCTGGCATGGCTCTGATCATATTAACTCAGAACTGTTGCAAACATGACTTTAACACTCATTTCATGTTCCTGGGATAGCTTTTGTTTCAGAAAACAGCTTTTATTGAAAAACTCATGTTCCTGTCAGTTTTGTGTTTTCTGGGATGGCTCTGATCATATTAACTCAGAACTGTTGCAAAAATGACTTTAACACTCATTTCATGTTCCTGGATAGCTTGTGTTTCAGAAAACAGCTTTTATTGATGAACTCATGTTCCTGTCAGTTTTGTGTTTTCTGGATGGCTCTGATCATATTAACTCAGAACTGTTGCAAACATGACTTTAACACTCATTTCATGTTCCTGGGATAGCTTGTGTTTCAGAAAACAGCTTTTATTGAGAACTCATGTTCCTGTCAGTTTTGTGTTTTCTGGCATGGCTCTGATCATATTAACTCAGAACTGTTGCAAACATGACTTTAACACTCATTTCAGCTTCCTGGATAGCTTGTGTTTCAGAAAACAGCTTTTATTGATAAACTCATGTTCCTGTCAGTTTTGTGTTTTCTGGGATGGCTCTGATCATATTAACTCAGAACTGTTGCAAACATGACTTTAACACTCATTTCATGTTCCTGGGATAGCTTTGTGTTTCAGAAAACAGCTTTTATTGATGAACTCATGTTCCTGTCAGTTTTGTGTTTTCTGGGATGGCTCTGATCATATTAACTCAGAACTGTTGCAAACATGACTTTAACACTCATTTCATGTTCCTGGAATAGCTTGTGTTTCAGAAAACAGCTTTTATTGATGAACTCATGTTCCTGTCAGTTTTTGTTTTCTGGCATGGCTCTGATCATAATAACTCAGAACTGTTGCAAACATGACTTTAACACTCATTTCATGTTCCTGGAATAGCTTGTGTTTCAGAAAACAGCTTTTATTGATGAACTCATGTTCCTGTCAGTTTGTGTGTTTCTGGCATGGCTCTGATCATAGTAACTCAAAACTGTTGCAAACATGACTTTAACACTCATTTCAGCTTCCTGGATAGCTTTGTTTCAGAAAACAGCTTTATTGATGAACTCATGTTCCTGTCAGTTTTTGTTTTCTGGCATGGCTCTGATCATAATAACTCAGAACTGTTGCAAACATGACTTTAACACTCATTTCATGTTCCTGGAATAGCTTGTGTTTCAGAAAACAGCTTTTATTGATGAACTCATGTTCCTGTCAGTTTTGTGTTTTCTGGCATGGCTCTGATCATATTAACTCAGAACTGTTGCAAACATGACTTTAACACTCATTTCATGTTCCTGGATAGCTTGTGTTTCAGAAAACAGCTTTTATTGATGAACTCATGTTCCTGTCATTTTTGTTTTCTGGCATGGCTCTGATCATATTAACTCAGAACTGTTGCAAACATGACTTTAACACTCATTTCAGTTCCTGGGATAGCTTGTGTTTCAGAAAACAGCTTTTATTAAAAAACTCATGTTCCTGTCAGTTTTGTGTTTTCTGGGATGGCTCTGATCATATTAACTCAGAACTGTTGCAAACATGACTTTAACACTCATTTCATGTTCCTGGAATAGCTTGTGTTTCAGAAAACAGCTTTATTGATGAACTCATGTTCCTGTCAGTTTTTGTTTTCTGGCATGGCTCTGATCATAATAACTCAGAACTGTTGCAAACATGACTTTAACACTCATTTCATGTTCCTGGGATAGCTTTTGTTTCAGAAAACAGCTTTTATTGAAAAACTCATGTTCCTGTCAGTTTTGTGTTTCTGGGATGGCTCGATCATATTAACTCAGAACTGTTGCAAACATGACTTTAACACTCATTTCATGTTCCTGGATAGCTTTGTTTCAGAAAACAGCTTTTATTTAAAAACTCATGTTCCTGTCAGTTTTGTGTTTTCTGGGATGGCTCTGATCATATTAACTCAGAACTGTTGCAAAATGACTTTAACACTCATTTCATGTTCCTGGAATAGCTTGTGTTTCAGAAAACAGCTTTTATTGATGACTCATGTTCCTGTCAGTTTTGTGTTTTCTGGCATGGCTCTGATCATATAACTCAAAACTGTTGCAAACATGACTTTAACACTCATTTCATGTTCCTGGGATAGCTTGTGTTTCAGAAAACAGCTTTTATTGAAAAACTCATGTTCCTGTCACTTTTTGTTTTCTGGCATGGCTCTGATCATAATAACTCAGAACTGTTGCAAACATGACTTTAACACTCATTTCAGTTCCTGGGATAGCTTGTGTTTCAGAAAACAGCTTTTATTGATGAACTCATGTTCCTGTCAGTTTGTGTTTTCTGGGATGGCTCTGATCATATTAACTCAGAACTGTTGCAAAAATGACTTTAACACTCATTTCATGTTCCTGGGATAGCT
>JAOTQM010000220.1:0-53821 GCA_026939265.1 Oreonectes daqikongensis | reverse complement strand
TAACTACTCTGAGAATCCTTTTTATGGCAGAAAACTTTTTTTAAAAGTTTTTAAAGAAGATTTTACTTACCCTCTAAAAGGATGAATTTGAGATTGCCAATCCTCTTGGCACTTCCAAAAAGAAAACACAAGATGTTTAGTGTTTACTGGGTCCTTGCCAATCTTCCCTCAAAGTATCGGTCTTCTCTTCAGGCTTGCAATCTTATGCAAAGCCAGTTTAGTAAAACAGTATTGGTATAAAGAGGTCCTATACCCTCTTGTTCGAGACCTGAAAACCTTAGAGACGCATGGCATTTTTGTAGAGCCATTAGGAGAATCTGTAAGGGGGACTGTGCTCTGTGTGTCTGCTGATAACCTTGGTGCCCATTCCTTGGCAGGATTCCAAGAGAGTTTTATTGTGGAACACCCCTGTCGCTTCTGTATGGTGAAGAAGAGCGAAATCCAGCAGAGAGAAGTACGGACAGGAGCATTTGAAGCCAGGACCGAGCAAAATCATGACAGGCAAGTGGAAGAAATTTTGAAAGATCACAGTTTGATCAGAGAGTATGGTGTGAAAGGTAGTGTTTTCAATGAGCTAGACTATTTTCACACTGTCAATGGTTTAATCAACAAAAAGTACATCATTTTTTGAGCACTTAATCAGAACAATCAAGCAGTTTCCATACAAATTCATTGACAAAACTGATCAGCCTCAAATTATTCCAGCCACATTTGCCTCTAGAGGCACAATTGGTGGCAATGGCCATGAAAATTGGGCACTTCTAAGACTTCTTCCACTCATGATTGGTTTTGATATCCCAGAGAATGATCCATCGTGGGAGATTCTAATGCTTTTGAAAGACATTCTGGAACTGGTGACGTCCTTCAGATTCACGGAGGAAACTATTGATTTCCTTGCGGCTAAAATTTCAGAGCACAGAAGTTTGCTTTTAACAGCATTTCCAAATTTTGCAATGCGTCCCAAACACCATTACATAGAGCATTACCCGCAACTAATACGGATGTATGGGCCCCTAAGAGATGTCTGGACGATGCGCTTCGAAGGCAAGCACAAGTTCTTCAAACAAATTGTTTGTGACACAAAAAATTTCAAAAATGTCTCTCAAACAGGGGGGAGCCAGCGGGCTAGGACCGGGATGGCAGCATAACAGAGAAGCTCAGAGAAACCGTGCACAAATTAAAATAAAACCCCTTATACATGTGATAAATCTTTGAACAAAGCATTGGCGTTGATATGTCAAAACCTTCGGCAACTAAACAGTGTGACATCTTTACTCGAGCGCGCAAGACCAGCGTTAAAACAACTTTATCGAGCGCGTCGAGTGAAGTGGAAGCTAGCCACATGGATAGCTTAGCCGAAGTCTTACACGAACTGACATGACTGATTCGATGGCCGCCCTGGAAAGTAAGTTTCGGATGTACAACGAGAAGTCTCTTCTAATGCCGTACGTATTGAGGAAGCGGAAGTCCGCATACATGATACAGAAAAAAACACTTGAAAAAACAGAAACCGCACTTGACTCGGCCATCAAACGAATTGCTTATCTCGAATCAAAGACTGATGACTTGGAGAACCGGGGCAGAAGGAAGAACCTCCGGCTCTATGGCATTCGAGAGGGCGCTGAGGGTCGCAAAACTCTCTTGGAATTTATAAACGAGATGTTGACACAATGGCTGGGACTGGGCCCGGACAAATCATTTACTTTAGAGTGGGTTCATCGCACATTAGCATCTGGGAGGCCAAACCAAAACAGAGCAATACTCATACGCTTCTTAAAATTCCAGGACAAGGAGTTTGTTTACCGTGAATCGAGGCGGCGAGATATTACGCACGACGGGGTAAAGATATCCTTTGCGCAGGACCTCTCGGCGGAAACGGTATGGATTCAACGGGGATTCAATGCTGTCACGAAGCTGTTTGTGGATATCAGCGCTTTCCGTGGATTTCAGCATAACCCCTGCAAGCTTCGAGTGTTATACAATGGCAAGATTCATCTCTTCTCAGCGCCGCAAGAAGCCGAAGAATTCTACAAAAAAAAATCTAGTCAACGTAGAATCTACAGAATTTAGCATCATGCAGAATGTTTAAACGTCAAGACGTGGACATTAGCGAACTTTTGTTGAGTATGCCTAACGTTACTACCGTTATGCTGTATATGATTCGCTGCATGGGTGGCAGTGGGTCTGACTTTGTTTTATAGACCTAGTTTGTAGAATGTGTACAGGGCAAAGAGGTATTGTTTTGATGTAGTTAAATTATACTTTCTATTTTCTTACAGTTAAAAGTGGGGAAATCAGTATTTTAAGTTGAACGTGCGCGGTTAACAAGTGTTGTGCTCGGTTGAGATTTTGGGTTGAGATACGCTGGCTAGTTGCTTCTCAAATTTTTGTGGATCAGCGTCCCTCAGGTTTTGAATTAAAGGGAGGGGGGTGGCATTTCAGTTGAAAATGCCGTGGGTTAATGTTGAACAGTTCGGGGTTCAGAGTATGTATGTGTGGGCAAGGAGAGAGATTCGTTTACACTTAAATCCTTTTTATTTTTTTATATATATATATATGTTTACAATATGGTATGATGATTTATGGATAAAAATCTATCAGATATTAAAATTACAAGTTGGAATGTCCATGGACTTAGAAAATTGGCCAAATTGAAACAAGTATTGAATTAGGTTAAAATACCTTAAATCTAAAATATTTTTTTTACAAGAATCACACTTGGCTACATCAGATATACACTGCTTGAGTAAAAGATGGCCAGGCCAAGTATTTCATTCAACTTACAATAGTTATGCAGGGGCGTAGTTATACTTATTCATAGATCATTGCCTTTTCAAGTTACAAAACTATACAGGACCCTTCTGGCAGATATATTATTGTTCAGGGGAGCATCTTGACACAAAAGTTAAATTTTATAAATATTTATGGCCCAAACAATGACACCCCATTATTTTTTGAGACATTATTTCTAACTGTGTCTACCTTGGAGGGATTTAATATTATTGGAGGAGACTTTAACTGTACCCTTGATCCGGTATTAGACCGATCTACCCAAATTGATACAACCCACATGCAAACTAGAAAAATAATGATTGACTACATGAAGGACCTTAGATTAATTGAAATTTGGAGAATGTTAAACCCCCAAAAAAGAGAATATTCATGTTATTCAAGTTCCTATAAAACTCACTCACGTATTGATTATTTTATTATCTCTTCAGAATTAGTGTCTAACATAAAATATAATAGTTTAGTCATTAGTGACCATGCAGCAGTAACTATGGAAATATATTTGGGTAGATTTCAACATTGTTCTAGATGGAGGTTGCAAACATATCTGTTACAAGACCCAGTATTTATTACATTTGTTGAAAATTGTATTGGTAAATATTTTGTACTTAATACAAATGAAACTACAGCCAGCATCCGATGGGAAGCATTTAAGGCTTACATAAGAGGTGAAATTATTAGTTATACAAGTGCTAAAGCCTAAACAATATAGTAAAAAATTACGAATATTAGAGGATCAAATTAAAAAAGTGGAAATTGACATTGTTGACGACCCTGAGAAATTACATGATCTAACCATCATGAGAGCTAACTATGATAAGTTAACAACTGAAAAAGTGGCAAAAAGCTTAATGTGGACTAAGCAAGCATACTATGACCAGGGGGAAAAAGCAGGTAAGCTATTGGCGTGGAGGATTAGGAAAATGCAATCGGAAAGAATAATTAACTCTATAAAGCTGAAATCCGGTAATTTAACTATGGACCCAATAGAAATAAATAACCAGTTTAGGGACTTTTATCAAAAGTTATATAAACCAAAATATAGGGCAAAAAATAAAACTGCACAGAAATCATTTCTTGATCATTTACAATTCCAAACTATATCAGAAGATGAGAAAACAGCATTAGACAGCCCGATATCAATAGCAGATCTTAGTGAAGCTATAGAAGTTATTAACAGTGGTAAAGCACCAGGACCAGACGGGCTTTCGATAGAGTTCTACAAAACTACGATATGTATGAAGAATCATTTGTTATTGGAACGCTCCCAGAATCATTAAGACTGGCTATAATAACTTTATTGTTAAAACCAAATAAGCCCCCAACTGAATGTTTGTCTTACAGGCCAATTAGCTTAATGGGATGTGATACAAAAATACTTTGTAAAGCGCTTGCTAAAAGACTAGATAAACACCTTTCCCAGTTAATTAATGACGATCAACAAAGCTTTATACTAAACAGACAAGGTTATCATAATATCAGAAGGGTCTTGGATGTATTACACGAGAGACACAATGAAAAAGATACAGTAATGTTATCGGTGGATGCATGTCAAGCCTTTGACCGGATAGAATGGGACTATCTTTTTGATGGTTTTCCAAGATTTGGACTAGGCGAAATTTTTTAAAAGTGGATTCGACTGTTATATGTGGACCCAGCCGTTGAGATTCTAACTAATAATACTATTTCAAGTTCATTTAATTTGCAGCGATCCACCCGTCAGGGATGCCCTCTGTCCCCGTTATTGTTTGTGTTGGCAATTGAACCTCTAGCGATGGCTGTAAGAGCGCATACAGGAATATCAGGCATCACAATTGGGGAGAAAGATCATCGTATTTCCTTATTTGCAGATAACATACTACTTTTCACATTTTTAAGAAAAAATATTATTCCTAAATTGATGAGAATAATTGAGACTTTTGGAAAATTTTTCGGATATAAAATAAACAATTCCAAATCAGTATTACTGTTCCTTAATAAACAAGAAAGACATAGTCCAATAATTAATACCCCGTTTATGACAACTACAGATGGCTTTAGATATTTAGGTGTCAAGATCACTCCCAACATTAGTGACATAATCTCAACGAACTATGATCCCCTGGTGGAAAAGGTTACTGAATCATTGAAAAAATGGTCAAGTTTACCAATATCGATGATTGGATGAATTAATATAATCAAAATGTCTATTTTACCCAAATTTTTATATCTTTTTCAAACACTCCCATTGCCATTACCAAATATATTTTATGATAACCTTAACAAATTAATTGCTCAATTTATTTGGAATGACAGAAAAGCTAGGCTTCGCCTTAAACTGTTACACTTACCCTATGAAAGGGGAGGGCTTCAACTTCCCAATTTCAAATGGTATTATATGGCTGCCCAACTGACCTCAGCATTAAATTATTTCCGTACAACACCCCCTGCCTGGGTAGACATTGAACAAAAGTCCATCCCAGATATACCATTAAAAACCTATCTCTACTCCTCGGATGTGAAGTCATTAAAAAAGGATACAAAAAAACCTTTACTTAAAAACACTGTTTCAGTCTGGCATGATGCACATAAACATATAGGTGATATGCCGAGATTGTCACAGTTTACTCCTATTTGGGGCAATAAACAATTTATACCTGGTAATAAAGATGGTGGATTTAAGTTGGGGAATATAAGTGGCATTCAGAAAATTATGGATTTATATGAAGATGGGGTTCTACTTTCTTTTGATCAGATATGTCAGAAATATGGAATTCCCAAAAAGCATTTTTTTTTATATTTACAGTTGAAAAGCTACATGTCCTCAAAAGAAGAACTGATAAGCAGTATACCACCTTTATCAAAATTAGAGAAAATAACTAAGGGTCTAAGGTAAGGTAAGGGTCATGTATCTGTGTATTACAACTTACTGGTTAAACACAGTACTGAATCAACATTGGATAAATTAAATGCCTGGAAAATTGATATAGAAGAAGACATAGATGAAGCAGATTGGAATGATGCATGTCTTGAAGCACAAACACAGACAATAAATACAAGATTCAAATTGCTTCAATATAAATGGTTAATGAGAACATATATAACACCTGTCAAACTTCACCACATGTACACTAATGTTCCAGATGTTTGTTCTAAATGTATGGATGATAAGGGTACATTGTATCATTGTCTTTGGGAATGTCCCAAAATTCTGAACTTCTGGAAGGAGGTTATAAAATATATGTCAGATATGTTTGAAATTCAAATTCCTTTGAATGCAAAACTTTGCATACTTGGAATATATCCAGTGAACTTTAGACAATCATCAAGACAGAATAAATGTGTTGATTTTGGACTTCTTCAAGCCAGAAGAGTGATTGCATTAGGTTGGAAGAGTATGGACGCTCCATCTATAAAAAGGTGGAAAAAGGAGATAGCAAATTGTATTGGTCTGGAGAGGTTAACTTACATTGCTAAAGGCAAGCTGAAAGACTTTGATCTGCTGTGGGAGTCATTCATAAATATTTTGTGATATATATATATATATATATATATATCACTATTTTTTTATTTTTATTATTATTATTATTTTATTTTTTTCAGAAGTGTAAACGCGTATTTGTACATGAAAAAGGTGTATGCTTGTGTACCTGTTCCAGTGTTATTTTGTCTAATGGATGTGTGGATGTAAAATGAGAAAATAATAAAGAAAAGGGAAAAAAATAGTACTGCTGATGAATGACACCACAAATGTCACCACTTTTCTTAGAAGTCAGACTTATGGTTTTAATTAGAAATGCAGTTTAAGAAGAGGGTATTTTGATATCATTAAAAATTATTTTAATGCAGAAAAAAAAAAGAATGTCTCTCAAACTCTGGCAGTCCGTCATCAAAGAATGATCGCATACCACATGGATGCACAGTCATTTTTTAAACCTTCTGTGCAGATAGAAAAAGTTGCAGTGACACTGATTTCATCTTTTCCTGAAAGTATTCAGAGGGTTCTTCAACACAATTTTTGTGCTCAAAACACTGTCCTTGTTGCATCCTCAGTGAGCATTGATGGCATTAAATACTGTCCAGATGTAGTTGTATCTGCTGGCGCCTGTTCAGGTCTGCCTGATTTCAGGCAAATTGTTAAAATTGTTGTCATCAACACAGATGTTTTGTTTGTGTGCAAACAGCAGACAGCATGGTACTCAGAGCATCTACGTTCCTATGAGCTGTACAGCCATGTACAAGTTATGTCAGTCACTAAGCTGTCTGATTTGAATGACGTATTTCCACTACCAACCTACAAAATACGAGGCAGGACATTTGTTACAGTTAAACATTTTATCTTGTGCTGAATACTGTTTTGGGTCTAATATTGAAATGGCAAGTGACAGATTCATTTATTTTTTTTCATTATTTTTATGCATATCCCCGTGAAGAAGATTTCAGTGATGTTGCATCTGCACTTGTTAAAAAACACCCATGCCTTACTGAACCAGGGTCCTCCACAGGATGGAACGGCTGGAAAAACAGTTTAAAGTTTAAAATGGGTAATTACCGAAGCAAACTACGCCGAGCTGGATGCACAGATGTTCTTATTAACGGGATGAAAAGGGGAAGCCAAGATTCTTCAAGAAGTGTGAAAAGACCGAAACGATTTGAGATTAACTTTCTACCCAATATGCCTGCTGGTGAAGATGAATGCAGCATGGAATCAAAACGATTACAACTTGTAGAGGAAATGAAGAAACGTCATCCAAGTTCTACCCTGATATCACAGTACATGGACATTTTCGCAGAGAAGAAAAGAGTTGATTAAAAATGAACCTTCAGTAAAAGACACTCTACAAAGATGGCCAGCGCTCTTCATGGAAAGTCAGGTAATTAACACACAATATCTCTAGTGAACAGAAAAAATAATTTAAGTCTTAATCTGTTGTTTCTTCTACTGTTTTACCTTCATAGATTATTGCAGAGTTCAACAAGCAAAAACCTCAAGCAAGAATTCTACTCAGCCCTTGATTAACATACCTCACGTTTTTTGGAAGTTTTTGAAGCAAAGAAAGGCCCAGTTGGAAAAAAAACTCTCAGAGTTTCTTCTGCAAATGAAGTCAGCAGTAAGTTGTTTTTGAAAGAAAACTGTGAGTCAACTTTTAAGTGATCTGTTCTGACCATTTTAATGTTAATATTTGACAGAACAATGCCGATGTCACTGCTCGGCGGACAGCAGTTCTCTGTGGTCTTGCCAGGGGCGGCGTTGCAGTTGCCATACCCCAGCATTCAGATAAAATAGTTGAAACAAAGTGCATAAAAGATAATTAAAATATATTAAACTGATGTGTACTTGTAGGACAGGCATCGGAAGCATGTGTATTTTAGTGTGTACAAACAACTCACTTTCGTCGACATCTTCGATGGCGTAGTGAGTAAGACGCGTGATACTAGTTTTGACACCATGGAAATTCAGTTTCGAATCCCTGTTTCGCTGAACTTGCTCCTCTACATTTTCACATTTTAGATCATACACAGGCATTTATTTTCAATAAAATGAAGAAACCGCTAAAAAGATGGCTAACAGGGGTTTAGTAATCAAGTGTATGGTAAGCTTAGGGGTAGTGGGGAGGTCTTTAATTTCCCAATTAGTTGGCATCCATTTAATAATTATAATAAATCGAATCATTTACACTCTATTTTTTATTGTATTTCATTTATAATGTACAACAATACTTTGTTTACATTGCTGTGTTGAAACGGAATGGAGTTTAATCATAAGGATCCTTCTTCAGGGTTATGGGTAGTGTAGTTCTTTAATGGTGTTAAATTGGCAGTTATTATTTTTTATTTTAAGATAAAATAATCTCATTTGCCCCAGCCAGATGTATAAATATTGCAAAACAAATAATATTCGTTACGTTATCTGTGAATAATAAAAAAATGAACATTGTACAGAATTAAATTTTTGCGCAGTCGCAGTTTATTGCACTAATCATCCACGCGTTTTTTGGATTTACTAGCTGTGACAGAATTAGCATATAAAACTGCACCGCAACAAGGTAAGACATGTTTTATATTTAATCCTGTTTGCTGATAATTTTATTTAATGGTTGGACTATATTTTAGATTCGTAGTCAATTGACGTAGTCGTTGGTGGGGGGTGGTTATGACAACATGGCTGTAGGTTTGGAGTGATTGTCACACAATGGTAGATGGTTTCGTGAAGTGCTGTGATAATTGCTTTAAGTCTAAATTAGCAGATCTTTTGTTACTACTTTCTTTCAGTTTTGTGGATTCTTCTACATATTTTGGTTATATATGATGTGGTATAATTTATGGTTTCATTACTTTATGGTTCGTTTTTGTATGGCCGGAGTAAATTTTGCCATACCCTAAGTTTTGGTGAAACGCCGCCACTGGGTCTTGCCATCCTTCTTGGGGAGGACACTTCAGACTTCTTTAAAATAGGCTTGTTAAGTATTTTTCTGATTTTATCAATGACCTTGTCACAATGTTATAGGCTCTGTGCAAGCACAACTGTAATTTGCCCATATGCACAAGTTTTATATGGGTCATAGATGAGAAGTTCCCATTTTTGTGTATGCATTACATTTATACAAATTTAATGTTTGTAATAACATTTGCTAAAATCTTGACATTTTGTTGCCCACAAATATATTTTCATGGTTTTGTAACCTAAGAAACAAATCCAATAGACATTCAGTGTGATGCGAAGAGCATGTTTATAGTTAGGTTTTTTTTAAAAAAGGAGATGTTGTGAATCATTGTGGTTAACTTTATTGAATAAGCTCAATGTTTAATCCAACAGATTTATTAACAAGAAATATATGTTCCAAAAATGTGTTCACACCACCATGACAAAGATTTCTTGCTAAAAAGATCAAAATTATTCTTGCTAATTCTCACCCATGCCCTGTTACAATTTTAAGTGTCACTTGAAGATCTATTGAGCAGTTTGGACATTTTAAATGACATATACTTGCGTTTGCATTTGTGGTGTAAGAAAGATCTTAATATTGCTTTTCTTTCTTTTTTTAGGACTGTGATTGTGATCCACCTCAAGTATTAATAGGAATTGGTTTTCAACCCAGTGGTTTGCCATTGGAGGTCGTTAATACTGCAGTCATTTTGGAGGGTGTCATAGCCATGGATGGACTTGAGAATGTTCCACATGCCATGTGTTTGGGCTTATCTATGCTCTGAATATGGAGTACCTTGGACAGCTTAAGAACACTTTTGAGTTCATTCAGAGGGTTTTTCTTTCCCTGGGACACAAATCTCTTAAGCCAAAATAGCAAACACTAAAAAATATTCTGATGGTTTAATCATTTTGTTTTTTGTGTTTCTAATAGCAGAAACAAGACCATTGTTGTAGGTCTGTTGTTGCATATTGTGTTTTATCCATTTAAAATTCATGGTTTAATCAAAATGTGTTCTGCAAGTTTTCGGTGGCAGAGACAAAGCAGTTGTACTGTAGGTCTGTACTTGCGTTTTAGATGTTTTAATCAGTCACCTGTCAAGCAGAATAGAAAAACCAGAACTGCACTCAAGACCATCTTATTGTTGCATTTTGGTTGTTATATCCAGGTTAATGGGTGACTGATTGTTAAGTTTTAAATTAACATTGAAACTCTTTTCTATGTTTGGATCACACCTTATTCTCAAACCAAATAATAATCATATGTTGGATGTTGTGAGGATGCCTTCTGCAGATCTGGGAGCAAAAGAAACCAACAGAGTCAGGAGTAAATCTGGTTCTTAGCTTATTTAATTGTTCAGAAGCATGGCTTTTTATATGGCACAAGAAAACATCTGGAAGTTATCATATGTCCAGGGTCCTATAGTATGACCAAAGAAGGTATGTGCCAACAAGGCATTCCTAGGGCCATCTTCTTACAACAACACATAAAGAATGACCGCTCACCCTAAGACCCTTACTTAGGAGGGCCTGCTGGCTCCCAAGGCTATACATTGTATGCGGGGAATCCAAAATCTAACACTGATTAAAACAAATCCCTTAAGCCCAAATTAAAAAATTAAAGCCGAAGATATGATGTTGTAATCAATGTTTATACACTACTTTACTTAAATATGTGAGGAAACCGATTGCCATATGTTTTTAAGTAAAGTCAACTTATTACATTTTACAGTGTAACCATAATGAGGTTGCGCAACCCCTACGCTTCCTCATAGCAGCTTGTTTAACCGGACGACATGGGTTTCGAGCTGAAGACATACCACAGTAGTCTGGGTTGTCCAGGATTAGAAGTCTTGCAGACGAGGGTTCCAGATATCAAGAAGTCAAACTTTATTTGCTCGAGCCAACAAAGTGAGATGCACTGAGTACAATAGATTAGATTAGATTCGATTCAACTTTATTGTCATTACACATGTACAAGTACAAGGCAACGAAATGCAGTTTGGGTCTAACCAGAAGTGCAATAGCAGCAAGTGCAGGATATACATTGGTTGCATAAGTTACATATACCCAATACCCAACACTTCCAAAATTACAGTGCTTTTGCTACATCTTTTATACAGATTTTTCAGGGCGTTCTCACATCACCCACCAATCATATTTACATGATGTAATTCTTCACCAATCACATTTCACATGATGTAACCTTTTTCCCATTAGTTCGTCCCCTTAGCACCTGCAACCATTAAATCTTAGTCTTCCTTTGTTAAAATCTGTGGCCGGCAATCATGCGCTTCTCCCCAATCCTTCCTACGCCTTTTCAATGGCGTCTTATCACGTATCCTTGAAGCATGATTCTAGCTGACTCTGGATTTCGTGCACTTTGCTCAATGTTATCTAGTGTGTGTGTTTTACTGATTTAAACAAATTAAAATATATTCTGTGTACATGGCATACGTGCAGTACGTGTTTCGTGCTCTCATGTGCTCTACTTGAGGCCTACATTTGGCCTATAACAAGTGTGCATAAAGTGACTGTTATATCAGTGAATTCAGTGAGTATGCATATTATAATGATATGAATTATAAACAGTGAATATAAAATAACTACCATATCATAGAAAAACCACCATAGTGGTTAACATGTCAACAGCTGATATGGAATCAACTGGCAATACGAAAGAGTATCGGCTTGAATATTCCCCTGCCCTATGATCGGCCCGAGGTTATCTTGAGTCACCAAAGAGACCGGGCCTGCCACCCGAGGGCCGGCTGACCCGGTTGGGTTTTGGGGCTGATAAATGCACGTATCCCGTGGGCCCCCGCGAGGGTCACCGGTGTCGGACCGCTGGATCGAGACGGGTCTTCTAGGTCTTCCACGTAGGGTGTTCGGGCGGGGCGGGCCGGGCCCCCCTGGAGGCAGAAGCGTGTGGCGGGGAGGGACCGACTGCCCAAAGCGGTCGCGAGGACCGGGCAGAGCCCTACCCCTGGCGCTCGAGGGTTTCCGATTGACCAGCGCTGGCACTAGCCAGCCGAGTTTTTGCCGATACGCCTTTGACCCGTGGACTTTCGGGTAGCGGTGAGTTCCAGTCCGTGTTCGCCCGGGGGTGTGATTTTGCGTGTCGGAAGGGCGCCCCCCGGCACCAGCTCCAGACCGCACCAGCTCCAGAGACCTCTTCAGAGAGTCTCTCTTATATACGGGATGACACCCGTCTGACATAGTCATAGCCGGATTACTTTTGGATTTTTTTGTCTGAGGTGCCCAAGCTCAGAGATCCGTGGCCGCTTTCATCACTCATGTTCGGCCACTTTCGCCCAGTCACCGTGCTTCTGCATGAGCTCCAGGAAACCCATTTTCTTATGGATCTTTTTGTCTGAAGTGCGGAGCTTCAGAGATCCGTGGCCGCCCTCATCACTCATTTTCGGCCACTTTTGCTCGAGCACCGTGCTTCTGCATGAGCTCCAGGAAACCCATTTTCTTATGGATCTTTTTGTCTGAAGTGCGGAGCTTCAGAGATCCGTGGCCGCTCTCGTCACCCGTTCTCGGCCTCTCGAAGCCGGGCACCCGTGAGGCTGCCCTGAGCTCCGGATGTCGTTCCATAGGAGGCTGAGGGAGCTCCTCAGCACTCGTATCCGTCCGAGGAGCACCGTCCCGGGCCTTGGAGAGCCGCCGCGCGCCCGCTGGAACCAGCTGGAACTCAGCGGGACACGACGGCACTCGTATCCGCCCGAGGAGTACCGTCCCGGCCTTGGTAATGCGCCGCGCGCCCGCTGGAACCAGCCGGAACTCAGCGGGACACGACGGCACTCGTATCCGTCCGAGGAGCACCGTCCCGGGCCTTGGAGAGCCGCCGCGCGCCAGCTGGAACTCAGCGGGACACGACGGCACTCGTATCCGCCCGAGGAGCACCATCCCGGCCTTGGTAAAGCGCCGCGCGCCAGCTGGAACTCAGCGGGACACGACAGCACTCGTATCCGCCCGAGGAGCACCGTCCCGGGCTTGGAGAGCCGCCGCGCGCCCGCTGGAACCAGCCGGAACTCAGCGGGACACAACGGCACTCGTATCCGCCCGAGGAGCACCGTCCCGGCCTTGGTAATGCGCCGCGCGCCCAATGGAACCAGTCGGAACTCAGCGGGACACGACGGCACTCGTATCCGCCTGAGGAGCACCGTCCCGGGCATGGGAAACCACGACGGGCTGCGAGGGCCTGGAGATCGACTTAGGTTTTGGAGAGAGAGCTCTCTCCTATATACGGGATGACACCCGTCTGACGTAGTCATAGCGGGATTACTTGTGGATCTCGGGCCTGGAAGACGAAAAAGACCCCGAGGCCGACCGCGGGTGGCGCTGGCACCAGGCGGTCCTATTTTTGGGCGTTTCCGAGGCGCTTTTCGAGCCTCCGAAGCCGGCGAGGCCTCTCCGTGGCCGGCCGCGATCCGCAACCTTCCGCCGGCCGACCGCGCCTCCAGCCTTCCCCCGGACGTCTCTCCGGACCCCGGGGTCGCAGCGGCTCGGGGCCGGCGTCGATGGAGAGGGCTCAGGGAGACCTTTCGATCGAGCCCGGGCACGAGCCACTGAGACCTTCCGGGAGAAACTCGACCCACCCGTCTGCCGTACTCATAGCCGCAAAGCCGCGGAAGTCGGACCCGAGCCGCCAGGCCTTGGCAGGCCGGGAAAGGCGCGCCTTCATCGGATCGCTGAGGCCCGTCGTTAAGGTCCCGTATCGGCGAGACCTTTCGAACGAGCCTAACCACGGGTCCGTGCGACCCTCCCGGGCTGAGATACGAGAGGCAGTGCGGCGCCTTTACGCGGCCGTAACTCGGGCTCCCGAGGTCGGCTCAACTCACGACTCGGTGTCGCTACGGGTCTCCACGCGGGCTTTCCAAAGAGACTAGCCCGACCTCCGTGCGATCCTCCCGGGCTGAGATACGGAGTATGGTCCCTTACTTTCGGGTGCCCGTAGTCGGGTAAACTCACAACTCTATCTCCACACGGGCTTTCCAAAGAGACTAGCCCGACCTCCGTGCGCTTCTCCTGGGCTGAGATACGAGAGGCAGCGCGCCGCAACTCAGGCTCCCGAGGTCGGCTCAACTCACAATTCGGTGTCGCTACGGTCCTCCACACGGGCTTTCGAAAGAGACTAGCCCGACCTCCGTGCGATCCTCCCGGGCTGAGATACGGAGTATGGTCCCTTACCCCCCGGAGCCCGCCTCTCCTGAACCCGAGGTCGGCTCAACTCACAACTCGGTGTCGCTACGGTCCTCCACACGGGCTTTCCAACGAGACCATCCCGGCCTCGGTGCACCTCTCCTGGGCTGAGATCCGGGGGCCGGCTTCGGACGTTCCCACACCGCCCGCGAGCAACCCTGCCCGGCCTCGGGCACCCATCACCGGCCTCTCATCCTCCACCTGGAGGACCCCTCTTCGACCAGGTCCCTTTCCAATTACAGGCCTGAAACTAAAATGAATTTTAGTTCATTCTTTATATTATTATTTTGTGTCACGGACCCCGCTGAATTTTTTTTTCCTTAATGGCCCCCACATGGCAGACCGTTGGGTCCCTTTGGCATGAGACTGTGCTGTGTAAATGCCTTAGTAAGGCCCATACGGTCAAATTTATGTATTTGGTATGTAAACAAACTGTAGAAAATGTGTTCCAGTATAAAAGCTGGAGAAATGTTGCACCAAATGTTGTGAACTTTTCAAAGCTTTCAGGCTTTTTCATGGAGTGTTACACCAAATGTGGTCAACTTTTCAAAGCTTTCAGGCTTTTTCATGGAGTGTTACACCAAATGTGGTCAACTTTTCAAAGCTTTCAGGCTTTTTCATGGAGTGTTGCCGCTTGAACCGGACCCTTTCTTGTTGTAGAGGCTGCATTGTATCAAGACAATAGTTTATATCACTATAAAGGTTAGAATGTAACCTTTGTAAAGAGTCTAAACACGTGGATGTATCTTGTTCACAGCTAGAGAAACAGCTGCTGAAATAGATCATATTTCATTGGTCAAGAAGGCCTGCATGCACATATGTAAACATACAGTAGAAAATGCTTTGCTGTAGAGGCTACATTGTAGCAACACACATATATTTTATATCATTATAAAGCTTAGAATGTAACCTTTCTAATGAGTCTAAACACATGGATGTGTCTTGTTCACAGCTAGAGAAACAGCTGCTGAAATAGATCATATTTCATTGGTCAAGAAGGCCTAGGTGGACATATGTAAACATACAGTAGAAAATGCTTTGCTGTAGAGGCTACATTGTAGAAAAACACACATATTTTATATCATTATAAAGCTTAGAATGTAACCTTTCTAAAGAGTCTAAACACATGGATGTGTCTTGTTCACAGCTAGAGAAACAATTGCTGAAATAGATCATATTTCATTGGTCAAGAAGGCCTGCATGCACATATGTAAACATACAGTAGAAAATGCTTTGCTGTAGAGGCTACATTGTAGCAACACACAAATATTTTATATCATTATAAAGCTTAGAATGTAACCTTTCTAAAGAGTCTAAACACATGGATGTGTCTTGTTCACAGCTAGAGAAACAGCTGCTGAAATAGATCATATTTCATTGGTCAAGAAGGCCTGCATGCACATATGTAAACATACAGTAGAAAATGCTTTGCTGTAGAGGCTACATTGTAGCAACACACACGTATTTTATATCACTATAAAGCTTAGAATGTAACCTTTGTAAAGAGTCTAAACACGTGGATGTATCTTGTTCACAGCTAGAGAAACAATTGCTGAAATAGATCACATTACATTGGTCAAGAAGGCCTAGGTGGACATATGTAAACATACAGTAGAAAATGCTTTGCTGTAGATGCTACATTTTAGCAACATAATAGATCACATTACATTGGTCAAGAAGGCCTAGGTGGACATATGTAAACATACAGTAAAAAATGCTTTGCTGTAGAGGCTACATTGTAGCAACACACACATATTTTATATCATTATAAAGCTTAGAATGTAACCTTTGAAAAGAGTCTAAACACATGGATGTATCTTGTTCACAGCTAGAGAAACAATTGCTGAAATAGATCATATTTCATTGGTCAAGAAGGCCTAGGTGGACATATGTAAACATACAGTAGAAAATGCTTTGCTGTAGAGGCTACATTGTAGCAACACACATATATTTTATATCATTATAAAGCTTAGAATGTAACCTTTCTAATGAGTCTAAACACATGGATGTGTCTTGTTCACAGCTAGAGAAACAGCTGCTGAAATAGATCATATTTCATTGGTCAAGAAGGCCTAGGTGGACATATGTAAACATACAGTAGAAAATGCTTTGCTGTAGAGGCTACATTGTAGCAACACACACATATTTTATATCATTATAAAGCTTAGAATGTAACCTTTCTAAAGAGTCTAAACACATGGATGTGTCTTGTTCACAGCTAGAGAAACAATTGCTGAAATAGATCATATTTCATTGGTCAAGAAGGCCTGCATGCACATATGTAAACATACAGTAGAAAATGCTTTGCTGTAGAGGCTACATTGTAGCAACACACAAATATTTTATATCATTATAAAGCTTAGAATGTAACCTTTCTAAAGAGTCTAAACACATGGATGTGTCTTGTTCACAGCTAGAGAAACAATTGCTGAAATAGATCATATTTCATTGGTCAAGAAGGCCTGCATGCACATATGTAAACATACAGTAGAAAATGCTTTGCTGTAGAGGCTACATTGTAGCAACACACACGTATTTTATATCACTATAAAGCTTAGAATGTAACCTTTGTAAAGAGTCTAAACACGTGGATGTATCTTGTTCACAGCTAGAGAAACAATTGCTGAAATAGATCACATTACATTGGTCAAGAAGGCCTAGGTGGACATATGTAAACATACAGTAGAAAATGCTTTGCTGTAGATGCTACATTTTAGCAACATAATAGATCACATTACATTGGTCAAGAAGGCCTAGGTGGACATATGTAAACATACAGTAAAAAATGCTTTGCTGTAGAGGCTACATTGTAGCAACACACACATATTTTATATCATTATAAAGCTTAGAATGTAACCTTTGAAAAGAGTCTAAACACATGGATGTATCTTGTTCACAGCTAGAGAAACAATTGCTGAAATAGATCATATTTCATTGGTCAAGAAGGCCTAGGTGGACATATGTAAACATACAGTAGAAAATGCTTTGCTGTAGAGGCTACATTGTAGCAACACACACATATTTTATATCATTATAAAGCTTAGAATGTAACCTTTCTAAAGAGTCTAAACACATGGATGTGTCTTGTTCACAGCTAGAGAAACAATTGCTGAAATAGATCATATTTCATTGGTCAAGAAGGCCTGCATGCACATATGTAAACATACAGTAGAAAATGCTTTGCTGTAGAGGCTACATTGTAGCAACACACACGTATTTTATATCACTATAAAGCTTAGAATGTAACCTTTGTAAAGAGTCTAAACACGTGGATGTATCTTGTTCACAGCTAGAGAAACAATTGCTGAAATAGATCACATTACATTGGTCAAGAAGGCCTAGGTGGACATATGTAAACATACAGTAGAAAATGCTTTGCTGTAGATGCTACATTTTAGCAACATAATAGATCACATTACATTGGTCAAGAAGGCCTAGGTGGACATATGTAAACATACAGTAAAAAATGCTTTGCTGTAGAGGCTACATTGTAGCAACACACACATATTTTATATCATTATAAAGCTTAGAATGTAACCTTTGAAAAGAGTCTAAACACATGGATGTATCTTGTTCACAGCTAGAGAAACAATTACTGAAATAGATCATATTTCATTGGTCAAGAAGGCCTAGGTGGACATATGTAAACATACAGTAGAAAATGCTTTGCTGTAGAGGCTACATTGTAGCAACACACACATATTTTATATCATTATAAAGCTTAGAATGTAACCTTTCTAAAGAGTCTAAACACATGGATGTGTCTTGTTCACAGCTAGAGAAACAATTGCTGAAATAGATCATATTTCATTGGTCAAGAAGGCCTGCATGCACATATGTAAACATACAGTAGAAAATGCTTTGCTGTAGAGGCTACATTGTAGCAACACACACATATTTTATATCACTATAAAGCTTAGAATGTAACCTTTCTAAAGAGTCTAAACACATGGATGTGTCTTAAAGGAATTGATTGAAGTGCACCACAGGAGTGGACCTGACTTACATCTATCCCAACATTATCCCTGGCCAATTACAGGCCTGAAACTAAAATGAATTTTAGTTCATTCTTTATATTATTATTTTGTGTCACGGACCCCGCTGAATTTTTTTTTCCTTAATGGCCCCCACATGGCAGACCGTTGGGTCCCTTTGGCATGAGACTGTGCTGTGTAAATGCCTTAGTAAGGCCCATACGGTCGAATTTATGTATTTGGTATGTAAACAAACTGTAGAAAATGTGTTCCAGTATAAAAGCTGGAGAAATGTTGCACCAAATGTTGTGAACTTTTCAAAGCTTTCAGGCTTTTTCATGGAGTGTTACACCAAATGTGGTCAACTTTTCAAAGCTTTCAGGCTTTTTCATGGAGTGTTACACCAAATGTGGTCAACTTTTCAAAGCTTTCAGGCTTTTTCATGGAGTGTTACACCAAATGTGGTCACCTTTTCAAAGCTTTCAGGCTTTTTCATGGAGTGTTGCCGCTTGTACCGGGCCCTTTCTTGTTGTAGAGGCTACATTGTATCAAGACAATAGTTTATATCACTATAAAGGTTAGAATGTAACCTTTGTAAAGAGTCTAAACACGTGGATGTATCTTGTTCACAGCTAGAGAAACAGCTGCTGAAATAGATCATATTTCATTGGTCAAGAAGGCCTGCATGCACATATGTAAACATACAGTAGAAAATGCTTTGCTGTAGAGGCTACATTGTAGCAACACACACATATTTTATATCACTATAAAGCTTAGAACGTAACCTTTCTAAAGAGTCTAAACACATGGATGTGTCTTGTTCACAGCTAGAGAAACAATTGCTGAAATAGATCACATTACATTGGTCAAGAAGGCCTAGGTGGACATATGTAAACATACAGTAGAAAATGCTTTGCTGTAGAGGCTACATTTTAGCAACACACACATATTTTATATCACTATAAAGCTTAGAATGTATCCTTTGATAAGAGTCTAAACACGTGGATGTATCTTGTTCACAGCTAGAGAAACAGCTGCTGAAATAGATCATATTTCATTGGTCAAGAAGGCCTAGGTGGACATATGTAAACATACAGTAGAAAATGCTTTGCTGTAGAGGCTACATTGTAGCAACACACACATATTTTATATCACTATAAAGCTTAGAATGTATCCTTTGATAAGAGTCTAAACACGTGGATGTATCTTGTTCACAGCTAGAGAAACAGCTGCTGAAATAGATCATATTTCATTGGTCAAGAAGGCCTAGGTGGACATATGTAAACATACAGTAGAAAATGCTTTGCTGTAGAGGCTACATTTTAGCAACACACACATATTTTATATCACTATAAAGCTTAGAATGTAACCTTTGATAAGAGTCTAAACACGTGGATGTATCTTGTTCACAGCTAGAGAAACAGCTGCTGAAATAGATCATATTTCATTGGTCAAGAAGGCCTGCATGCACATATGTAAACATACAGTAGAAAATGCTTTGCTGTAGAGGCTACATTGTAGCAACACACACATATTTTATATCATTATAAAGCTTAGAATGTATCCTTTCTAAAGAGTCTAAACACATGGATGTGTCTTGTTCACAGCTAGAGAAACAGCTGCTGAAATAGATCATATTTCATTGGTCAAGAAGGCCTGCATGCACATATGTAAACATACAGTAGAAAATGCTTTGCTGTAGAGGCTACATTGTAGCAACACACACATATTTTATATCATTATAAAGCTTAGAATGTAACCTTTCTAAAGAGTCTAAACACATGGATGTGTCTTGTTCACAGCTAGAGAAACAGCTGCTGAAATAGATCATATTTCATTGGTCAAGAAGGCCTAGGTGGACATATGTAAACATACAGTAGAAAATGCTTTGCTGTAGAGGCTACATTGTGGCAACACACACATATTTTATATCATTATAAAGCTTAGAATGTAACCTTTCTAAAGAGTCTAAACACATGG
The DNA here is from genome assembly GCA_026939265.1 of Oreonectes daqikongensis. Taxonomy (NCBI): domain Eukaryota; kingdom Metazoa; phylum Chordata; class Actinopteri; order Cypriniformes; family Nemacheilidae; genus Oreonectes; species Oreonectes daqikongensis. Next base: position 33,463 of record JAOTQM010000220.1, on the reverse strand, counting down.
ATGTGTCTTGTTCACAGCTAGAGAAACAATTGCTGAAATAGATCATATTTCATTGGTCAAGAAGGCCTGCATGCACATATGTAAACATACAGTAGAAAATGCTTTGCTGTAGAGGCTACATTGAAAGTGAAAAAGTGACCTATTTTTTGTCAGATATGGTGACCCATACCCGAAATGTGACCTCTGCATTTAACCCAACCAGTGAATAGTGAACACACACACTTCAAGTCGTGAACACACATACACCGGGGCAGTGGGCAGCTAACACTGCAGCGCCCGGGGAGCAAACGGGGGTAAGGTGCCTTGCTCAAGGGCACGTCAGTTGTTTCCTGCCGGTACTGAGAATCGAACCGGCAACCTTCTGGTTACGAGTCCGACTCTCTAACCATTAGGCCACAACTGCCCCCAGTAGCAACACACAAATATTTTATATCATTATAAAGCTTAGAATGTAACCTTTCTAAAGAGTCTAAACACATGGATGTGTCTTGTTCACAGCTAGAGAAACAGCTGCTGAAATAGATCATATTTCATTGGTCAAGAAGGCCTGCATGCACATATGTAAACATACAGTAGAAAATGCTTTGCTGTAGAGGCTACATTGTAGCAACACACACATATTTTATATCACTATAAAGCTTAGAATGTAACCTTTGTAAAGAGTCTAAACACGTGGATGTATCTTGTTCACAGCTAGAGAAACAATTGCTGAAATAGATCACATTACATTGGTCAAGAAGGCCTAGGTGGACATATGTAAACATACAGTAGAAAATGCTTTGCTGTAGATGCTACATTTTAGCAACATAATAGATCACATTACATTGGTCAAGAAGGCTTAGGTGGACATATGTAAACATACAATAGAAAATGCTTTGCTGTAGAGGCTACATTTTAGCAACACACACATATTTTATATCATTATAAAGCTTAGAATGAAACCTTTCTAAAGAGTCTAAACAAATGGATGTGTCTTGTTCACAGCTAGAGAAACAATTGCTGAAATAGATCACATTACATTGGTCAAGAAGGCCTAGGTGGACATATGTAAACATACAGTAGAAAATGCTTTGCTGTAGAGGCTACATTTTAGCAACACACACATATTTTATATCACTATAAAGCTTAGAATGTATCCTTTGATAAGAGTCTAAACACGTGGATGTATCTTGTTCACAGCTAGAGAAACAGCTGATGAAATAGATCATATTTCATTGGTCAAGAAGGCCTGCATGCACATATGTAAACATACAGTAGAAAATGCTTTGCTGTAGAGGCTACATTGTAGCAACACACACATATTTTATATCTCTATAAAGCTTAGAATGAAACCTTTCTAAAGAGTCTAAACACATGGATGTGTCTTGTTCACAGCTAGAGAAACAGCTGCTGAAATAGATCATATTTCATTGGTCAAGAAGGCCTGCATGCGCATATGTAAACATACAGTAGAAAATGCTTTGCTGTAGAGGCTACATTGTAGCAACACACACATATTTTATATCATTATAAAGCTTAGAATGAAACCTTTCTAAAGAGTCTAAACACATGGATGTGTCTTGTTCACAGCTAGAGAAACAGCTGCTGAAATAGATCATATTTCATTGGTCAAGAAGGCCTAGGTGGACATATGTAAACATACAGTAGAAAATGCTTTGCTGTAGAGGCTACATTTTAGCAACACACACATATTTTATATCACTATAAAGCTTAGAATGTAACCTTTCTAAAGAGTCTAAACACGTGGATGTATCTTGTTCACAGCTAGAGAAACAGCTGCTGAAATAGATCATATGTCATTGGTCAAGAAGGCCTAGGTGGACATATGTAAACATACAGTAGAAAATGCTTTGCTGTAGAGGCTACATTGTAGCAACACACACATATTTTATATCATTATAAAGCTTAGAATGTAACCTTTGTAAAGAGTCTAAACACGTGGATGTATCTTGTTCACAGCTAGAGAAACAATTGCTGAAATAGATCACATTACATTGGTCAAGAAGGCCTAGGTGGACATATGTAAACATACAGTAGACAATGCTTCGGAGTAGAGGCTAAATTTTAGCAACACACACATATTTTATATCACTATAAAGCTTAGAATGTAACCTTTGAAAAGAGTCTAAACACATGGATGTATCTTGTTCACAGCTAGAGAAACAATTGCTGAAATAGATCACATTACATTGGTCAAGAAGGCCTAGGTGGACATATGTAAACATACGGTAGAAAATGCTTTGCTTTAGAGGCTACATTGTAGCAACACACACATATTTTATATCATTATAAAGCTTAGAATGTAACCTTTGTAAATAGTCTAAACACATGGATGTGTCTTGTTCACAGCTAGAGAAACAATTGCTGAAATAGATCATATTTCATTGGTCACGAAGGCCTGCATGCACATATGTAAACATACAGTAGAAAATGCTTTGCTGTAGATGCTACATTTTAGCAACATAATAGATCACATTACATTGGTCAAGAAGGCCTAGGTGGACATATGTAAACATACAGTAGACAATGCTTCGGAGTAGAGGCTAAATTTTAGCAACACACACATATTTTATATCACTATAAAGCTTAGAATGTAACCTTTGAAAAGAGTCTAAACACATGGATGTATCTTCTTCACAGCTAGAGAAACAATTGCTGAAATAGATCACATTACATTGGTCAAGAAGGCCTAAGTGGACATATGTAAACATGCAGTAGAAAATGCTTTGCTGTAGAGGCTACATTTTAGCAACACACACATATTTTATATCACTATAAAGCTTAGAATGTATCCTTTGATAAGAGTCTAAACACGTGGATGTATCTTGTTCACAGCTAGAGAAACAGCTGCTGAAATAGATCATATTTCATTGGTCAAGAAGGCCTGCATGCACATATGTAAACATACAGTAGAAAATGCTTTGCTGTAGAGGCTACATTGTAGCAACACACACATATTTTATATCATTATAAAGCTTAGAATGAAACCTTTCTAAAGAGTCTAAACAAATGGATGTGTCTTGTTCACAGCTAGAGAAACAATTGCTGAAATAGATCACATTACATTGGTCAAGAAGGCCTAGGTGGACATATGTAAACATACAGTAGAAAATGCTTTGCTGTAGAGGCTACATTGTAGCAACGCACACATATTTTATAACATTATAAAGCTTAGAATGAAACCTTTCTAAAGAGTCTAAACACATGGATGTGTCTTGTTCACAGCTAGAGAAACAATTGCTGAAATAGATCACATTACATTGGTCAAGAAGGCCTAGGTGGACATATGTAAACATACAGTAGAAAATGCTTTGCTGTAGAGGCTACATTGTAGCAACACACACATATTTTATATCATTATAAAGCTTAGAATGTAACCTTTCTAACGAGTCTAAACACGTGGATGTGTCTTGTTCACAGCTAGAGAAACAGCTGCTGAAATAGATCATATTTCATTGGTCAAGAAGGCCTGCATGCACATATGTAAACATACAGTAGAAAATGCTTTGCTGTAGAGGCTACATTGTAGCAACACACACATATTTTATATCACTATAAAGCTTAGAATGTAACCTTTCTAAAGAGTCTAAACACATGGATGTGTCTTAAAGGAATTGATTGAAGTGCACCATAGGAGTGGACCTGACTTACATCTATCCCAACATTATCCCTGGCCAATTACAGGCCTGAAACTAAAATGAATTTTAGTTCATTCTTTATATTATTATTTTGTGTCACGGACCCCGCTGAATTTTTTTTTTCCTTAATGGCCCCCACATGGCAGACCGTTGGGTCCCTTTGGCATGAGACTGTGCTGTGTAAATGCCTTAGTAAGGCCCATACGGTCGAATTTATGTATTTGGTATGTAAACAAACTGTAGAAAATGTGTTCCAGTATAAAAGCTGGAGAAATGTTGCACCAAATGTTGTGAACTTTTCAAAGCTTTCAGGCTTTTTCATGGAGTGTTACACCAAATGTGGTCAACTTGTCAAAGGTTTCAGGCTTTTTCATGGAGTGTTACACCAAATGTGGTCAACTTTTCAAAGCTTTCAGGCTTTTTCATGGAGTGTTACACCAAATGTGGTCAACTTTTCAAAGCTTTCAGGCTTTTTCATGGAGTGTTACACCAAATGTGGTCAACTTTTCAAAGCTTTCAGGCTTTTTCATGGAGTGTTACACCAAATGTGGTCAACTTTTCAAAGCTTTCAGGCTTTTTCATGGAGTGTTGCCGCTTGTACCGGGCCCTTTCCTGTTGTAGAGGCTACATTGTATCAAGACAATAGTTTATATCACTATAAAGGTTAGAATGTAACCTTTGTAAAGAGTCTAAACACGTGGATGTATCTTGTTCACAGCTAGAGAAACAGCTGCTGAAATAGATCATATTTCATTGGTCAAGAACGCCTGCATGCACATATGTAAACAGACAGTAGAAAATGCTTTGCTGTAGAGGCTACATTGTAGCAACACACACATATTTTATATCATTATAAAGCTTAGAATGAAACCTTTCTAAAGAGTCTAAACAAATGGATGTGTCTTGTTCACAGCTAGAGAAACAATTGCTGAAATAGATCACATTACATTGGTCAAGAAGGCCTAGGTGGACATATGTAAACATACAGTAGAAAATGCTTTGCTGTAGAGGCTACATTGTAGCAACGCACACATATTTTATATCATTATAAAGCTTAGAATGTAACCTTTCTAAAGAGTGCAAACACATGGATGTGTCTTGTTCACAGCTAGAGAAACAGCTGCTGAAATAGATCATATTTCATTGGTCAAGAAGGCCTGCATGCGCATATGTAAACATACAGTAGAAAATGCTTTGCTGTAGAGGCTACATTTTAGCAACACACACATATTTTATATCACTATAAAGCTTAGAATGTATCCTTTGATAAGAGTCTAAACACGTGGATGTATCTTGTTCACAGCTAGAGAAACAGCTGCTGAAATAGATCATATGTCATTGGTCAAGAAGGCCTAGGTGGACATATGTAAACATACAGTAGAAAGAGCTTTGCTGTAGAGGCTACATTGTAGCAACACACACATATTTTATATCATTATAGAGCTTAGAATGTAACCTTTGTAAAGAGTCTAAACACGTGGATGTATCTTGTTCACAGCTAGAGAAACAATTGCTGAAATAGATCACATTACATTGGTCAAGAAGGCCTAGGTGGACATATGTAAACATACAGTAGACAATGCTTCGGAGTAGAGGCTAAATTTTAGCAACACACACATATTTTATATCACTATAAAGCTTAGAATGTAACCTTTGAAAAGAGTCTAAACACATGGATGTATCTTGTTCACAGCTAGAGAAACAATTGCTGAAATAGATCACATTACATTGGTCAAGAAGGCCTAGGTGGACATATGTAAACATACAGTAGAAAATGCTTTGCTGTAGAGGCGACATTTTAGCAACACACACATATTTTATATCACTATAAAGCTTAGAATGTAACCTTTGATAAGAGTCTAAACACGTGGATGTATCTTGTTCACAGCTAGAGAAACAGCTGCTGAAATAGATCATATTTCATTGGTCAAGAAGGCCTGCATGCACATATGTAAACATACAGTAGACAATGCTTCAGAGTAGAGGCTAAATTTTAGCAACACACACATATTTTATCTCACTATAAAGCTTAGAATGTAACCTTTGAAAAGAGTCTAAACACATGGATGTATTTTGTTCACAGCTAGAGAAACAATTGCTGAAATAGATCACATTACATTGGTCAAGAAGGCCTAGGTGGACATATGTAAACATACAGTAGAAAATGCTTTGCTGTAGAGGCTACATTTTAGCAACACACACATATTTTATATCACTATAAAGCTTAGAATGTAACCTTTCTAAAGAGTCTAAACACATGGATGTGTCTTGTTCACAGCTAGAGAAACAATTGCTGAAATAGATCACATTACATTGGTCAAGAAGGCCTAGGTGGACATATGTAAACATACAGTAGAAAATGCTTTGCTGTAGAGGCTACATTGTAGCAACACACACATATTTTATATCATTATAAAGCTTAGAATGTAACCTTTCTAAAGAGTCTAAACACGTGGATGTGTCTTGTTCACAGCTAGAGAAACAGCTGCTGAAATAGATCATATTTCATTGGTCAAGAAGGCCTAGGTGGACATATGTAAACATACAGTAGAAAATGCTTTGCTGTAGAGGCTACATTGTAGCAACACACACATATTTTATATCATTATAAAGCTTAGAATGTAACCTTTCTAAAGAGTCTAAACACATGCATGTGTCTTGTTCACAGCTAGAGAAACAGCTGCTGAAATAGATCATATTTCATTGGTCAAGAAGGCCTGCATGCACATATGTAAACATACAGTAGAAAATGCTTTGCTGTAGAGGCTACATTGTAGCAACACACACATATTTTATATCACTATAAAGCTTAGAATGTAACCTTTGTAAAGAGTCTAAACACGTGGATGTATCTTGTTCACAGCTAGAGAAACAATTGCTGAAATAGATCATATTTCATTGGTCAAGAAGGCCTGCATGCACATATGTAAACATACAGTAGAAAATGCTTTGCTGTAGAGGCTACATTGTAGCAACACACACATATTTTATATCACTATAAAGCTTAGAATGTAACCTTTGTAAAGAGTCTAAACACGTGGATGTATCTTGTTCACAGCTAGAGAAACATTGCTGAAATAGATCACATTACATTGGTCAAGAAGGCCTAGGTGGACATATGTAAACATACAGTAGAAAATGCTTTGCTGTAGATGCTACATTTTAGCAACATAATAGATCACATTACATTGGTCAAGAAGGCCTAGGTGGACACATGTAAACATACAGTAGAAAATGCTTTGCTGTAGAGGCTACATTGTAGCAACACACACATATTTTATATCACTATAAAGCTTAGAATGTATTTCATTGGTCAAGAAGGCCTGCATGCACATATGTAAACATACAGTAGAAAATGCTTTGCTGTAGAGGCTAAATTTTAGCAACACACACATATTTTATATCACTATAAAGCTTAGAATGTAACCTTTGAAAAGAGTCTAAACACATGGATGTATCTTGTTCACAGCTAGAGAAACAATTGCTGAAATAGATCACATTACATTGGTCAAGAAGGCCTAGGTGGACATATGTAAACATACAGTAGAAAATGCTTTGCTGTAGAGGCTACATTGTAGCAACACACACATATTTTATATCATTATAAAGCTTAGAATGTAACCTTTCTAAAGAGTCTAAACACATGGATGTGTCTTGTTCACAGCTAGAGAAACAGCTGCTGAAATAGATCATATTTCATTGGTCAAGAAGGCCTGCATGCACATATGTAAACATACAGTAGAAAATACTTTGCTGTAGAGGCTACATTGTAGCAACACACACATATTTTATATCACTATAAAGCTTAGAATGTAACCTTTGTAAAGAGTCTAAACACGTGGATGTATCTTGTTCACAGCTAGAGAAACAATTGCTGAAATAGATCACATTACATTGGTCAAGAAGGCCTAGGTGGACATATGTAAACATACAGTAGAAAATGCTTTGCTGTAGAGGCTACATTGTAGCAACACACACATATGTTATATCACTATAAAGCTTAGAATGTAACCTTTGATAAGAGTCTAAACACGTGGATGTATCTTGTTCACAGCTAGAGAAACAGCTGCTGAAATAGATCATATTTCATTGGTCAAGAAGGCCTGCATGCACATATGTAAACATACAGTAGAAAATGCTTTGCTGTAGAGGCTACATTGTAGCAACACACAAATATTTTATATCATTATAAAGCTTAGAATGTAACCTTTCTAAAGAGTCTAAACACGTGGATGTGTCTTGTTCACAGCTAGAGAAACAGCTGCTGAAATAGATCATATTTCATTGGTCAAGAAGGCCTAGGTGGACATATGTAAACATACAGTAGAAAATGCTTTGCTGTAGAGGCTACATTGTAGCAACACACACATATTTTATATCATTATAAAGCTTAGAATGTAACCTTTCTAAAGAGTCTAAACACATGGATGTGTCTTGTTCACAGCTAGAGAAACAATTGCTGAAATAGATCATATTTCATTGGTCAAGAAGGCCTGCATGCACATATGTAAACATACAGTAGAAATGCTTTGCTGTAGAGGCTACATTGTAGCAACACACAAATATTTTATATCATTACAAAGCTTAGAATGTAACCTTTCTAAAGAGTCTAAACACATGGATGTTTCTTGTTCACAGCTAGAGAAACAGCTGCTGAAATAGATCATATTTCATTGGTCAAGAAGGCCTGCATGCACATATGTAAACATACAGTAGAAAATGCTTTGCTGTAGAGGCTACATTGTAGCAACACACACATATTTTATATCATTATGAAGCTTAGAATGTAACCTTTCTAAAGAGTCTAAACACATGGATGTGTCTTGTTCACAGCTAGAGAAACAATTGCTGAAATAGATCACATTACATTGGTCAAGAAGGCCTAGGTGGACATATGTAAACATACAGTAGAAAATGCTTTGCTGTAGAGGCTACATTGTAGCAACACACACATATTTTATATCATTATAAAGCTTAGAATGTAACCTTTCTAAAGAGTCTAAACACATGGATGTGTCTTGTTCACAGCTAGAGAAACAGCTGCTGAAATAGATCATATTTCATTGGTCAAGAAGGCCTAGGTGGACATATGTAAACATACAGTAGAAAATGCTTTGCTGTAGAGGCTACATTGTAGCAACACACACATATTTTATATCATTATAAAGCTTAGAATGTAACTTTTCTAAAGAGTCTAAACACATGGATGTGTCTTGTTCACAGCTAGAGAAACAGCTGCTGAAATAGATCATAATTCATTGGTCAAGAAGGCCTGCATGCACATATGTAAACATACAGTAGAAAATGCTTTGCTGTAGAGGCTACATTGTAGCAACACACACATATTTTATATCATTATAAAGCTTAGAATGTAACCTTTCTAAAGAGTCTAAACACATGGATGTGTCTTGTTCACAGCTAGAGAAACAATTGCTGAAATAGATCATATTTCATTGGTCAAGAAGGCCTGCATGCACATATGTAAACATACAGTAGAAAATATTTTGCTGTAGAGGCTACATTGTAGCAACACACACATATTTTATATCATTATAAAGCTTAGAATGTAACCTTTGTAAAGAGTCTAAACACGTGGATGTGTCTTGTTCACAGCTAGAGAAACAATTGCTGAAATAGATCATATTTCATTGGTCAAGAAGGCCTGCATGCACATATGTAAACATACAGTAGAAAATGCTTTGCTGTAGAGGCTACATTGTAGCAACACACACATATTTTATATCACTATAAAGCTTAGAATGTATCCTTTGATAAGAGTCTAAACACGTGGATGTATCTTGTTCACAGCTAGAGAAACAGCTGCTGAAATAGATCATATTTCATTGGTCAAGAAGGCCTAGGTGGACATATGTAAACATACAGTAGAAAATGCTTTGCTGTAGATGCTACATTTTAGCAACATAATAGATCACATTACATTGGTCAAGAAGGCCTAGGTGGACATATGTAAACATACAGTAGACAATGCTTCGGAGTAGAGGCTAAATTTTAGCAACACACACATATTTTATATCACTATAAAGCTTAGAATGTAACCTTTGAAAAGAGTCTAAACACATGGATGTATCTTGTTCACAGCTAGAGAAACAATTGCTGAAATAGATCACATTACATTGGTCAAGAAGGCGTAGGTGGACATATGTAAACATACAGTAAAAAATGCTTTGCTGTAGAGGCTACATTGTAGCAACACACACATATTTTATATCATTATAAAGCTTAGAATGTAACCTTTCTAAAGAGTCTAAACACATGGATGTGTCTTGTTCACAGCTAGAGAAACAGCTGCTGAAATAGATCATATTTCATTGGTCAAGAAGGCCTGCATGCACATATGTAAACATACAGTAGAAAATGCTTTGCTGTAGAGGCTACATTGTAGCAACACACACATATTTTATATCACTATAAAGCTTAGAATGTAACCTTTGTAAAGAGTCTAAACACGTGGATGTATCTTGTTCACAGCTAGAGAAACAATTGCTGAAATAGATCATATTTCATTGGTCAAGAAGGCCTGCATGCACATATGTAAACATACAGTAGAAAATGCTTTGCTGTAGAGGCTACATTGTAGCAACACACACATATTTTATATCACTATAAAGCTTAGAATGTAACCTTTGTAAAGAGTCTAAACACGTGGATGTATCTTGTTCACAGCTAGAGAAACAATTGCTGAAATAGATCACATTACATTGGTCAAGAAGGCCTAGGTGGACATATGTAAACATACAGTAGAAAATGCTTTGCTGTAGATGCTACATTTTAGCAACATAATAGATCACATTACATTGGTCAAGAAGGCCTAGGTGGACACATGTAAACATACAGTAGAAAATGCTTTGCTGTAGAGGCTACATTGTAGCAACACACACATATTTTATATCACTATAAAGCTTAGAATGTATTTCATTGGTCAAGAAGGCCTGCATGCACATATGTAAACATACAGTAGAAAATGCTTTGCTGTAGAGGCTAAATTTTAGCAACACACACATATTTTATATCACTATAAAGCTTAGAATGTAACCTTTGAAAAGAGTCTAAACACATGGATGTATCTTGTTCACAGCTAGAGAAACATTGCTGAAATAGATCACATTACATTGGTCAAGAAGGCCTAGGTGGACATATGTAAACATACAGTAGAAAATGCTTTGCTGTAGAGGCTACATTGTAGCAACACACACATGTTTTATATCATTATAAAGCTTAGAATGTAACCTTTCTAAAGAGTCTAAACACATGGATGTGTCTTGTTCACAGCTAGAGAAACAGCTGCTGAAATAGATCATATTTCATTGGTCAAGAAGGCCTGCATGCACATATGTAAACATACAGTAGAAAATACTTTGCTGTAGAGGCTACATTGTAGCAACACACACATATTTTATATCACTATAAAGCTTAGAATGTAACCTTTGTAAAGAGTCTAAACACGTGGATGTGTCTTGTTCACAGCTAGAGAAACAATTGCTGAAATAGATCACATTACATTGGTCAAGAAGGCCTAGGTGGACATATGTAAACATACAGTAGAAAATGCTTTGCTGTAGAGGCTACATTGTAGCAACACACACATATTTTATATCATTATAAAGCTTAGAATGTAACCTTTCTAAAGAGTCTAAACACATGGATGTGTCTTGTTCACAGCTAGAGAAACAATTGCTGAAATAGATCACATTACATTGGTCAAGAAGGCCTAGGTGGACATATGTAAACATACAGTAGAAAATGCTTTGCTGTAGAGGCTACATTGTAGCAACACACACATATGTTATATCACTATAAAGCTTAGAATGTAACCTTTGATAAGAGTCTAAACACGTGGATGTATCTTGTTCACAGCTAGAGAAACAGCTGCTGAAATAGATCATATTTCATTGGTCAAGAAGGCCTGCATGCACATATGTAAACATACAGTAGAAAATGCTTTGCTGTAGAGGCTACATTGTAGCAACACACAATATTTTATATCATTATAAAGCTTAGAATGTAACCTTTCTAAAGAGTCTAAACACGTGGATGTGTCTTGTTCACAGCTAGAGAAACAGCTGCTGAAATAGATCATATTTCATTGGTCAAGAAGGCCTAGGTGGACATATGTAAACATACAGTAGAAAATGCTTTGCTGTAGAGGCTACATTGTAGCAACACACACATATTTTATATCATTATAAGCTTAGAATGTAACCTTTCTAAAGAGTCTAAACACATGGATGTGTCTTGTTCACAGCTAGAGAAACAATTGCTGAAATAGATCATATTTCATTGGTCAAGAAGGCCTGCATGCACATATGTAAACATACAGTAGAAATGCTTTGCTGTAGAGGCTACATTGTAGCAACACACAAATTTTATATCATTACAAAGCTTAGAATGTAACCTTTCTAAAGAGTCTAAACACATGGATGTTTCTTGTTCACAGCTAGAGAAACAGCTGCTGAAATAGATCATATTTCATTGGTCAAGAAGGCCTGCATGCACATATGTAAACATACAGTAGAAAATGCTTTGCTGTAGAGGCTACATTGTAGCAACACACACATATTTTATATCATTATGAAGCTTAGAATGTAACCTTTCTAAAGAGTCTAAACACATGGATGTGTCTTGTTCACAGCTAGAGAAACAATTGCTGAAATAGATCACATTACATTGGTCAAGAAGGCCTAGGTGGACATATGTAAACATACAGTAGAAAATGCTTTGCTGTAGAGGCTACATTGTAGCAACACACACATATTTTATATCATTATAAAGCTTAGAATGTAACCTTTCTAAAGAGTCTAAACACATGGATGTGTCTTGTTCACAGCTAGAGAAACAGCTGCTGAAATAGATCATATTTCATTGGTCAAGAAGGCCTAGGTGGACATATGTAAACATACAGTAGAAAATGCTTTGCTGTAGAGGCTACATTGTAGCAACACACACATATTTTATATCATTATAAAGCTTAGAATGTAACTTTTCTAAAGAGTCTAAACACATGGATGTGTCTTGTTCACAGCTAGAGAAACAGCTGCTGAAATAGATCATAATTCATTGGTCAAGAAGGCCTGCATGCACATATGTAAACATACAGTAGAAAATGCTTTGCTGTAGAGGCTACATTGTAGCAACACACACATATTTTTATCATTATAAAGCTTAGAATGTAATCTTTCTAAAGAGTCTAAACACATGGATGTGTCTTGTTCACAGCTAGAGAAACAATTGCTGAAATAGATCACATTTCATTGGTCAAGAAGGCCTGCGCACATATGTAAACATACAGTAGAAATGCTTTGCTGTAGAGGCTACATTGTAGCAACACACACATATTTTATATCATTATAAAGCTTAGAATGTAATCTTTCTAAAGAGTCTAAACACATGGATGTGTCTTGTTCACAGCTAGAGAAACAATTGCTGAAATAGATCATATTTCATTGGTCAAGAAGGCCTGCATGCACATATGTAAACATACAGTAGAAAATGCTTTGCTGTAGAGGCTACATTGTAGCAACACACACATATTTTATATCACTATAAAGCTTAGAATGTATCCTTTGATAAGAGTCTAAACACGTGGATGTATCTTGTTCACAGCTAGAGAAACAGCTGCTGAAATAGATCATATTTCATTGGTCAAGAAGGCCTAGGTGGACATATGTAAACATACAGTAGAAAATGCTTTGCTGTAGATGCTACATTTTAGCAACATAATAGATCACATTACATTGGTCAAGAAGGCCTAGGTGGACATATGTAAACATACAGTAGACAATGCTTCGGAGTAGAGGCTAAATTTTAGCAACACACACATATTTTATATCTCTATAAAGCTTAGAATGTAACCTTTAAAAGAGTCTAAACACATGGATGTGTCTTGTTCACAGCTAGAGAAACAATTGCTGAAATAGATCACATTTCATTGGTCAAGAAGGCTAGGTGGACATATGTAAACATACAGTAAAAATGCTTTGCTGTAGAGGCTACATTGTAGCAACACACACATATTTTATATCACTATAAAGCTTAGAATGTAACCTTTCTAAAGAGTCTAAACACATGGATGTGTCTTGTTCACAGCTAGAGAAACAGCTGCTGAAATAGATCATATTTCATTGGTCAAGAAGGCCTGCATGCACATATGTAAACATACAGTAGAAAATGCTTTGCTGTAGAGGCTACATTGTAGCAACACACACATATTTTATATCATTATAAAGCTTAGAATGTAACCTTTCTAAAGAGTCTAAACACATGGATGTATCTTGTTCACAGCTAGAGAAACAGCTGCTGAAATAGATCACATTTCATTGGTCAAGAAGGCCTGCATGCACATATGTAAACATACAGTAGAAAATGCTTTGCTGTAGAGGCTACATTGTAGCAACACACACATATTTTATATCACTATAAAGCTTAGAATGTAACCTTTCTAAAGAGTCTAAACACATGGATGTGTCTTGTTCACAGCTAGAGAAACAATTGCTGAAATAGATCACATTACATTGGTCAAGAAGGCCTAGGTGGACATATGTAAACATACAGTAGAAAATGCTTTGCTGTAGATGCTACATTTTAGCAACACACACATATTTTATATCATTATAAAGCTTAGAATGTAACCTTTCTAAAGAGTCTAAACACATGGATGTGTCTTGTTCACAGCTAGAGAAACAGCTGCTGAAATAGATCATATTTCATTGGTCAAGAAGGCCTAGGTGGACATATGTAAACATACAGTAGAAAATGCTTTGCTGTAGAGGCTACATTTGTAGCAACACACACATATTTTATATCATTATAAAGCTTAGAATGTAACTTTCTAAAGAGTCTAAACACATGGATGTGTCTTGTTCACAGCTAGAGAAACACTGCTGAAATAGATCATAATTCATTGGTCAAGAAGGCCTGCGTGCACATATGTAAACATACAGTAGAAAATGCTTTGCTGTAGAGGCTACATTTTAGCAACACACACATATTTTATATCTCTATAAAGCTTAGAATGTAATCTTTCTAAAGAGTCTAAACACATGGATGTGTCTTGTTCACAGCTAGAGAAACAATTGCTGAAATAGATCATATTTCATTGGTCAAGAAGGCCTGCATGCACATATGTAAACATACAGTAGAAAATGCTTTGGTGTAGAGGCTACATTGTAGCAACACACACATATTTTATATCATTATAAAGCTTAGAATGAAACCTTTCTAAAGAGTCTAAACACATGGATGTGTCTTGTTCACAGCTAGAGAAACAATTGCTGAAATAGATCATATTTCATTGGTCAAGAAGGCCTGCATGCACATATGTAAACATACAGTAGAAAATGCTTTGCTGTAGAGGCTACATTGTAGCAACACACACATATTTTATATCATTATAAAGCTTAGAATGTAACCTTTGTAAAGAGTCTAAACACGTGGATGTGTCTTGTTCACAGCTAGAGAAACAATTGCTGAAATAGATCATATTTCATTGGTCAAGAAGGCCTGCATGCACATATGTAAACATACAGTAGAAAATGCTTTGCTGTAGAGGCTACATTGTAGCAACACACACATATTTTATATCACTATAAAGCTTAGAATGTATCTTTGATAAGAGTCTAAACACGTGGATGTATCTTGTTCACAGCTAGAGAAACAGCTGCTGAAATAGATCATATTTCATTGGTCAAGAAGGCCTAGGTGGACATATGTAAACATACAGTAGAAAATGCTTGCTGTAGATGCTACATTTTAGCAACATAATAGATCACATTACATTGGTCAAGAAGGCCTAGGTGGACATATGTAAACATACAGTAGACAATGCTTCGGAGTAGAGGCTAAATTTTAGCAACACACACATATTTTATATCACTATAAAGCTTAGAATGTAACCTTTGAAAAGAGTCTAAACACATGGATGTATCTTGTTCACAGCTAGAGAAACAATTGCTGAAATAGATCACATTACATTGGTCAAGAAGGCGTAGGTGGACATATGTAAACATACAGTAGAAAATGCTTTGCTGTAGAGGCTACATTGTAGCAACACACACATATTTTATATCACTATAAAGCTTAGAATGTATCCTTTGATAAGAGTCTAAACACGTGGATGTATCTTGTTCACAGCTAGAGAAACAGCTGCTGAAATAGATCATATTTCATTGGTCAAGAAGGCCTAGGTGGACATATGTAAACATACAGTAGAAAATGCTTTGCTGTAGAGGCTACATTGTAGCAACACACACATATTTTATATCACTATAAAGCTTAGAATGTAACCTTTGTAAAGAGTCTAAACACGTGGATGTATCTTGTTCACAGCTAGAGAAACAATTGCTGAAATAGATCACATTTCATTGGTCAAGAAGGCCTGCATGCACATATGTAAACATACAGTAGAAAATGCTTTGCTGTAGAGGCTACATTGTAGCAACACACACATATTTTATATCAATATAAAGCTTAGAATGTAACCTTTCTAAAGAGTCTAAACACATGGATGTGTCTTGTTCACAGCTAGAGAAACAATTGCTGAAATAGATCACATTACATTGGTCAAGAAGGCCTGCGTGCACATATGTAAACATACAGTAGAAATATTTTGCTGTAGAGGCTACATTGTAGCAACACACACATATTTTATATCACTATAAAGCTTAGAATGTATCCTTTGATAAGAGTCTAAACACGTGGATGTATCTTGTTCACAGCTAGAGAAACAGCTGCTGAAATAGATCATATTTCATTGGTCAAGAAGGCCTAGGTGGACATATGTAAACATACAGTAGAAAATGCTTTGCTGAGATGCTACATTTTAGCAACATAAAGATCACATTACATGGTCAAGAAGGCTAGGTGACATATGTAAACATACAGTAGACAATGCTTGTAGTAGAGTAGAGGCTACATTTTAGCAACACACACATATTTATCACTATAAAGCTTAGAATGTAACCTTTCTAAAGAGTCTAAACACATGGATGTGTCTTGTTCACAGCTAGAGAAACAATTGCTGAAAATAGATCACATTTCATGGTCAAGAAGGCCTAGGTGGACATATGTAAACATACAGTAGAAAATGCTTTGCTGTAGAGGCTACATTTTAGCAACACACACATATTTTATATCTTATAAAGCTTAGAATGTAATCTTTCTAAAGAGTCTAAACACATGGATGTGTCTTGTTCACAGCTAGAGAAAAACAGCTGAAATAGATCACATTTCATTGGTCAAGAAGGCCTGCATGCACATATGTAAACATACAGTAGAAAATGCTTTGCTGTAGAGGCTACATTGTAGCAACACACACATTTTATATCTCTATAAAGCTTAGAATGTAATCTTTCTAAAGAGTCTAAACACATGGATGTGTCTTGTTCACAGCTAGAGAAACAGCTGAATGAAATAGATACATTTCATTGGTCAAGAAGGGCTGCGTGGCACATATGTAAACATACAGTAGAAAATGCTTTGCTGTAGAGGCTACATTTTAGCAACACACACATATTTTATATCTCTATAAAGCTTAGAATGTAATCTTTCTAAAGAGTCTAAACACATGGATGTGTCTTGTTCACAGCTAGAGAAACAATAGCTGAAATAGATCACATTTCATTGGTCAAGAAGGCCTAGGTGCACATATGTAAACATACAGTAGAAAATGCTTTGCTGTAGAGGCTACATTTTAGCAACACACACATATTTTATATCTTATAAAGCTTAGAATGTAATCTTTCTAAAGAGTCTAAACACATGGATGTGTCTTGTTCACAGCTAGAGAAAACAATGCTGAAATAGATCACATTTCATTGGTCAAGAAGGCCTAGGTGGACATATGTAAACATACAGTAGAAAATGCTTTGCTGTAGAGGCTACATTGTAGCAACACACACATATTTTATATCTCTATAAAGCTTAGAATGTAACTTTCTAAAGAGTCTAAACACATGGATGTGTCTTGTTCACAGCTAGAGAAACAATGCTGAAATAGATCATATTTCATTGGTCAAGAAGGCCTGCGTGCACATATGTAAACATACAGTAGAAAATGCTTTGCTGTAGAGGCTACATTTTAGCAACACACACATATTTTATATCTATAAAGCTTAGAATGTAACTTTCTAAAGAGTCTAAACACATGGATGTGTCTTGT
Source organism: Oreonectes daqikongensis (assembly GCA_026939265.1). Classification (NCBI taxonomy): domain Eukaryota; kingdom Metazoa; phylum Chordata; class Actinopteri; order Cypriniformes; family Nemacheilidae; genus Oreonectes; species Oreonectes daqikongensis. The sequence goes on along the minus strand of JAOTQM010000220.1, from coordinate 15,652 downwards.
TCACAGCTAGAGAAACAATAGCTGAAATAGATCACATTTCATTGGTCAAGAAGGCCTGCGTGCACATATGTAAACATACAGTAGAAAATGCTTTGCTGTAGAGGCTACATTTTAGCAACACACACATATTTTATATCTTATAAAGCTTAGAATGTAACCTTTCTAAAGAGTCTAAACACATGGATGTGTCTTGTTCACAGCTAGAGAAACAATAGCTGAATAAATATCATTTCATTGGTCAAGAAGGCCTGCGTGCACATATGTAAACATACAGTAGAAAATGCTTTGCTGTAGAGGCTACATTTTAGCAACACACACATATTTTATATCATATAAAGCTTAGAATGTAATCTTCTAAAGAGTCTAAACACATGGATGTGTCTTGTTCACAGCTAGAGAAACAATTGCTGAAATAGATCACATTTCATTGGTCAAGAAGGCCTGCATGCACATATGTAAACATACAGTAGAAAATGCTTTGCTGTAGAGGCTACATTTTAGCAACACACACATATTTATATCTCTATAAAGCTTAGAATGTAATCTTTCTAAAGAGTCTAAACACATGGATGTGTCTTGTTCACAGCTAGAGAAACAGCTGCTGAAATAGATCACATTTCATTGGTCAAGAAGGCCTAGGTGGACATATGTAAACATACAGTAGAAAATGCTTTGCTGTAGAGGCTACATTTTAGCAACATAATAGATCACATACATTGGTCAAGAAGGCCTAGGTGGACATATGTAAAACATACAGTAGACAATGCTTCGGAAGTAGAGGCTACATTTTAGCAACACACACATATTTTATATCTCTATAAAGCTTAGAATGTAATCTTTGAAAGAGTCTAAACACATGGATGTGTCTTGTTCACAGCTAGAGAAACAATAGCTGAAATAGATCACATTACATTGGTCAAGAAGGCCTAGGTGGACATATGTAAACATACAGTAGAAAATGCTTTGCTGTAGAGGCTACATTGTAGCAACACACACATATTTTATATCTCTATAAAGCTTAGAATGTATCTTTCTAAAGAGTCTAAACACATGGATGTGTCTTGTTCACAGCTAGAGAAACAATGCTGAAATAGATCATTTCATTGGTCAAGAAGGCCTAGGTGGACATATGTAAACATACAGTAGAAAATGCTTTGCTGTAGAGGCTACATTTTAGCAACACACACATATTTTATATCTTATAAAGCTTAGAATGTAACTTTCTAAAGAGTCTAAACACATGGATGTGTCTTGTTCACAGCTAGAGAAACAATAGCTGAAAAGATCATTTCATTGGTCAAGAAGGCCTGCGTGCACATATGTAAACATACAGTAGAAAATGCTTTGCTGTAGAGGCTACATTTTAGCAACACACACATATTTTATATCTCTATAAAGCTTAGAATGTAATCTTTCTAAAGAGTCTAAACACATGGATGTGTCTTGTTCACAGCTAGAGAAACAATAGCTGAAATAGATCACATTTCATTGGTCAAGAAGGCCTGGTGGACATATGTAAACATACAGTAGAAAATGCTTTGCTGTAGAGGCTACATTTTAGCAACACACACATATTTTATATCTCTATAAAGCTTAGAATGTAATCTTTCTAAAGAGTCTAAACACATGGATGTGTCTTGTTCACAGCTAGAGAAACAATAGCTGAAATAGATCACATTTCATTGGTCAAGAAGGCCTAGGTGGACATATGTAAACATACAGTAGAAAATGCTTTGCTGTAGAGGCTACATTTTAGCAACACACACATATTTTATATCTCTATAAAGCTTAGAATGTAATCTTTCTAAAGAGTCTAAACACATGGATGTGTCTTGTTCACAGCTAGATAAACAATAGAAATAAATTTACATTGGTCAAGAAGGCCTAGGTGGACATATGTAAACATACAGTAGAAAATGCTTTGCTGTAGAGGCTACATTTTAGCAACACACACATATTTTATATCTCTATAAAGCTTAGAATGTAATCTTTCTAAAGAGTCTAAACACATGGATGTGTCTTGTTCACAGCTAGAGAAACAATAGCTGAAATAAATCACATTTCATTGGTCTAGAAGGCCTGCGTGCACATATGTAAACATACAGTAGAAAATGCTTTGCTGTAGAGGCTACATTTTAGCAACACACACATATTTTATATCTCTATAAAGCTTAGAATGTAATCTTTCTAAAGAGTCTAAACACATGGATGTGTCTTGTTCACAGCTAGAGAAACAATAGCTGAAATAAATCACATTTCATTGGTCAAGAAGGCCTAGGTGGACATATGTAAACATACAGTAGAAAATGCTTTGCTGTAGAGGCTACATTTTAGCAACACACACATATTTTATATCTCTATAAAGCTTAGAATGTAATCTTTCTAAAGAGTCTAAACACATGGATGTGTCTTGTTCACAGCTAGAGAAACAATAGCTGAAATAAATCACATTTCATTGGTAGAAGGCCTAGGTGGACATATGTAAACATACAGTAGAAAATGCTTTGCTGTAGAGGCTACATTTTAGCAACACACACATATTTTATATCTCTATAAAGCTTAGAATGTAATCTTTCTAAAGAGTCTAAACACATGGATGTGTCTTGTTCACAGCTAGATAAACAATAGATCACATTTCATTGGTCAAGAAGGCCTGGTGCACATATGTAAACATACAGTAGAAAATGCTTTGCTGTAGAGGCTACATTTTAGCAACACACACATATTTTATATCTCTATAAAGCTTAGAATGTAATCTTTCTAAAGAGTCTAAACACATGGATGTGTCTTGTTCACAGCTAGAGAAACAATAGATCACATTCATTGGTCAAGAAGGCCTGCGTGCACATATGTAAACATACAGTAGAAAATGCTTTGCTGTAGAGGCTACATTTTAGCAACACACACATATTTTATATCTCTATAAAGCTTAGAATGTAATCTTTCTAAAGAGTCTAAACACATGGATGTGTCTTGTTCACAGCTAGATAACAATAGCTGAAATAAATGACATTTCATTGGTCTAGAAGGCCTAGGTGGACATATGTAAACATACAGTAGAAAATGCTTTGCTGTAGAGGCTACATTTTAGCAACACACACATATTTTATATCTCTATAAAGCTTAGAATGTAATCTTTCTAAAGAGTCTAAACACATGGATGTGTCTTGTTCACAGCTAGAGAAACAATAGATCACATTTCATTGGTCAAGAAGGCCTGCGTGCACATATGTAAACATACAGTAGAAAATGCTTTGCTGTAGAGGCTACATTTTAGCAACACACACATATTTTATATCTCTATAAAGCTTAGAATGTAATCTTTCTAAAGAGTCTAAACACATGGATGTGTCTTGTTCACAGCTAGAGAAACAATAAATCACATTTCATTGGTCAAGAAGGCCTGCGTGCACATATGTAAACATACAGTAGAAAATGCTTTGCTGTAGAGGCTACATTTTAGCAACACACACATATTTTATATCTCTATAAAGCTTAGAATGTAATCTTTCTAAAGAGTCTAAACACATGGATGTGTCTTGTTCACAGCTAGAGAAACAATAGATCACATTTCATTGGTCAAGAAGGCCTGCGTGCACATATGTAAACATACAGTAGAAAATGCTTTGCTGTAGAGGCTACATTTTAGCAACACACACATATTTTATATCTCTATAAAGCTTAGAATGTAATCTTTCTAAAGAGTCTAAACACATGGATGTCTTGTTCACAGCTAGAGAAACAATAGATCACATTTCATTGGTCAAGAAGGCCTGCGTGCACATATGTAAACATACAGTAGAAAATGCTTTGCTGTAGAGGCTACATTTTAGCAACACACATATTTTATATCTCTATAAAGCTTAGAATGTAATCTTTCTAAAGAGTCTAAACACATGGATGTGTCTTGTTCACAGCTAGATAAACAATAGCTGAAATAAATGACATTTCATTGGTCTAGAAGGCCTAGGTGGACATATGTAAACATACAGTAGAAATGCTTTGCTGTAGAGGCTACATTTTAGCAACACACACATATTTTATATCTCTATAAAGCTTAGAATGTAATCTTTCTAAAGAGTCTAAACACATGGATGTGTCTTGTTCACAGCTAGAGAAAACAATAGATCACATTCATTGGTCAAGAAGGCCTGCGTGCACATATGTAAACATACAGTAGAAAATGCTTTGCTGTAGAGGCTACATTTTAGCAACACACACATATTTATATCTCTATAAAGCTTAGAATGTAATCTTTCTAAAGAGTCTAAACACATGGATGTGTCTTGTTCACAGCTAGATAAACAATAGCTGAAATAAATGACATTTCATTGGTCAAGAAGGCCTGGTGGACATATGTAAACATACAGTAGAAAATGCTTTGCTGTAGAGGCTACATTTTAGCAACACACACATATTTTATATCTCTATAAAGCTTAGAATGTAATCTTTCTAAAGAGTCTAAACACATGGATGTGTCTTGTTCACAGCTAGATAAACAATAGCTGAAATAAATCACATTTCATTGGTCAAGAAGGCCTGGTGGACATATGTAAACATACAGTAGAAAATGCTTTGCTGTAGAGGCTACATTTTAGCAACACACACATATTTTATATCTCTATAAAGCTTAGAATGTAATCTTTCTAAAGAGTCTAAACACATGGATGTGTCTTGTTCAGCAGCTAGAGAAACAATAGATCACATTCATTGGTCAAGAAGGCCTGCGTGCACATATGTAAACATACAGTAGAAAATGCTTTGCTGTAGAGGCTACATTTTAGCAACACACACATATTTTATATCTCTATAAAGCTTAGAATGTAATCTTTCTAAAGAGTCTAAACACATGGATGTGTCTTGTTCACAGCTAGATAAACAATAGCTGAAATAAATGACATTTCATTGGTCTAGAAGGCCTGGTGGACATATGTAAACATACAGTAGAAATGCTTTGCTGTAGAGGCTACATTTTAGCAACACACACATATTTTATATCTCTATAAAGCTTAGAATGTAATCTTTCTAAAGAGTCTAAACACATGGATGTGTCTTGTTCACAGCTAGAAAACAATAGCTGAAATAAATCACATTTCATTGGTCAAGAAGGCCTGCGTGCACATATGTAAACATACAGTAGAAAATGCTTTGCTGTAGAGGCTACATTTTAGCAACACACACATATTTTATATCTCTATAAAGCTTAGAATGTAATCTTTCTAAAGAGTCTAAACACATGGATGTGTCTTGTTCACAGCTAGATAAACAATAGCTGAAATAAATCACATTTCATTGGTCTAGAAGGCCTAGGTGGACATATGTAAACATACAGTAGAAATGCTTTGCTGTAGAGGCTACATTTTAGCAACACACACATATTTTATATCTCTATAAAGCTTAGAATGTAATCTTTCTAAAGAGTCTAAACACATGGATGTGTCTTGTTCACAGCTAGAGAAACAATAGATCACATTTCATTGGTCAAGAAGGCCTGCGTGCACATATGTAAACATACAGTAGAAAATGCTTTGCTGTAGAGGCTACATTTTAGCAACACACACATATTTTATATCTCTATAAAGCTTAGAATGTAATCTTTCTAAAGAGTCTAAACACATGGATGTGTCTTGTTCACAGCTAGAGAAACAATAGCTGAAATAAATCACATTTCATTGGTCAAGAAGGCCTAGGTGGACATATGTAAACATACAGTAGAAAATGCTTTGCTGTAGAGGCTACATTTTAGCAACACACACATATTTTATATCTCTATAAAGCTTAGAATGTAATCTTTCTAAAGAGTCTAAACACATGGATGTGTCTTGTTCACAGCTAGATAAACAATAGCTGAAATAAATCACATTTCATTGGTCTAGAAGGCCTAGGTGGACATATGTAAACATACAGTAGAAAATGCTTTGCTGTAGAGGCTACATTTTAGCAACACACACATATTTTATATCTCTATAAAGCTTAGAATGTAATCTTTCTAAAGAGTCTAAACACATGGATGTGTCTTGTTCACAGCTAGAGAAACAATAGATCACATTCATTGGTCAAGAAGGCCTGCGTGCACATATGTAAACATACAGTAGAAAATGCTTTGCTGTAGAGGCTACATTTTAGCAACACACACATATTTATATCTCTATAAAGCTTAGAATGTAATCTTTCTAAAGAGTCTAAACACATGGATGTGTCTTGTTCACAGCTAGATAAACAATAGCTGAAATAAATGACATTTCATTGGTCAAGAAGGCCTAGGTGGACATATGTAAACATACAGTAGAAAATGCTTTGCTGTAGAGGCTACATTTTAGCAACACACACATATTTTATATCTCTATAAAGCTTAGAATGTAATCTTTCTAAAGAGTCTAAACACATGGATGTGTCTTGTTCACAGCTAGAGAAACAATAGATCACATTTCATTGGTCAAGAAGGCCTGCGTGCACATATGTAAACATACAGTAGAAAATGCTTTGCTGTAGAGGCTACATTTTAGCAACACACACATATTTTATATCTCTATAAAGCTTAGAATGTAATCTTTCTAAAGAGTCTAAACACATGGATGTGTCTTGTTCACAGCTAGAAAACAATAGCTGAAATAAATGACATTTCATTGGTCAAGAAGGCCTAGGTGGACATATGTAAACATACAGTAGAAAATGCTTTGCTGTAGAGGCTACATTTTAGCAACACACACATATTTTATATCTCTATAAAGCTTAGAATGTAATCTTTCTAAAGAGTCTAAACACATGGATGTGTCTTGTTCACAGCTAGATAAACAATAGCTGAAATAAATGACATTTCATTGGTCAAGAAGGCCTAGGTGACATATGTAAACATACAGTAGAAAATGCTTTGCTGTAGAGGCTACAGGCTACATTTTAGCAACACACACATATTTATATCTCTATAAAGCTTAGAATGTAATCTTTCTAAAGAGTCTAAACACATGGATGTGTCTTGTTCACAGCTAGAGAAAACAATAGATCACATTTCATTGGTCAAGAAGGCCTGCGTGCACATATGTAAACATACAGTAGAAAATGCTTTGCTGTAGAGGCTACATTTTAGCAAACACACAATTTTATATCTCTATAAAGCTTAGAATGTAATCTTTCTAAAGAGTCTAAACACATGGATGTGTCTTGTTCACAGCTAGAGAAACAATAGATCACATTCATTGGTCAAGAAGGCCTAGGTGCACATATGTAAACATACAGTAGAAAATGCTTTGCTGTAGAGGCTACATTTTAGCAACACACACATATTTTATATCTCTATAAAGCTTAGAATGTAATCTTTCTAAAGAGTCTAAACACATGGATGTGTCTTGTTCACAGCTAGATAAACAATAGCTGAAATAAATGACATTTCATTGGTCAAGAAGGCCTAGGTGGACATATGTAAACATACAGTAGAAAATGCTTTGCTGTAGAGGCTACATTTTAGCAACACACACATATTTTATATCTCTATAAAGCTTAGAATGTAATCTTTCTAAAGAGTCTAAACACATGGATGTGTCTTGTTCACAGCTAGAGAAACAATAGATCACATTTCATTGGTCAAGAAGGCCTGCGTGCACATATGTAAACATACAGTAGAAAATGCTTTGCTGTAGAGGCTACATTTTAGCAACACACACATATTTTATATCTCTATAAAGCTTAGAATGTAATCTTTCTAAAGAGTCTAAACACATGGATGTGTCTTGTTCACAGCTAGAGAAACAATAGATCACATTTCATTGGTCAAGAAGGCCTGCGTGCACATATGTAAACATACAGTAGAAAATGCTTTGCTGTAGAGGCTACATTTTAGCAACACACACATATTTTATATCTCTATAAAGCTTAGAATGTAATCTTTCTAAAGAGTCTAAACACATGGATGTGTCTTGTTCACAGCTAGAGAACAAAAACAATAGATCACATTTCATTGGTCAAGAAGGCCTGCGTGCACATATGTAAACATACAGTAGAAAATGCTTTGCTGTAGAGGCTACATTTTAGCAACACACACATATTTTATATCTCTATAAAGCTTAGAATGTAATCTTTCTAAAGAGTCTAAACACATGGATGTGTCTTGTTCACAGCTAGATAAACAATAGATCACATTTCATTGGTCAAGAAGGCCTGCGTGCACATATGTAAACATACAGTAGAAAATGCTTTGCTGTAGAGGCTACATTTTAGCAACACACACATATTTTATATCTATAAAGCTTAGAATGTAATCTTTCTAAAGAGTCTAAACACATGGATGTGTCTTGTTCACAGCTAGAGAACAAATAGATCACATTTCATTGGTCAAGAAGGCCTGCGTGCACATATGTAAACATACAGTAGAAAATGCTTTGCTGTAGAGGCTACATTTTAGCAACACACACATATTTTATATCTCTATAAAGCTTAGAATGTAATCTTTCTAAAGAGTCTAAACACATGGATGTGTCTTGTTCACAGCTAGATAAAAAATAGATCACATTTCATTGGTCAAGAAGGCCTGCGTGCACATATGTAAACATACAGTAGAAAATGCTTTGCTGTAGAGGCTACATTTTAGCAACACACACATATTTTATATCTCTATAAAGCTTAGAATGTAATCTTTCTAAAGAGTCTAAACACATGGATGTGTCTTGTTCACAGCTAGATAAACAATAGATCACATTTCATTGGTCAAGAAGGCCTAGGGCACATATGTAAACATACAGTAGAAAATGCTTTGCTGTAGAGGCTACATTTTAGCAACACACACATATTTTATATCTCTATAAAGCTTAGAATGTAATCTTTCTAAAGAGTCTAAACACATGGATGTGTCTTGTTCACAGCTAGAGAAAAATAGCTGAAATAATACATTTCATTGGTCAAGAAGGCCTGCGTGCACATATGTAAACATACAGTAGAAAATGCTTTGCTGTAGAGGCTACATTTTAGCAACACACACATATTTTATATCTCTATAAAGCTTAGAATGTAATCTTTCTAAAGAGTCTAAACACATGGATGTGTCTTGTTCACAGCTAGAGAAACAATAGCTGAAATAAATGACATTTCATTGGTCAAGAAGGCCTGCGTGCACATATGTAAACATACAGTAGAAATGCTTTGCTGTAGAGGCTACATTTTAGCAACACACACATATTTTATATCTCTATAAAGCTTAGAATGTAATCTTTCTAAAGAGTCTAAACACATGGATGTGTCTTGTTCACAGCTAGATAAACAATAGCTGAAATAAATGACATTCATGGTCTAGAAGGCCTAGGTGGACATATGTAAACATACAGTAGAAAATGCTTTGCTGTAGAGGCTACATTTTAGCAACACACAATATTTTATATCTCTATAAAGCTTAGAATGTAATCTTTCTAAAGAGTCTAAACACATGGATGTGTCTTGTTCACAGCTAGAGAAACAATAGCTGAAATAAATGACATTTCATTGGTCTAGAAGGCCTAGGTGGACATATGTAAACATACAGTAGAAAATGCTTTGCTGTAGAGGCTACATTTTAGCAACACACACATATTTTATATCTCTATAAAGCTTAGAATGTAATCTTTCTAAAGAGTCTAAACACATGGATGTGTCTTGTTCACAGCTAGAGAAACAATAGATCACATTTCATTGGTCAAGAAGGCCTGCGTGCACATATGTAAACATACAGTAGAAAATGCTTTGCTGTAGAGGCTACATTTTAGCAACACACACATATTTTATATCTCTATAAAGCTTAGAATGTAATCTTTCTAAAGAGTCTAAACACATGGATGTGTCTTGTTCACAGCTAGAGAAAAAATAGATCACATTTCATTGGTCAAGAAGGCCTGCGTGCACATATGTAAACATACAGTAGAAAATGCTTTGCTGTAGAGGCTACATTTTAGCAACACACACATATTTTATATCTCTATAAAGCTTAGAATGTAATCTTTCTAAAGAGTCTAAACACATGGATGTGTCTTGTTCACAGCTAGATAAACAATAGCTGAAATAAATGACATTCATTGGTCAAGAAGGCCTAGGTGGACATATGTAAACATACAGTAGAAAATGCTTTGCTGTAGAGGCTACATTTTAGCAACACACACATATTTATATCTCTATAAAGCTTAGAATGTAATCTTTCTAAAGAGTCTAAACACATGGATGTGTCTTGTTCACAGCTAGAGAAACAATAGATCACATTTCATTGGTCAAGAAGGCCTGCGTGCACATATGTAAACATACAGTAGAAAATGCTTTGCTGTAGAGGCTACATTTTAGCAACACACACATATTTATATCTCTATAAAGCTTAGAATGTAATCTTTCTAAAGAGTCTAAACACATGGATGTGTCTTGTTCACAGCTAGATAAACAATAGCTGAAATAAATCACATTTCATTGGTCAAGAAGGCCTAGGTGCACATATGTAAACATACAGTAGAAATGCTTTGCTGTAGAGGCTACATTTTAGCAACACACACATATTTTATATCTCTATAAAGCTTAGAATGTAATCTTTCTAAAGAGTCTAAACACATGGATGTGTCTTGTTCACAGCTAGAGAAAACAATAGATCACATTTCATTGGTCAAGAAGGCCTGCGTGCACATATGTAAACATACAGTAGAAAATGCTTTGCTGTAGAGGCTACATTTTAGCAACACACACATATTTTATATCTCTATAAAGCTTAGAATGTAATCTTTCTAAAGAGTCTAAACACATGGATGTGTCTTGTTCACAGCTAGAGAAACAATAGATCACATTTCATTGGTCAAGAAGGCCTGCGTGCACATATGTAAACATACAGTAGAAAATGCTTTGCTGTAGAGGCTACATTTTAGCAACACACACATATTTTATATCTCTATAAAGCTTAGAATGTAATCTTTCTAAAGAGTCTAAACACATGGATGTGTCTTGTTCACAGCTAGAGAAACAATAGATCACATTTCATTGGTCAAGAAGGCCTGCGTGCACATATGTAAACATACAGTAGAAATGCTTTGCTGTAGAGGCTACATTTTAGCAACACACACATATTTTATATCTCTATAAAGCTTAGAATGTAATCTTTCTAAAGAGTCTAAACACATGGATGTGTCTTGTTCACAGCTAGAAAAACAATAGATCACATTCATTGGTCAAGAAGGCCTGCGTGCACATATGTAAACATACAGTAGAAAATGCTTTGCTGTAGAGGCTACATTTTAGCAACACACACATATTTTATATCTCTATAAAGCTTAGAATGTAATCTTTCTAAAGAGTCTAAACACATGGATGTGTCTTGTTCACAGCTAGATAAACAATAGCTGAAATAAACACATTTCATTGGTCAAGAAGGCCTAGGTGGCACATATGTAAACATACAGTAGAAAATGCTTTGCTGTAGAGGCTACATTTAGCAACACACACATATTTTATATCTCTATAAAGCTTAGAATGTAATCTTTCTAAAGAGTCTAAACACATGGATGTGTCTTGTTCACAGCTAGAGAAACAATAGATCACATTTCATTGGTCAAGAAGGCCTGCGTGCACATATGTAAACATACAGTAGAAAATGCTTTGCTGTAGAGGCTACATTTTAGCAACACACACATATTTATATCTCTATAAAGCTTAGAATGTAATCTTTCTAAAGAGTCTAAACACATGGATGTGTCTTGTTCACAGCTAGAGAAACAATAGCTGAAATAAATCACATTTCATTGGTCAAGAAGGCCTGGTGGACATATGTAAACATACAGTAGAAAATGCTTTGCTGTAGAGGCTACATTTTAGCAACACACACATATTTTATATCTCTATAAAGCTTAGAATGTAATCTTTCTAAAGAGTCTAAACACATGGATGTGTCTTTTCACAGCTAGATAAACAATAGCTGAAATAAATGACATTTCATTGGTCAAGAAGGCCTAGGTGGACATATGTAAACATACAGTAGAAAATGCTTTGCTGTAGAGGCTACATTTTAGCAACACACACATATTTTATATCTCTATAAAGCTTAGAATGTAATCTTTCTAAAGAGTCTAAACACATGGATGTGTCTTGTTCACAGCTAGAGAAAACAATAGATCACATTTCATTGGTCAAGAAGGCCTGCGTGCACATATGTAAACATACAGTAGAAAATGCTTTGCTGTAGAGGCTACATTTTAGCAACACACACATATTTTATATCTCTATAAAGCTTAGAATGTAATCTTTCTAAAGAGTCTAAACACATGGATGTGTCTTGTTCACAGCTAGATAAACAATAGCTGAAATAAATCACATTTCATTGGTCAAGAAGGCCTAGGTGGACATATGTAAACATACAGTAGAAAATGCTTTGCTGTAGAGGCTACATTTTAGCAACACACACATATTTTATATCTCTATAAAGCTTAGAATGTAATCTTTCTAAAGAGTCTAAACACATGGATGTGTCTTGTTCACAGCTAGAGAAACAATAGCTGAAATAAATGACATTTCATTGGTCAAGAAGGCCCTGGTGCACATATGTAAACATACAGTAGAAAATGCTTTGCTGTAGAGGCTACATTTTAGCAACACACACATATTTTATATCTCTATAAAGCTTAGAATGTAATCTTTCTAAAGAGTCTAAACACATGGATGTGTCTTGTTCACAGCTAGAGAAACAATAGCTGAAATAAATCACATTTCATTGGTCAAGAAGGCCTGGTGGACATATGTAAACATACAGTAGAAAATGCTTTGCTGTAGAGGCTACATTTTAGCAACACACACATATTTTATATCTCTATAAAGCTTAGAATGTAATCTTTCTAAAGAGTCTAAAACACATGGATGTGTCTTGTTCACAGCTAGAGAAACAATAGCTGAAATAAATCACATTTCATTGGTCAGAAGGCCTAGGTGGACATATGTAAACATACAGTAGAAAATGCTTTGCTGTAGAGGCTACATTTTAGCAACACACACATATTTTATATCTCTATAAAGCTTAGAATGTAATCTTTCTAAAGAGTCTAAACACATGGATGTGTCTTGTTCACAGCTAGAGAAACAATAGATCACATTTTCATTGGTCAAGAAGGCCTGCGTGCACATATGTAAACATACAGTAGAAAATGCTTTGCTGTAGAGGCTACATTTTAGCAACACACACATATTTATATCTCTATAAAGCTTAGAATGTAATCTTTCTAAAGAGTCTAAACACATGGATGTGTCTTGTTCACAGCTAGAGAAACAATAGATCACATTTCATTGGTCAAGAAGGCCTGCGTGCACATATGTAAACATACAGTAGAAAATGCTTTGCTGTAGAGGCTACATTTTAGCAAACACACATATTTTATATCTCTATAAAGCTTAGAATGTAATCTTTCTAAAGAGTCTAAACACATGGATGTGTCTTGTTCACAGCTAGATAAACAATAGCTGAAATAAATGACATTTCATTGGTCAAGAAGGCCTAGGTGGCACATATGTAAACATACAGTAGAAAATGCTTTGCTGTAGAGGCTACATTTTAGCAACACACACATATTTTATATCTCTATAAAGCTTAGAATGTAATCTTTCTAAAGAGTCTAAACACATGGATGTGTCTTGTTCACAGCTAGAGAAACAATAGATACATTTCATTGGTCAAGAAGGCCTGCGTGCACATATGTAAACATACAGTAGAAAATGCTTTGCTGTAGAGGCTACATTTTAGCAACACACACATATTTTATATCTCTATAAAGCTTAGAATGTAATCTTTCTAAAGAGTCTAAACACGGATGTGTCTTGTTCACAGCTAGATAACAATAGCTGAAATAAATGACATTTCATTGGTCTAGAAGGCCTAGGTGGACATATGTAAACATACAGTAGAAAATGCTTTGCTGTAGAGGCTACATTTTAGCAACACACACATATTTATATCTCTATAAAGCTTAGAATGTAATCTTTCTAAAGAGTCTAAAAACATGGATGTGTCTTGTTCACAGCTAGAGAAAAAAATAGATCACATTTCATTGGTCAAGAAGGCCTGGTGGACATATGTAAACATACAGTAGAAAATGCTTTGCTGTAGAGGCTACATTTTAGCAACACACATATTTTATATCTCTATAAAGCTTAGAATGTAATCTTTCTAAAGAGTCTAAACACATGGATGTGTCTTGTTCACAGCTAGAGAACAATAGATCACATTTCATTGGTCAAGAAGGCCTGCGTGCACATATGTAAACATACAGTAGAAAATGCTTTGCTGTAGAGGCTACATTTTAGCAACACACACATATTTATATCTCTATAAAGCTTAGAATGTAATCTTTCTAAAGAGTCTAAACACATGGATGTGTCTTGTTCACAGCTAGAGAAACAATAGATCACATTTCATTGGTCAAGAAGGCCTGCGTGCACATATGTAAACATACAGTAGAAAATGCTTTGCTGTAGAGGCTACATTTTAGCAACACACACATATTTATATCTCTATAAAGCTTAGAATGTAATCTTTCTAAAGAGTCTAAACACATGGATGTGTCTTGTTCACAGCTAGAGAAAACAATAGATCACATTTCATTGGTCAAGAAGGCCTGCGTGCACATATGTAAACATACAGTAGAAAATGCTTTGCTGTAGAGGCTACATTTTAGCAACACACACATATTTTATATCTCTATAAAGCTTAGAATGTAATCTTTCTAAAGAGTCTAAACACATGGATGTGTCTTGTTCACAGCTAGAGAAACAATAGCTGAAATAAATCACATTTCATTGGTCAAGAAGGCCTAGGTGGACATATGTAAACATACAGTAGAAAATGCTTTGCTGTAGAGGCTACATTTTAGCAAACACACAATTTTATATCTCTATAAAGCTTAGAATGTAATCTTTCTAAAGAGTCTAAACACATGGATGTGTCTTGTTCACAGCTAGAGAAAACAATAGATCACATTTCATTGGTCAAGAAGGCCTGCGTGCACATATGTAAACATACAGTAGAAAATGCTTTGCTGTAGAGGCTACATTTTAGCAACACACACATATTTTATATCTATAAAGCTTAGAATGTAATCTTTCTAAAGAGTCTAAACACATGGATGTGTCTTGTTCACAGCTAGATAAACAATAGCTGAAATAAATGACATTTCATTGGTCTAGAAGGCCTAGGTGGACATATGTAAACATACAGTAGAAAATGCTTTGCTGTAGAGGCTACATTTAGCAAACACACAATTTTATATCTCTATAAAGCTTAGAATGTAATCTTTCTAAAGAGTCTAAACACTGGATGTGTCTTGTTCACAGCTAGAGAAACAATAGCTGAAATAATGACATTTCATTGGTCAAGAAGGCCTGGTGGACATATGTAAACATACAGTAGAAAATGCTTTGCTGTAGAGGCTACATTTTAGCAACACACAATATTTATATCTCTATAAAGCTTAGAATGTAATCTTTCTAAAGAGTCTAAACACATGGATGTGTCTTGTTCACAGCTAGATAAACAATAGCGAAATAAAGACATTCATTGGTCTAGAAGGCCTAGGTGGACAAATGTAAACATACAGTAGAACATGCTTTGCTGTAGAGGCTACATTTTAGCAACACACACATATTTTATATCTTATAAAGCTTAGAATGTAATCTTTCTAAAGAG